>LR738715.1:14913193-14929156 GCA_902687465.1 Secale cereale | reverse complement strand
AACAAAAAACATGTTTTTCCCTTTTCGAAAGAGGCACGGCCGTGACCTCGCGAAAGCACAACCGTGCCTCTCGCGGAAGCAAAACCGTGACTCACGCGAAAAAGAAAAAAAAACAGAAAACGTGTTTTTTTCCGTTTCCCAGAGGCACGGCCGTGACTCTCGCGAAAGCACAACCGTGCCTCTCGCGGAAGCAAAACCGTGACTCTTGCGAAAAAGGAAAAAAAAAATAGAAAACACGTTTTTTTTTCGTTTCCGAGAGGCACGGCCGTGACGCTAGCGAAAGCACAACCGTGCCTCTCGCGGAAGCAAAACCGTGACTCTCGCGAAAAAAAACGTGTTTTTTCGCACAAATTTTTTTTTGAATTTTTTTTTCGTTGAAAAGCTAAGGAAGACCGGTGGAAAACCAAAACGTAAAAAAAAAACCCATTCAATAAGCCGAAAACGCGTGCGGAAAATAAAATAAACAAAATCCGAAGGGAGCGTCCAGAGCGCGACACGTGGCGAATGGCTGAGAGCGCGCCAGTGGCGCTGATCGCTGCGAGGCTCACGAAGGAGCGCTCGTTAACTAGTTGCTCCCACGAAATGTTTGAATCCTGGCCATCCAAATGACCCGAAGGTTCGATTTAGACCAGTTTGCATAGTTCAGGGTGCAATCGACCGGGATTTCGACTTGGGGGTTCATTCGCCGAACCTCTATAAATTCAAGGTTTAAAATGGACTTTTTCCTGGCCTAGCTAGCAAGGTCACTAGCTTTTCTTCTATCTATAGACTTATTATTGTTGGTGTTTTTTTTGAGAATTTTTTTCATTCATATCACTAATTAATACAAAGTAGTTGACCCTTACAAACACACTGAAACGCAAACACAAAGGGTCATGAACACCTAAAGTATCCTAAGACAACCATAATTCAAGAAAATCTCCGGAGCCCTGTGTCATCATCCCTGAATCTTGAGAGAAGACCCCTGCAGCAGAAGGATCTGCAATCAGTCGCAAGCAGGTCATCATCTTTGACCATGGTACAATTGCCGCCACGCTGCTTCCTCCTTTCTTGACACCAACGCTGAGAGAGCATGGACATCAATCCAACACACCTGCCAACAGCCGTTGCCATCTTTGGCTTTGAGTACCGCGAAAAGTGTTCCTTCCGGAAGAAAGATAAATCGAGTCATCCGATCGGTCCAGCACCGCGACCGGGTCATCCGCCCGGACAAAGCAGGATCCCCCACCAACATCAGCGCAGAGGAAGGAGAAGAACAGCGGCAGCAAATCATACCAATAAGGAAGAAGAAGGGTCTTCGTCTCCCTGCATCCATCGCTCATCTGAGGACCCAAACGACCAGTGTCGATGGACCTCCAGCCACCATAGCCCGCGACCTCCACGAGATCCGGGGATCCCCAACACCGATGGCTCCTAGAAGAAGGCAAAAGCCTCGCCTAACCGCGAACGGAGCCCGGAGAAACTTATTCCGACGCGACACCACCGCAACGGCCTCGGCAGCGTCTCCCTCAACCCTAACCCTACCACACACCCACCTAGCGAATAGACCCGAGGTCCCCCTCCCTCCCGCCGCCGGAGCGGCCGACGGAGAGAGAGGGAACCGGCGACGCGCAAGGGAACCCTCACCACCTCCCTTGATCGCCTTGTGCGATCCTATTTTTCCGGAGGCGACGGTTCGTGAACCTGTAGTAGTTCCCGTGTGGTTTTTTTTTCCGGAAAAACTTCCAATCTATTCATCTTCAATCATGGCAGTACAACGAATACCAGGAATAAAAATTACATCCAGATTCGTAGACCACCTAGCGACGACTACAAACACCGAAGCGAGCCGAAGGCGCGCCGCCGTCATCGCCCCTCCATCGCCGGAGCCGGGCACAACTTGTTGTAGTAGACAGTCGGGAAGTCGTCGTGCTAAGGCCCCATAGGACCAGCACCCCAGAACAGCAACCGCCGCCGATGAAAAATAACATAGATCGGAAGGATCCAAGCCGAAGACACACGAACGTAGACGAACAACGACGAGATCCGAGCAAATCCACCAAAGATAGATCTGCCGGAGACACACCTCCACACGCCCACCAACGATGCTAGACGCATCGCCGGAACGGGGGCTAGGCGGGGAGACCTTTATTCCATCTTCAGGGAGCCGCTGCCGTCTCGCCTTCCTGAGTTGGACACAAACCCTAACAAGATTGAAAAACGACTAAAAACGGAGCCCTCCCGCCGGCCCTTGCCAGGATCCACAGTGCCTCCATGACCCCAGGGCCACCGGAGACGAGGCGGACCTGCGCCGGTGCCGGCGAGAGGCACGAACCCTAACTTTTTTTCTTGAAGGAGGAGGAGGCGGAGCCCTGGCTCTATTGGTGTTGATCGTGCTATATCTTAAAACAAAACAGAAAAGGCATTTAAAAAATATTAGAACAAAAAAGTCACCCCACAAAAAAATAATAACAAAAAGTCTTTACTTAATTATTAGAGGAATTCCCTCAAAAAATAATATTAGAGGAAGGACTTGGTGTCGGGTCGTTGGTCCCTTTTCCCAACTCATTCCGTACGTACCGTTGGACCGAGCTCCATCGTCGCAGACTTCGGTGCTGGATGGACGGTGCATGCAGCCAGAGGGACTGACTCCCTCTCCACGAAAAGGAAGTTGCAACATGTCCGATAGATGGAATGCTTCTACCACACAGGCTGAATGGATAAATAAACATGAAACATGCATCCATGCTCTCAAGGTGAACTAGCTTTTTTTCTTTTTCGAAAAGAAGGCCGGCCTCTGCATCTGGGCGATGCATGCGGTCACCTTATTAATTATTCACATAAGACCTTACAAAGTCATACAATAGTAGTAAGACTAAAGTCACCGTCTAGACAACATCTGTCGCTACTCCTATCCAATTGATGAAGGGGCGCTGAAAATTTGGGCCTAATGTCAAATAGACCTTGCAGCCAAACCTAACATCTAAGACCCGAGGTCACAACCAGGACGCCTGCTGGGTATGGGGCACCCACCAGTCCGGCGCACTCCTCAACCAAGACGCCTGCCGGGTATGAGGCTGCCGCAGCCACCTGCCACCAATCCATCTTTAGTGTTGTACTGCTGAGTTAACGTTGCCCGGTCTAGCTGCCGTCGACGCCACCACGACGCCAGACAACGCCATCATCCTGCGCTCGTCCATCATCACACGCCCACCGGCGACACTCCGCTGCTCCATGCCGCTGAGACCCGCCGTTGTCGACGTGTCAGATACCACGCCGCTCCTCCTCGTGTCCCCTCCAGCCAACACTTGCTCCAAAACGATGCCCCTAGGAAGGAGAACGACATCGAAAAGTCACCATCGTCCGATCCAGTATATCCAGATCTAGGGTTTCCCCTGGAACCTTCCGATCAGGTTGACGTGACCTGCAACGACGATGCCTCGAGAAGGGAACGGCGTCTGAGACGCCGCCATCGTCCGCCATGACCGCAGTCAGGCGTGATTTTCACCGGAAGCCACGTTGTCCCAATCTCGCGGTTGGCTGGAACAGAGCGAAGTCTCGCCACGAAGACGAACGCCGATGTTGGTAAACTGGCGGAGATCCGACGTGTCCTCACTGGTCCCTCCACGCGCCGTCGGTCGACTGAAGGCCACCCCGCACCGGATCCGATCGGGGTTGGATCCACAGCCGTCGCCTCCACCATCTTCGCGCAGATCAGGCACCGCGTCGGATGGGGCGCTGCCATCGCCGCCGTCCATCTCAGGGTCTCCGCTCCGCCAGCAGATGGCGGTTCAGCCACCGCCGCACGGCAAGGGATCGCCGCCCCAACCGTCGCCTTCGGATTCCACGAGAAGGGCCACCCTTGCTGCCTCTGATGGGATCTCGGCGCGTCCACCCGCCCACGTGCCTTCGACGCCGGGCCCACCGCCACCGCGGCCCTCGCCGGCGGCAGCGACGGCGAAGGCAGGCGCGAGAGGAGGCTTGCGGCGCTAGGGTTCGGGGGCCCCTAGCGTCGCCTAGGGGGAGGCGACGCGATCCGCACGACTAGGAAACGTCCCAAAATGTTTTGCGCTTGTTTCTGTACAACTGGAAAATACTCCCTCCGTCCCATAATATAAGAACGGTTTTGGCACTACACTGGTGCCAAAAACATTCTTATATTATGGGACGAACGGAGTACTCCCTCCGTTCCCATTTAGTCTGCGCGTAATTTTTTCCAAAAAAAATCCTAAATGCTCTGCGCGTTCGGTTAGGCCACCCATTCTTTCCAGGAATGCCTTCCAACTCCGCTTCGCTTCCTTTCTATTGCATCGAATAAGCCAGCTACTCGCCTTGTAAAATACACCAGCACGCACGCCTCCTCTTCCTATCTCCTCGCCTTCAACTCCATCTTCTTCTCCTTCCTCAAGCTCAACCCCATGGATCCTAGCTCAAGATGGCAACGGGGCCTCGAAACCCACGTCCCCGCGGGTTTTTACCCTGTTAGGGGACGAGGATGGGCACCTTTTCATCCCCGCAGGGCTGTTATTGGGCACATTATACAACCCGACACATTTCGTGGGTTTACACCCGTTTCAATAGTCCCCGAACCCGAAACCCGGCAAAACCTGTCTAAATACACATTCAGCACAAGTGGTAGAGTTCTAAGTGACCACCGTAGTCGTCTTACCCCTGAAATCTTAGAGGCCTTGATGTGTTCATCTTTGTTGCCGAAATGTAATCATCTTTGTTGCTAAAATGTGGTATCATGTTGCTGAAATACACTCTATATAGGTGTTGAACCATCTACTATTATTTTTTGTTGAAATTTGCTCAAGTTATGCTGCTAAAATGTGCTTTTTTTATACTGAAATGTTATTCTTTGTTGCCACTATGTTTGTTTAAATATTTTGATTTTCTCGTGGGTTCCCCGTGGGTTCCCCGAAACCCGATGGGTTTAGGGGACGGGCAAAAAACTCGCCTCGGGCATAGTGATGGGGACGGGGACGGGTTTACTATTTTCTCGTCAGGATGGGTTTGGGAAGGCAAAATCCGATGGGTTTCTTCCTCGTTGCCATCTTGAATCCTAGCTACTTGTGGGAAGACAGCCAGTCTGTAGAAGACAGCGAGCTTGTGCTTGATAGCCTGCTTGTCGAGGACAAATTGCTCGCTGATTCCAGCGTCCTGGAAGACGGCGCGCTTGACGACGGCGGCATCCACCCGCACTACGGCGCTCCCGCAGAGGGCGCCGTCCAACAGGACTACGGAGCGCTCAAGAACGGCGGCGCCCACCCGCACTACGTCGTTCCCATGGAGGGTGCCGTCCAGCAGGACGACGGAGCACTCAAGAACGGCGCCGTCCACTCGCGCGACGTCGTTCCCATGGCAGGCGGCGTCCGCAGGGCAATTCGTGCTCGCCGACGGTGTCTTCCACCTGCATGACCGCGTGTCCGTGGAGGGCAGCACCCAACAGGGTGATGGCGCGCTCGCGGACGGCGTCATCCACCCGCTCGGCGTCCAGGTGGTCGCGGAGGAGGGCGACGGCGTCCTTCCAGCGCTCGTGTCTGGCAGCCATGGACATGCTCCATAGCGACGTCTTCTGAAATTTTAACGTGGGCAACAGATCAATGAGAAGATAAAGACGACATAAGATCAAAGGGAAAAAGATCGGTTCATACCGTCATCGCTCTCCTCGAACACATAGACGTAATGCATGTCTTCAGCATTGCCATCATAGTGTTCTTCAACCTCGTTCCAGTTATTGGCGGAGTTGAGGTCGAGGTGATCCATTGCATGCTCGTGGCGATGCAGATAAGTGCATACGGACTAAGGAGAGGTGTGCAGGTTGGTCCTTCCATGGAGCTCGATTTATAGACATGCTTTTTGGTTTTGGAGGGAACTGCAAATCCATGGCGCTGGCGGTCGGTAAGCTAATTTCCAAAGCAAATTTTCGAGGCTACTTCATGGCGCTCTGCTTGTTTAGGAGGGAAATGAAATTGCGCTCTGTTGGTTTAGGAAGGAACTTGAATTGTTGGCGCTACACAGTTTTGATCGAAGCAAAAATCTCTGGAAGATCTCATCTCTTTTGGAGAGAAGATTGCTATCTCCAGCTGGCTTCTCATAGGCCAGCGCCGGCGCATGCAGTTCGTGTGAGAGAGAGAGACAGCCATGCAGCATGCAGAGAGAGGAGAATGTGTGCGGACAGCGAATGGGCTGCATGGGGCATTTATAGCTGCTAGCTCCTCCCGTCCATGCGCGCAGGGGTATTGATACGTCCAAAACGTATCAATAATTTCTGCTTGCTCCATGCCCTTTTTGTGTGATATTGCTATGATATTTATGCACTTCCATACACTTTTGATCATATTTAGACTAACCTACTAATGGTTGCAAAAGTGCACAATGTTCTTGTTTTACACTTTATTGTGTAGGAATTACTTGGAAATTGACAAAAACGCAAAAGGAGTCGTATTGGAGTAGGACTCTGACTTTCCTGAAATCTGTCTGAGAACGTTTTTTAAAGATGGTCACGTTCCGGCCTGAAGACGACGTCAAACGGAAAACGTCTAGTTGCGAAAGTTGTGGGGAATTTCGAGGCGATGCTTCTGGATATAAAATTCGTCCAAATCAAAGTCCAGACGGCCGAGTAAAGCCCGTTTTACTGAGGCCCAAATCTGATGACGGGAATCCGAGAGTCTATATAAAGAGAGGAAACATAGGTCACCAAGGGCCACGAATTTTCCTCCTCCCAAGCCGCCATCTTGGAGGGGAGGACCAGCACCATTGCAGCACCATCCACAAGAAAGAAGGGGGGGCCAAGGAGCCGCTGCCCCTAGGGCCGCCGCCGTCTTCTCCTCGCCGCCGCCGCCTCCGTGGCCGCCGCCGGCCGCCGCCTCCTCGCGGGGCTGCACCTCTCCATCAACACCATCATCAACCTCCTCCTCACCATGCCCATGTGTGAGTAGTCTCCTCCGGGGCTGAGGGCTCGTACGTGTAGCTATGTGGTTATCTCTCTCTCCCATGATGTGATCTTCGTTGTGATCATAGGCTATGTTAATCTAGGGTGATCCTATGATATTTCCCCTTCCTCTATGTATTGGATTGATGTACTCACTTGTCTTTATCTAGTATAATCCCCGAGACCAAGGTGACAGCGGTCTATTGGACATGGATTAGAAAAAATATTTTCATTAGTGATTTCCTCTCTTGTGTGTTGATTGAAGATTGAGAGTCTCTTGGTGCTTGTCTTTGACTATCCTTTAGATATGTTGTGGTGATTGTGGGTCTCTCTTTGGATGGCCGCGGTGACATTGGAAATCCTTAGATTGAGAACTACGAACTTTGAGGTGTGCTTTTGTAGCCCCACATAATTCTCGTCCTCTCTTGACCACGAAGGAATGACCTCCGGGTGCGTCTCCATTGCATGTTTTATGGGAAATATCATGTGATTCGATTATGTTAATGTTGTTGGGAGTTGCCACTAGTGAAAGTATGATCCCTAGGCCTTGTTTCCACCATTGCAATATCATTTGTGCCCACGTTTACCACTTGTTTGCTTGCTGCACTTTTTATTACAGATTTATATTACTTTGCTTTGCCACTCCTATCATCCATATTTTACCATCTCTTCGCCGAACTAGTGCACCTATACAACTCCTAGTTGTATTAGGTGTGTTGGGGACACAAGAGACTTCTTGTATCTTAGTTGCAGGGTTGCTTGAGAGAGACCATCTTCAACCTCTACTTCCCTGAGTTCGATAAACCTTAGGTCATCCACTTGAGGGAAATTGCTGCTGTCCTACAAACCTCTGCGCTTGGAGGCCCAACATAGTCTACAAGAGTAGAAGCGTGTGTAGACATCAAGCTATTTCTGGCGCCGTTGCCGGGGAAGTGAGTGCTTGAAGGTATATCTTTAGATCTTGCAATTAAATCTTTTGGTTTCTTGTTTTTATTTCACTAGTTATGCTTATGGACAACCATGCTATTGGATCGTTGCTTGTGGGAAGACGCCCCACACCTGTGGTGGTTGCTCCTCCCCCTACTGAAATTGTGCCCTATAAAATACCAGCTGGTATTATCGATTATGTTTTGGCTAATCGTTATGCAGGAGACAGACATCCCGGTGAACACTTGCTATATCTGTCACAATTATGTTCATTATTTAAGCTTGCAGGTGTATCAAGGGAGTTTGTCATGAGGAAATTGTTTGCCGTATCACTTATAGATAAAGCTTCAGATTGGTATAAGCTTCTCGATAACGCGCACTTGCTTGATTGGCAAGAGCTTATGTCTCTCTTTTATACTAAGTTTTATCCTCTTTATGAAATTCATCGAGACAGGAACTATATCTATAACTTTAGGTCTCGTGACGGAGAGAGCGTAGCTCAAGCTTGGGGGAGACTGAAAACGTTAATGCTAAAATGTCCTAACCATGGGCTCCCCAAAGATGCTTATGTGGAGAGTAAGAGTACCTTTTTGCATGTGGATCATGTTGGGGAACGTAGTATTTTAAAATTTTCCTACGATCACGCAAGATCTATCTACCAGATGCATAGCAACGAGAGGGAAGAGTGTGTCTACGTACCCTCGTAGACCGGAAGCGGAAGCGTCAAGTGACGCGGTTGATGTTGTCGAACTTCTTCGCGATCCAACCGATCAAGCACCGAACGTACGGCACCTCCGCGTTCAGCACACGTTCAGCTTGATGACGTCCCACGAGCTCTTGATCCAGTTGAGCTTCACGGGAGAGTTTCCTCAGCACGACGGCGTGGTGACGGATATGATGTATTCACCGGCGCAGGGCTTCGCCTAAGCACCGCGACGGTATGACCGAGGTGTGTTTCTGTGGAGGGAGGCACCGCACACGGCTGGAACAATTCAACTTGTGTGTCTTTGGGTGCCCCCCTGCCCCCGTATATAAAGGAGCAAGGGGGGAGGCCGGCCGGCCCTTCTATGGTGCGGCTAGAGGTGCAATCCTACTAGGAATAGGATTGCAATCCTACTAGGAATAGGATTGCAATCCTACTCCTAGTAGGAACTACCAAAGAAGGAAGAGAGGGAAAGGAAAAGAGGGAGAGGTGGCGCCCCCCAATCCTAGTCCAACTAGGAACCCTAGGTGGGGCGCTGGCCAGCCCCTATGGGCTGCCTCTCTCTTTTCCATAAGGCCCACTATGGACCATCCCCCTTCGTAGGGGGTTCCGGTAACCCCCTCCGGCAATCCCGTTAAATCCGAAACTTTTCCGGAACACTTCCGGTGTCCGAATATAGTCGTCCAATATATCAATCTTTATGTCTCGGACATTCCGAGACTCCTCGTCATGTCCGTGATCTCATCCGGGACTCCGAACTACCTTCGGTACATCAAAACTCATAAACTCATAATACCGATCGTCATCAAACGTTAAGCGTGCGGACCCTACGGGTTCGAGAACTATGTAGACATGACCGAGACTCATCTCCGGTCAATAACCAATAGCGGAACCTGGATGTTCATATTGGCTCCTACATATTCTACGAAGATCTTTTATCGGTCAAAACCGCATAACAACATACGTTGTTCCTTTTGTCATCGGTATGTTACTTGCCCGAGATTCGATCATCGGTATCTCTATACCTAGTTCAATCTCGTTACCGGCAAGTCTCTTTACTCGTTCCATAACACATCATCTCGTGACTAACTCATTAGTCTTTTGCTTGCAAGGCTTATTGTGATGTGTGTTACCGAGAGGGCCCAGAGATACCTCTCCGACACTCGGAGTGACAAATCCTAATCTTGATCTATGCCAACACCACGAATACTTTCGGAGACACCTATAGAGCATCTTTATGATCACCCAGTTACGTTGTGACGTTTGATAGCACACAAGGTGATCCTACGGTATTCGGGAGTTGCATAATCTCATAGTCATAGGAACATGTATAAGTCATGAAGAAAGCAATAGCAGTAAAACTAAACGATCATAGTGCTATGCTAACGGATGGGTCTTGTCCATCACATCATTCTCCTAATGATGTGATCCCGTTGATCAAATGACAACTCATGTCTATGGTTAGGAAACATAACCATCTTTGATCAATGAGCTAGTCTAGTAGAGGCATACTAGGGACACTCTGTTTTGTCTATGTATTCACACATGTACTAAGTTTCCGGTTAATACAATTCTAGCATGAATAATAAACATTTATCATGATATAAGGAAATATAAATAACAACTTTATTATTGCCTCTAGGGCATATTTCCGTCAGATCATGGTAACAATGCTTTATGTGATGCTTATATTGTTGAGTTTATTCGTGATCCCACTGAAAATTATTATGAGAAGGGAACATATGCTTATAGATATTTCAATAATATCAAGTTCCCTCTCTTTATGTTGAAGGTTTTGGGTTTTGAAGCTGCACTTGTTTTGTCTTCCTATGCTTATTGCTTTGTGCTTCAATGAATTATTCTATTGCAATATTCCTATGCATAGGAAGCATGTTAGGCTTAAATGTGTTTGGTATTTGCTTCTTGATGCTCTCTTTTGTTCTTCAACTCTTATTCCTACGAGAGCATCATTAAAGTCTTATGCCTAGCTTAAAGGCATAAAAGAAAGCGCTTTTGGGAGGCAGCCCACAATGAATAAAATTTTATTTTGCTTTTGTTGTGTCTTGATGTTGTTACTACAGTAGCATCATCATTGTATCTTTACTTTTCAGCTTTGTGCCAAGTGTAGCCTCTGATTGCAAGAAAGTTCAAAAGTTGTGACGTGCTGTCCAGGAAACAGATTCTGTCCTTGGACAGAAAAATTCGTATAAAATCACCAGATCATCTTTTTGGTCTGAATTTTTTCGACAGCGTGCTCTATACAATTGTCTTTCGGGCGTCTGTTCTGAGTTTTTTGATTTGAGTTGCAGAAGTGCCCCGAAAAAATCATTTACTACCTGCTGGTCTGTTTTTCACAGATTCTGTCCTGTTTTGCCTTTCCTTCATTTTGCAAACCTTGAGCTTGCTTTTTCTTTGCAAAAACCTTTTGGCAATCTTGAGAAACAGTAGACCTTCAAGAATATCCTTATTTCCAGCAAGGAAAAATTATTTTATTAAGGGTACTAACCTCGCTAATCATATTATGATGAGTTATGTATGAAGAGAGTTTTCAAGTGTGCGAGGGAAGATGATAAAAAGATTCAGGAGTGTCAAACGCTCAAGCTTGGGGATGCCCCCGTGCACCCCCAAGAAATATTCAAGAAGACTCAAGCGTCTAAGCTTGGGGATGCCCCCGTGTATCCCCTTCTCCATCAACAATTATCAGTTCGTCTTTCGTTCCACTATATTTTTATCACTTCATGTGTTATGTGCTATGCTTGGAGCGTCTTGCTTTTAGTTTACTTTTTAGTTTTCTTTAGCTTTGCTTGCTGTTCATAACGAGTTGGAACCCATCTTTCTTTGTGTGGGAGAGAAACACGCTCCACTTTAACCTAGAATATAACATAGAATTTTCATGTCTATCCTTGCTGTGTGTGTTCTTTGTCTTTCAATAGCTACTATCATGTTCAGCTCTTAGTTTTCATGTTTATCTTTTTAAAGAGCTTTTGTTTAGTTGGTCGCTGGAACTCTCTTTAGTTATCATGCTTATCTTGTTAAGAGAGTTGGCTTCTGTTGCACTGGTCGATATGTCAATGATAAAAATGCTATGTGCATAATGGTGCTTAGTTGTTCATGTTTTCTTGTGGTTAGTCTCAAATAGCTAGGGGGGTTCTCAATGTGTTATTGAAGTACCAACATGATTTGTTTGCCTATGATGTGGTATGGTTTAGTGGTATATTCCTCCAAGAATTTATTTTAATTGACTTGGCGTATGATCACGCATATTTAAGACTGTAAAGAAAGTCTATCAAGCCTTGATGATCTTTAATTTCTGAGTAGCGATATAACTTCCATGCCTGAATCAATGTTGCTTTGTCGCTCTGCATGATTATGACCGTCATTGCTCTTTTAGTTGGTCGCTCCCAGTCTATTGCTAACCTTCGCCTGTACTAAGCGGACTGACTGCTTGTGCATCCAAAATCCTTTAAACCAGTTATGCCATATGAGTCCACAATACCTTCCTATACATGGTATTTACCTGCCATTCCTAACGAAGACTTTCATGTACCATCTCGAAATTATTCAAAAAAAAAACATTTCTCTTTTGTGCCTCTGTTTTAGCTCATGAGGAAGTAGTAGTTAATTCATGATCTTTTTAAGTTGGACAAGCTTCACCCCGGGATTGCATGTCTAATGTGCAAACCCATAATACGAGAAGGAACTGGCATAGAGTGCGCCCGGCTCATTAAAAATTATACAACAAACAAACCCTCCTACACGCTTTGTTCATGAGAAATCAGAAAACTTTGGCAGTGATAAACAAAGGAGATTAAGAGGATGTGATCGTCCTCATGCGGGAGCCGTTCCTCGAAACTTGTCCAGCTCAAGAAGTGATTGAGTTATCTGCTAGCATTCGTTGACGAAATATGCATATTATAAAAAAAATTATTACCTCTGTTTTTAAAACCAAGAGCTCTGGTACATGTTTAGTTTTTGTTTCCGACCACGGGTTTTCAACTTTGCCAACAAAAGCCACGGTTCGAGAGTCTCCACCTTCTTTCTTTAAAGCACCAACTATTGAGAGCATGATTGTCATTCTGAGTAATGTGCATTGTCCCAAAGTACCATTGTCTTTTGCATGATTATGATATCGTTTATTCTGAAATCATTGTATCTAGTCGTAACTTAAACTTTGGAGGTGCCCCTGCATTTATGTTTTGCTTCACTAAAGGTGGCAAGCGAGATATCACTTTGTCATGTTTGCACACCATGCTCATTACAAATCTATTTGAGTGTTTCAGTATCATATTGTAAAACTTTCAGTTCTTTGTGATTCTCTCATGAGGCAACTTAATTACTACAGATTCATTGTCTCAGTAAGCACTTGTCATGTGACTGTGAAAAGTCCTTATATGGTTAATAGCATGTCACCACAGAAATTATGCTTGTTATCATTTATCTACTCGAGGACGAGCAGGAATTAAGCTTCGGGATGTTGATACGTCCAAAACGTATCAATAATTTCTGCTTGCTCCATGCCCTTTTTGTGTGATATTGCTATGATATTTATGCACTTCCATACACTTTTGATCATATTTGGACTAACCTACTAATGGTTGCAAAAGTGCACAATGTTCTTGTTTTACACTTTATTGTGTAGGAATTACTTGGAAATTGACGAAAACGCAAAAGGAGTCGTATTGGAGTAGGACTCTGACTTTCCTGAAATCTGTCTGAGAACGTTTTTTAAAGATGGTCAGTTTCCGGCCCGAAGACGACGTCAAACGGAAAAAGTCTAGTTGCGAAAGTTGTGGGGAATTTCGAGGCAATGCTTCTGGATATAAAATTCGTCCAAATCGGAGTCCGGACAGCCGAGTAAAGCCCGTTTTACTGAGGCCCAAAATCTGATGACGGGAATCCGAGAGTCTATATAAAGAGAGGAAACCTAGGTCACCAAGGGCCACGAATTTTCCTCCTCCCAAGCCGCCATCTTGGAGGGGAGGACCAGCACCATTGCAGCACCATCCACAAGGAAGAAGGGGGGCCAAGGAGCCGCTGCCCCTAGGGCCGCCGCCGCCCCCAAGGGCCGCCGCCGCCCCCTAGGGCCGCCGCCGTCTCCTCCTCGCCGCCGCCGCCTCCATGGCCGTCGTCGGCCGCCGCCTCCTCGCGGGGCTGCACCTCTCCATCAACACCATCATCAACCTCCTCCTCACCATGTCCATGTGTGAGTAGTCTCCTCCGGGGCTGAGGGCTCGTACGTGTAGCTATGTGGTTATCTCTCTCTCCCATGATGTGATCTTCGTTGTGATCATAGGCTATGTTAATCTAGGGTGATCCTATGATATTTCCCCTTCCTCTATGTATTGGATTGATGTACTCACTTGTCTTTATCTAGTATAATCCCCGAGACCAAGGTGACAGCGGTCTATTGGACATGGATTAGAAAAATATTTTCATGAGTGATTTCCTCTCTTGTGTGTTGATTGAAGATTGAGAGTCTCTTGGTGCTTGTCTTTGACTATCCTTTAGATATGTTGTGGTGATTGTGGGACTCTCTTTGGATGGCCGCGGTGACATTGGGAAATCCTTAGATTGAGAACTACGAACTTTGAGGTGTGCTTTTGTGGCCCTACATAATTCTCGTCCTCTCTTGACCACGAAGGAATGACCTCCGGGTGCGTCTCCATTGCATGTTTTATGGGAAATATCATGTGATTCGATTATGTTAATGTTGTTGGGAGTTGCCACTAGTGAAAGTATGATCCCTAGGCCTTGTTTCCACCATTGCAATACCATTTGTGCTCACGTTTACCACTTGTTTGCTTGCTGCACTTTTTATTACAGATTTATATTACTTTGTTTTGCCATCCATATCACTTGCCATTTAACATCTCTTCGCCGAACTAGTGCACCTATACATCTAACAAGTGTATTAGGTGTGTTGGGGACACAAGAGACTTCTTGTATCTTAGTTGCAGGGTTGCTTGAGAGAGACCATCTTCAACCTCTACTTCCCTGAGTTCGATAAACCTTAGGTCACCCACTTGAGGGAAATTGCTGCTGTCCTACAAACCTCTGCGCTTGGAGGCCCAACATAGTGTACAAGAGTAGAAGCGTGTGTAGACATCAGGTATTTCTGTCCAAAAAGCATGCAGCGAGCCCCTGCCTTGGTATCCGGGTTTGCTCTTAGGCTGGTCACAATGGGGTGGAACTTAGGAGTAACATCACATATTTCAATACAATGTTGCTTATGTGGCACATATTTAATGAAGAGTGAGGTGTTTGTGGTAACTAGCTAAGTTACCGGAACATCACACACTTCAAGAAACAATGAGTCTATAAACTAATAAATGCATCGTTGCATGACACTACCTACATGTTCCTACCCACTGTGGAGGTAGTAACATAGTCTAGATAAGTGTGTATGTCACTACCTTATGTTCCTACCCATTGTGACCAGCCTTATGCGCAGAGGAAAAAGAATCGGAGAGAGTAGATCGTAGGCAGAAAAGTCTTTCATGATGGGTTTGGTAGCCTGCATTAAGTGCAGCTTTTTCTTTTAGAATTGCACCCTGTATTAAATGTTAATGTTCATGGGATACGGATAATATCGGGTAGAACGGAAAGCCACACATGGCGCCCGGTTGAGAGAGAGGAAGCAGCCTTTGGCAAGGGAGTGCGCTTCTCCATTGTGTTGTCATCACTTGTGGATGAACTTGATGTGCTGGAAAGAACGCCGAAGATGGTCGATCTCTCGCATGATAGTAACATAAGAGCAGGGGCCGGGCCCGACGGCTTGGGATTTTCAGGTCGGTCTTTGCAATGCCCGCCCCAAACCAGGCCCGACCCAGAGGATGCCCAGGTTTAGATGACAGTATGTTGTTGGCGCTTTGGCTGCTGAGATACATAGAAGGTGCATACCATGTATTGAACGATCGTTACCTTCCTGGTTGAACAATGGAAAGTTTCTCTGACATTAGTTGGAAACAAATGGATCAAGTACAATGCTATTGGTGATAGATTAGTACAAGGCAGTTGGCTATGCGTATTGTTGTATCTGAAGAATACCATGGACCAACAAGTAGGAGCCATATCTGCATTTTAAGCAGATTCTTTTAGCCATATTTTTCGTACCTTCAACCATTGCACGTAACGGACAAGTAAATTGCAAAGGCCACCATAATTGTGGACCCTAAATAAAAAAAACACCACGCGCTCTCGCTCTGGCGAGCGATTTCCGACCAGACAGTTATGCTTTATTAGGCAACCACGTCCAAACAGGAATCCATTTAAAGGGATTACATGGAATATCATACTTGCCTACGTTGAAATCGGACGGGACTTGCCTGCTCCCCGCCCGTGTGCCCATCCATGCTTCTGCGTACGTGGCTTGAATTGATTGAAACAAAATGAGGCCCAGCCACACCCCCTTAAAATC
>LR738715.1:14864222-14909668 GCA_902687465.1 Secale cereale | reverse complement strand
GGGGGTCGGCGCCCCTTTCCTTCTCCTTCTCCCTCTCCTTCCTTTCCCGCTTCTCCCTTTTGGTAGTTCCTACTAGGAATAGGATTGCAATCCTATTCCTTGTAGGATTGCTCCTCCTTGGCGCGCCAATAGGTGCCGGCCGGCCTCCCCCCTTGCTCCTTTATATATGGGGGCAGGGGGGCACCCAAAGACACACAAGTTGAATAGTTTTAGCCGTGTGCGGTGCCCCCCTCCACAGAAACACACCTCGATCATACTGTCGCAGTGCTTAGGCGAAGCCCTGCGCCGGTAACTTCATCATATCCGTCACCACGCCGTCGTGCTGAAGAAACTCTCCCGTGAAGCTCAACTGGATCAAGAGCTCGTGGGACGTCATCAAGATGAACGTGTGCTGAACGCGGAGGTGTCGTACGTTCGGTGCTTGATCGGTTGGATCGCGAAGAAGTTCGACTACATCAACCTCGTCAGTTGACCCTTCCGCTCCCGGTCTACGAGGGTACGTAGACACACTCTTCCTCTCGTTGCTATGCATCTGGTAGATAGATCTTGCGTGATCGTAGGAAAATTATAAAATACTACGTTCCCCAACGGTGGCATCATGAGCCAGGTCTATGCGTAGATGATATGCACGAGTAGAACACAATGAGTTGTGGGCGATACTAGTCATACTGCTTACCAGCATGTCATACTTTGCTTCGGCGGTATTGTGAGATGAAGCGGCCCGGACCGACAATACTCGTACGCTTACGTGAGACTGGTTTCAGCGTTATGAGAACTCGTTGCTTAAAGGTGACTGGCGGGTGTCTGTCTCTCTCACTTTAGCTGAATCGAGTGTGGCTACGCCCGGTTCTTGTGAAGGTTAAAACATCACATACTTGACGAAACATCGTTGTGGTTTTTGTATGCGTAGGTAAGAACGGTTCTTGCTAAGCCCGTAGTAGCACGTAAAACTTGCAACAACAAAGTAGAGGACGTCTAACTTGTTTTTGCAGGGCATGTTGTGATGTGATATGGTCAAGACATGATGAGTTATACGGTTTTGTATGAGATGATCATGTTTTGTAAAGTTATCGGCAACTGGCAGGAGCCATATGGTTGTCGCTTTATTGTATGAAATGCAATCGCCATGTAATTGCTTTACTTTATCACTAAGCGGTAGCGATAGTCGTAGAAGCAATAGTTGGCGAGACGACAACGATGCTACGATGAAGATCAAGGTGTCACGCCGGTGACGAAGGTGATCATGACGGTGCTTTGGAGATGGAGATCAAAAGCACAAGATGATGATGGCCATATCATGTCACATATTTTGATTGCATGTGATGTTTATCTTATTATGCTTCTTATTTTGCTTAGTACGACGGTAGCATTATAAGATGATCCCTTACAAAATTTCAAGGTATAAGTGTTCTCCCTGAGTATGCACCGTTGCGAAAGTTCGTCGTGCCGAGACACCACGTGATGATCGGGTGTGATAAGCTCTATGTTCAAATACAACGGGTGTAAGACAGTTTTGCACACGCAGAATACTCGGGTTAAACTTGACGAGCCTAGCATATGCAGATATGGCCTCGGAACACTGGAGACCGAAAGGTCGAGCGTGAATCATATAGTAGATATGATCAACATAAGATGTTCACCATTGAAACTACTCCATCTCACGTGATGATTAGACATGGTTTAGTTGATTTGGATCACATGATCATTTAGATGACTAGAGGGATGTCTATGTAAGTGGGAGTTCTTCAAGTAATATGATTAATTGAACTTTAATTTATCATGAACTTAGTCCTGGTAGTATTAGCATATCTGTGTTGTAGATCAATAGCTCGCGATATAGCTCCCCGTTTATTGTATATGTTCCTAGAGAAATATAAGTTGAAAGATGTTAGTAGCAATGATGCGGACTAGGTCCGTGATCTGAGGATTATCCTCATTGCTGCACAGAAGAATTATGTCCTTGATGCACCGCTAGGCGACAGACCTATTGCAGGAGCAGATGCAGACGTTATGAACGTTTTGACAAAAGCTCGGTATGATGACTACTTGATAGTTTAGTGCACCATGCTTTACGGCTTAGAACCGGGACTTCAAAACTGTTTTGAACACCATGGAGCATATAAGATGTTCCAAGAGTTGAAATTAGTACTTCATACTCATGCCCGTGTCGAGAGGTATGAGACCTCTGACAGTACTTTGCATACAAGATGGAGGAGAATAGCTCAACCAGTGAGCATATGCTCAGATTGTCTGGGTACTACAATTGCTTGAATCAAGTGGGAGTTAATCTTCCAGATAAGATAGTAATTGACAAAGTTCTCTAGACACTATCACCAAGTTAGTAGAACTTCGTGATGAACTATAATATGCAAGGGATTACGAAAGTAATTCCCGAGCTCTTCGCGATGCTGAAATCTGCGAAGGTAGAAATCAAGAAACAACATCAAGTGTTGATGGTTAACAAGACCACTTGTTTCAAGTAAGAGGAAAAGGGATAGAAGAGGAACTTCAAGAAGAATGACAAGCAAGTTGTCACTCCCGTGAATAAACCCAAAGCTAAACTCAAGCCTGAAACTAAGTGCTTCTACTGCAAAGGAAATGGTCACTAGAAGTGGAACTGCCCTAGATACTTGGTGGATAAGAAGGATGGCAAAGTGAGCAAAGGTATATTTGATATATAGATTATTGATGTGTACTTTACTAGTGTTCATAGCAACCCCTGGGTATTTGATACCGGTTCAGTTGCTAAAAAATTAGTAACTCGAAACGGGAGTTGCAGAATGAACAGAGACTAGTTAAAGGTGAAGTGACGATGTGTGTTGGAAGTGGTTCCAAGATTGATATGATCATCATCGCACACTCCCTATACTTTCGGAATTAGTGTAGAACCTAAATAAATGTTATTTGGAATTTGCGTTGAGCATGAATATGATTTGATCATGTTTGTTGCAATACAGTTATCCATTTAAAGTCATAGAATAATTGTTATTCTGTTTACATGAATAAAGCCTTCGATGGTCATACACCCAATGAAAAATAGTTTGTTGGATCTCGATCGTAGTGATACACATATTCATAATATTGAAGCCAAAAGATGCAAGGTTAATAATGATAGTGCAACTTATTTGTGGCACCGCCGTTTAGGTCATATTGGTGTAAAGCGCATGAAGAAACTCCATAGTGATGGACTTTTGGAATCACTTGATTATGAATCACTTGGTGCTTGCGATCCATGCCTCATGGGCAAGATGACTAAAACTCCGTTCTTCGGAAAAATGGAGCGATCAACAGATTTGTTGGAAATCATACATATTGATGTATGTGGACCGATGAGTGTTGAAGCTCGCGGCGGGTATCGTTATTTTCTGACCTTCACTGATGATTTGAGCAGATATGGGTATATCTACTTGATGAAGCACAAGTCTGAAACATTTGATAATTTCAAAGAATTTCAGAGTGAAGTAGAGAATCATCGTAACAAGAAAATTAAGTTTCTACGATCTGATCGCGGAGGCGAATATTGGAGTTACGAGTTTGGTCTTCATTTAAAACAGTGTGGAATAGTTTCACAACTCACGCCACCCGGAACACCACAACGTAATGGTGTGTCCGAACATCGTAACCGTACTTTATTAGATATGGTGCGATCTATGATGTCTCTTACCGATTTACCACTATCGTTTTGGGTTATGCATCAAAGACAGATACATTCACGTTAAATAGGGCACCATCTAAATCCGTTGATACGACGCCTTATGAACTGTGGTTTGGCAAGAAACCAAAGTTGTCATTTCTTAAAGTTTGGGGATGCGATGCTTATGTGAAAAAGCTTCAACCTGATAAGCTCGAACCCAAGTCAGAGAAATGTTTCTTCATAGGATACCCAAAGGAGACTGTTGGGTACACCTTCTATCACAGATCCGAGGCAAGATATTCGTTGCTAAGAATGGATCCTTTCTAGAGAAGGAGTTTCTCTCGAAAGAAGTGAGTGGGAGGAAAGTGGAACTTGATGAGGTAATTGTACCTTCTCCCGAATTGGAAAGTAGTACATCACAGAAACCGGTTCCAGTGATTCCTACACCAATTAGTGAAGAAGCTAATGATCATGATCATGAAACTTCGGATCAAGTTACTACTTAACTTCGTAGATCAACCAGAGTACGTTCCGCGCCAGAGTGGTACGGCAACACAGTTCTGGAAATCATGTTACTAGACCATGATGAACCTACGAGCTATGAGGAAGCGATGATGAGCCCATGTTCCACAAAATGGCTTGAGGCCATACAATCTGAGATGGATCCATGTATGAGAACAAAGTGTGGACTTTGGTTGACTTGCCCGATGATCGGCAAGCCATCGAAAATAAATCGATCTTCAAGAGGAAGACTGATGCTAATGGTAATGTTACTGTTTACAAAGCTCGACTTGTTGCGAAAAGTTTTCGACAAGTTCAAGGAGTTGACTACTATGAGACTTTCTCACCCGTAGCGATGCTTAAGTCTGTCCAAATCATGTTAGCAATTGCCGCCTTTTATGATTATGAAATCTGGCAAATGGATGTCAAAACTACATTCCTAAATGGATATCTTAAAGAAGAGTTGTATATGATGCAACCAGAAGGTTTTGTCGATCCTAAAGGTGCTAACAAAGTGTGCAAGCTCCAGCGATCCATCTATGGACTGGTGCAAGCATCTCAGAGTTGGAATATACGCTTTGATAAGTTGATCAAAGCATATAGTTTTATACAGACTTGCGGTGAAGCCTGTATTTACAAGAAAGTGAGTGGGAGCACTACAGCCTTTCTGATAAGTATATGTAAATGACATATTGTCGATCAGAAATGATGTAGAATTTTCTGGAAAACATAAAGGAGTGTTTGAAAGGAGTTTTTTTTCAAAGAAAAACCTCGGTAAAGCTGCTTACATATTGAGCATCACGATCTATAGATAGATCAAGACGCTTGATAAGTTTTTTCAATGAGTACATACCTTGACAAGTTTTTGAAGTAGTTCAAAATGGATCAGTCGGAGAAGGAGTTCTTGCCTGAGTTGTAAGGTATGAAGTTGAGTAAGACTCAAAGCCCGACCTCGACAGAAGATAGAGAAAGAATGAAAGTCATTCCCTATGCCTCAGCCATAGGTTCTATAAAGTATGCCATGCTGATACGTCCAAAACGTATCTATAATTTCTGCTTGATCCATGCCTCTTTTGTGTGATATTGCTATGATATTTATGCACTTCCATACACTTTTGATCATATTTGGACTAACCTATTAACTCAGTGCACCCCAGTGCCAGTTTCTGTTTTCTGCTGTTTTTGTATTTCAGGTTTTCCCATTACGTAAATTGCCAGAAAAATCCCGGGGAAAATATATAAAAAATCAGCATTCCGGAAGCTTCCATGCGGCCAAAGTAGGGCCAGAGGGGGGCCAGCAGGGCTCCAGGCGACCAGAGGGGGCGGCCCCCCTCCTGGCCGCGCCGCCAGGGCGCCTAGGCCCCCCTTGCCTCTTCTGACGCCCCCCTTTGACATATATTTACACCGCGTCCCGAAACCCTCGAGGACGGAACCCTTTTTCGCGATCTCATCTCTGTTCCGCCGCCGCCGCGCTTCCAAGATCGGGAGCACCAGGAGAACTCTTCCCGGCACCCTGCCGGAGGGGAGGATCACCACCGGGAGCTTCTCCACCACCATGGACGCCTCCCGGATGAGTTGTGAGTAGTCTCCCTTGGACCATGGGTCCATGACCAGTAGCTATGTGATGTTCTCCTCCCCTCTTTGTTCTTCATCGATTAGACCTCGTGAGCTGCCCTACATGATCGAGGCACATATGTAATCCTTATGCTGTTGCTATGATGAGTTTGCTGGGATCCGATGGATTATGAGATTATGTTCAGATTGTGTGTGAGTAATATATTTGATTCACCTCTTTTATATTTATGTTCTTGAGTAATTCTTGCATGTTCTCCGTTGCTGTTTATTGCTTTGGCCAAGTAGTAGGTAGTAACTCCAAGAGGGAACGTTATGCTTGATTGTGGGTTTATGCCCCTCGATGACTAGCTTGAGTGACAGAAACATGAGTCTAGGGGATGTGCTGTTGCCACAAGGGGGAAAACAACGGTGCTTGTACTTGCGGGTGCAAGGATTGTTTACTTTACGCAAAGTTCTTTTAATGCAGTTGTATGTTGCTTTGAGTTTACACTATGGGTGGGACTCGCAACTTAATACCAGCGAGATGTTCTGGATAGATATCTCAAGGTGGATGATTAGTAGTAGATGAAGATGGATTTCGGTCTACTTGCCTTGGCGTACCGCCCATGCTTTTGAGCCTCTACCTTTCTTTGCAGCATAGTTAGCATTGGTTTGCGCACATAATCCTGTCAATTGCCCAGCTGTAATTCGTTTACCTCGCTTAGCTGTTTTATCGTCTTTTGGGAGAGAGACATCACTAGTGAACATCATGGGACCCCGGTCCATATTACCATCACTGATCACATCCGCTATTTATTTCCTGTTCTTACTTACTAGTTGCAGTCATACCTATCACTATTATCTCTTGCATTTGATCCTTTGTAAACGACAAGGCCGGAGGGATTGACAACCTCTCTGTACTCGTTGGGAGCAAAGTTATTTGTATCTGTGTGCAGGTCCTGTCATTCGCTAAGTTGCACCACTAGCAGTTGACACCTTCTTGTTGACCCTCGGAGTCTCACGGGATTCGATCCTTGGTATCTTTGCCAAGGGAAAACTACCGCTACACTGCATCTCAAACCTTCCACTTGGGGTAACCAACGAGGGGCGAGAAGCCATCAAGCAAAGTTTTCTGGCGCCGTTGCAGGGGACTCCACTCTTCAAGATAGGGGAGTTGCACGCTATATTTTACCTTTGCTTTTTAGTCTTGTTAGTTTACCTTTCAGTTTTTGCTTTAGTGTCTTCTATCAAAAATCACAAAAATAGTTATCTCGCTTTTTAGTTTGCATTATGTCTGGTCCTTTTGCCTTTGGTGAGGCAGAAGTTCTCACCTTTAAACAAAGAGGTGGAGAAAGTCTAAAAGATGCTTGGTATAGAATTAATGATTCTCATGAAAGAGCCACCAAGAAGCAATCTACTACTATCCTGCTTAGAAATTTTTATGTTGGAATTACTTCTTGGAATAGGTTTATTCTAGATTCTGCTATCAATGGAAATTTCCTAGAAGCCCCAGTTTGGGAATCTCTTAGTGTTATTGAAAATCTTGTTGGAAATCCCCCTCTTGTCAGCATTCAAGAGGACATTACCCTAGCTCACATTATGAATTTTTTTGAAAAGATAGAGCTAGAAATGCCAAACATTAATAAGATAAATGAGTTGGACCGTAAGATCCAAGGGAATTTGAATAGGCTTGATAGCTCCATGCATAAAATTCTCAAAACTTTGGCGACCATCAAATCCCATGACTTGGATTCTTCTAGGATAGACAAGATTGAGGAAATCTTTGATACTTTAGGAACTACTTTCTCCTCAATCAAAACTAAAAAGGTAGAAACTCCGGCAAAGAAGGAGCCTAAGTTCGTTTACGTTCCAAAGGCTCCCCGCTCCAAAAGTAATCCATCTATTGCCAAAGGGGTTGAAACTGTGAAGACTTTGGAAGAAACACCTCTCTTTGATAAATTTATAAATGAATCTTCCCTTGACTTTTTTCCTTTTGGTCTTCTCCCTAGAAGTATCTCTATTAGGCCTTTATTTGAAAGTCCTCTTAAGACTAGTTGTACTATTGAAGAGCTTTTTGATGATCTTGATGATGGTTCAATTGATACAACTTGATCTCTTTGCATTATGCCTAGCTTAAAGGCATAAAAGAAAGCGCTTTTGGGAGGCAGCCCACAATGAATAAAATTTTATTTTGCTTTTGTTGTGTCTTGATGTTTGTTACTACACTAGCATCATCATTGTATCTTTACTTTTCAGCTTTGTGCCAAGTTTAGCCTCTGATTGCAAGAAAGTTCAAAAGTTGTGACGTGCTGTCCAGGAAACAGATTCTGTCCTTGGATAGAAAAATTCGTATAAAATCACCAAATCATATTTTTGGTCTGAATTTTTTCGACAGCGTGCTCTATACAATTGGCTTTCGGGAGTATGTTCTGAGTTTTTTGATTTGAGTTGCAGAAGTGCCCCGAAAAAATTATTTACTACCTGCTGGTCTATTTTTCACAGATTCTGTCCTGTTTTGCCTTTCCTTCGTTTTGCAAACCTTGAGCTTGCTTTTTCTTTCCAAAAACCTTTTGGCAATCTTGAGAAACAGCAGACCTTCAAGATTATCCTTATTTCCAGCAAGTAAAAATTATGTTATTATGGGTACTAACCTCGCTAATCAGATTATGATGAGTTATGTATGAAGGGAGTTTTCAAGTGTGCGAGGGAAGATGATAAAAAGATTCAGGAGTGTCAAACGCTCAAGCTTGGGGATGCCCCCATGCACCCCCAAGAAATATTCAAGAAGACTCAAGCGTCTAAGCTTGGGGATGCCCCCGTGCATCCCCTTCTCCATCAACAATTATCAGTTCGTCTTTCGTTCCACTAAATTTTAATCACTTCATGTGTTATGTGCTATGCTTGGAGCGTCTTGCTTTTAGTTTCCTTTTTAGTTTTCTTTAGCTTTGCTTGCTTTTCATAACGAGTTGGAACTCAGCTTTCTTTGTGTGGGAGAGAAACACGCTCCACTTCAACCTAGAACATAACATAGGATTTTCATGCTTATCTTTGCTGTGTATGTTCTTTGTCTTTCAATAGCTACTGTCATGTTTAGCTCTTAGTTTTCATGCTTTTCTTTTTAAAGAGCTTTTGTTTAGTTGGTCGCTGGAACTCTCTTGAGTTATCATGCTTATCTTGTTAAGAGAGTTGGCTTCTGTTGCACTGGTTGATATGTCTATGATAAAAATGCTATGTGCATAATGGTGCTTAGTAGTTCATGTTTTCTTATGGTTAGTCTCCAATAGCTGGATTTTTTTAATGTGTTATTGAAGTACCAACATGATTTGTTTGCCTATGATGTGGTATGGTTTAGTGATATCTTCCTCCAAGAATTTATTTTGATTGACTTGGCATATGCTCACGCATATTAAAGACTGTAAAGAAAGTCTATCAAGCCTTGATGATCTTTAATTTCTGAGTAGCGATATAATTTCCATGCCCGATTCAATGTTGCTTTGTTGCTCTGCATGATTATGACCGTCATTTCTCTCTTAGTTGGTCGCTCCCAGTCTTTTGCTAACCTTCGCCTGTACTAAGCGGACTGACTGCTTGTGCATCAAAATCCTTTAAACCAGTTATGCCATATGAGTCCACCATACCTTCCTATACATGGTATTTACTTGCCATTCCTAACGAAGACTTTCGTGTACCATCTCGAAATTAATCAAAAGCATTTCTCTTTTGTGCCTCTGTTTTAGCTCATGATGAAGTAGTAGTTAATTCATGATCTTTTTAAGTTGGACAAGCTTCACCCCGGGATTGTATGTCTAATGTGCAAACCCCTAATACGAGAAGGAACTGGCAAAGAGTGCGCCCGGCTCATTAAAAAAATATACAACAAACAAACCCTCCTTCACGCTTTGTTCATGAGAAATCAGAAAACTTTGGCAGTGATAAACAAAGGAGATTAAGGGGATGTGATCGTCCTCGTACGGGAGCCGTTCCTCGAAACTTGTCCAGCTCGAGAAGTAATTGAGTTATCTACTAGCATTCGTTGACGAAATATGCATCTCTAAAATAATAATACTTTTTACCTTTGTTTTTAAAAACCAAGAGCTCTGGTACATGTTTAGTTTTTGTTTCCGACCACGGGTTTTCAACCTTGCCATCAAAAGCCACGGTTCGAGAGTCTCCACCTTCTTTCTTTAAAGCACCAACTATTGAGAGCATGATTGTCATTCTGAGTGTAATGTGCATTGTCCCAAAGTACCATTGTCTTTTGCATGATTATGATATCGTTTATTCTGAAATCATTGTATCTAGTCGTCACTTAAACTTTGGAGGTGCCCCTTGCATTTATGTTTTGCTTCACTAAAGGGGGCAAGCGAGGTACCACTTTGTCATGTTTGCACACCATGCTCACTACAAATCTATTGAGTGTTTCAATATCATATTGTAAAACTTTCAGTTCTTTGTGATATTCTCATGAGGCAACTTAATTACTACAGATTCATTATCTCAGTAAGCATTTGTCATGTGACTGTGAAAAGTTCTTATATGGTTAATAGCATGTCACCACAGAAATTATGCTTGTTATCATTTACCTACTCGAGGACGAGCAGGAATTAAGCTTGGGGATGTTGATACGTCCAAAACGTATCTATAATTTCTTCTTGCTCCATGCCTCTTTTGTGTGATATTGCTATGATATTTATGCACTTCCATACACTTTTGATCATATTTGGACTAACCTATTAACTCAGTGCACCCCAGTGCCAGTTTCTGTTTTCTGCTGTTTTTGTATTTCAGGTTTTCCCATTACGTAAATTGCCAGAAAAATCCCGGGAAAAATATATAAAAAATCAGCGTTCCGGAAGCTTCCATGCGGCCAAAGTAGGGCCAGAGGGGGGCCACCAGGGCTCCAGGCGACCAGAGGGGGCGGCCCCCCTCCTGGCCGCGCCGCCAGGGCGCCTGGGCCCCCCTTGCCTCTTCTGACGCCCCCCTTTGGCATATATTTACACTGCGTTCCGAAACCCTTTTTCGCGATCTCATCTCTGTTCCGCTGCCGCCGCGCTTCCAAGATCGGGAGCACCAGGATAACTCTTCCCGGCACCCTGCCGGAGGGGAGGATCACCACCGGGAGGTTCTCCACCACCATGGACGCCTCCCGGATGAGTTGTGAGTAGTCTCCCTTGGACCATGGGTCCATGACCAGTAGCTATGTGATGTTCTCCTCCCCTCTTTGTTCTTCACCGATTAGACCTCGTGAGCTGCCCTACATGATCGAGGCACATATGTAATCCTTATGCTGTTGCTATGATGAGTTTGCTGGGATCCGATGGATTATGAGATTATGTTCAGATTGTGTGTGAGTAATATATTTGATTCACCTCTTTTATATTTATGTTCTTGAGTAATTCTTGCATGTTCTCTGTTGCTGTTTATTGCTTTGGCCAAGTAGTAGGTAGTAACTCCAAGAGGGAACGTTATGCTTGATTGTGGGTTCATGCCCCTCGATGACTAGCTTGAGTGACAGACACATGAGTCTAGGGGATGTGCTGTTGCCACAAGGGGGAAAACTACGGTGCTTGTACTTCCGGGTGCAAGGATTGTTTACTTTACGCAAAGTTCTTTTAATGCAGTTGTCTGTTGCTTTGAGTTTACACTATGGGTGGGACTCGCAACTTAATACCAGCGAGATGTTCTGGATAGATATCTCAAGGTGGATGATTAGTAGTAGATGCAGATGGATTTTGGTCTACTTGCCTTGGCGTACCGCCCATGCTTTTGAGCCTCTACCTTTCTTTGCAGCATAGTTAGCATTGATTTGCGCACATAATCCTGTCAATTTCCCAGCTGTAATTCGTTTACCTCGCTTAGCTGTTTTATCGTCTTTTGGGAGAGAGACATCACTAGTGAACATCATGGGACCCCGGTCCATATTACCATCACTGATCACATCCGCTATTTATTTCCTGTTCTTACTTACTAGTTGCAGTCATACCTATCACTATTATCTCTTGCGTTTGATCCTTTGTAAACGACAAGGCCGGAGGGATTGACAACCTCTCTGTACTCGTTGGGAGCAAAGTTATTTGTATCTGTGTGCAGGTCCTGTCAATCGCTAAGTTGCGCCGCTAGCAGTTGACACCTTCTTGTTGACCCTCGGAGTCTCACGGGATTCGATCCTTGGTATCTTTGCCAAGGGAAAACTACCGCTACACTGCATCTCAAACCTTCCACTTGGGGTAACCAACGAGGGGCGAGAAGCCATCACATGCTGTGTACCAAACCTATTGTGTACCTTACCATGAGTTTGGCAAGGAGGTACAAAAGTGATCCAGGAGTAGATCACTGGACAACGGTCAAAATTATCCTTAGTTACTGGATAACTAAGGAAATATTTTCTCGATTATGGAGGTGATAAAGAGTTCGTCGTAAAGAGTTACACCGATGCAAGCTTTACACTAATCCAAATGACTCTAAGTATCAATCTGGATGCATATTGGAAGTGGGAGCAATTAGCTAGAGTAGCTCCATGCAGAGCATTGTAGACATAGAAATTTGCGAAATACATACGGATCTGAATGTGTCAGACCCGTCGACTAAACTTCTCTCACAATAAAAACATGATCACACCTTACTAGTCTTGGGTGTTAATCACATAGCGATGTGAACTAGATTATTGACTCTAGTAAACCCTTTGGGTATTGGTCACATGGCGATGTGAACTATGGGTGTTATTCACATAACGATTTGAACTATCGGTATTAAATCACATGGAGATGTGAACTAGATTATTGACTCTAGTGCAAGTGGGAGACTGAAGGAAATATGCCCTAGAGGCAATAATAAAGTTATTATTTATTTCCTTATATCAAGATAAATGTTTTTTATTCATGCTAGAATTGTATTAACCGGAAACTTAGTACATGTGTGAATACATAGACAAAACAGAGTGTCCCTAGTATGCCTCTACTAGACTAGCTCATTGATCAAAGATGGTTATGTTTCCTAGCCATGGAAATGAGTTGTCATTTCATCAACGGGATCACATCATTAGGAGAATGATGTGATGGACAAGACCCATCCGTTAGCTTAGCACTATGATCATTTAGTTTTACTGCTATTGCTTTCTTCATGACTTATACATGTTCCTATGACTATGAGATTATGCAACTCCCGAATACCGGAGGAACACCTTGTGTGCTATCAAACGTCACAACGTAACTGGGTGATTATAAAGATGCTCTACAGGTGTCTCCGAAGGTGTTCGTGGTGTTGGCATAGATCAAGAATAGGATTTGTCACTCCGAGTGTTGGAGAGGTATCTCTGGGCCCTCTCGGTAATGCACATCATAATAAGCCTTGCAAGCAAATGACTAATGAGTTAGTCACGAGATGATGTATTACAGAACGAGGAAATAGACTTGCCGGTAACTAGATTGAACTAGGTATAGAGATACCGACGATCGAATCTCGGGCAAGTAACATACCGATGACAAAAGGAACAACGTATGTTGTTATGCGGTTTGACCGATAAAGATCTTCGTAGAAAATGTAGGAACCAATATGAGCATCTAGGTTCCGCTATTTGTTATTGACCGGAGATGAGTCTCGGTCATGTCTACATAGTTGTCGAACCCGTAGGGTCCGCACGCTTAACGTTTGATGACGATTAGTATTATTAGTTTATGTGTTTTGATGTACCGAAGGTAGTTCGGAGTCCCGGATGAGATCCGGGACATGACGAGGAGTCTCGAAATGGTCGAGACGTAAAGATTGATATATTGGACGACTATACTCGGACACCGGAAGTGTTCCGTAAAGTTTCGGAATTAACCGGAGTACCGGGGGGTTACCGGAACCCCCTGGGGAAGCTATGGGCCTTAATGGGCCGTAGGAAAAAGAGGGAAGGAGAGCCAGGGATGGGCCGCGCCCCCCCACCCCTTGGTCCGAATTGGACAAGGAAGGAGGGGGGGGGGGGGCGCCCCTTTCCTTCTCCTTCTCCCTCTCCTTCCTTTCCCCCTTCTCCCTTTTGGTAGTTCCTACTAGGAATATGATTGCAATCCTATTCCTAGTAGGATTGCTCCTCCTTGGCGCGCCAATAGGGGCCGGCCGGCCTCCCCCTTGCTCCTTTATATACGGGGGCAGGGGGGCACCCAAAGACACACAAGTTGAATTGTTTTAGCCGTGTGCGGTGCCCCCTCCACAGAAACACACCTCGGTCATACTGTCGCTGTGCTTAGGCGAAGCCCTGTGCCGATAACTTCATCATATCCGTCACCACGCCGTCGTGCTGACGAAACTCTCCCGTGAAGCTCAACTGGATCAAGAGCTTGTGGGACGTCATCAAGCTGAACGTGCGCTGAACGCGGAGGTGCCGTACGTTCGGTGCTTGATCGGTTGGATCGCGAAGAAGTTGGACTACATCAACCGCGTCATTGGACGCTTCCGCTCCAGGTCTACGAGGGTACGTAGACACACTCTTCCTCTCGTTGCTATGCATCTGGTAGATAGATCTTGTGTGATCGTAGGAAAATTTTAAAATACTATGTTCCCCAACAGTGGCATCATGAGCCAGGTCTATGCGTAGATGATATGCACGAGTAGAACACAATGAGTTGTGGGCGATACTAGTCATACTGCTTACCAGCATGTCATACTTAGCTTCGGCGGTATTGTGAGATGAAGCGGCCCGGACCGACATTACTCGTACGCTTACGCGAGACTGGTTTCACCGTTATGAGCACTCGTTGCTTAAAGGTGACTGGCGGGTGTCTCTCTCTCTCTCACTTTAGCTGAATCGAGTGTGGCTACGCCCGGTCCTTGTGAAGGTTAAAACAACACATACTTGACGAAACATCGTTGTGGTTTTTGTATGCGTAGGTAAGAATGGTTCTTGCTAAGCCCGTAGCAGCCATGTAAAACTTGCAACAACAAAGTAGATCAAGTGAATCAATACGATACCCCATTGTCACCCCGGGAATCCGCGAGTTGAGTGCCTAAACATATATCAAGTGAATCAATACGATACCCCATTGTCGCCATGAGTATTCAGTTGCAAGACATATATCAAGTGTTCTCAAATCCATAAAAGTATTCAATCCGATAACAACGAAATCTCAAAGGGAAAACTCAATTCATCACAACAAGATAGAGAGGGGAAAACACCATATGATCCGACTATATTAACAAATCCCGCGATACATCAAGATCGTGACATCTCAAGAACACAAGAGAGAGAGATTAAATACACAGCTACTGGTACAAACCCTCGGCCTCAAGGGTGGACTACTCCCTTCCCATCATGGTGGCCGCCGGGATGATGAAGATAGCCACCGGAGATGATTCCCCCTCCGGCATGGTGCCGGAATGGGGTCTAGATTGGTTTTCGATGGCTACAGAGGCCTGCGGTAGAGGAACTTCCGATCTAGGGTTATTTTTGATGGGTTCTCTATTTACAGGATTTCTTGGCGTCAGTTTCACGCGAAGATGGGCCTCGAGGCGAGCACAACTCACCGGGGCAAGCCAGGCCCACCAGGCGCGCCCTGGTGGGTTGTGCCCTCCTCGTGGTTCTTCTGGCCCTCCCACGAAGTTTCGGGGTCTCTTTTGTTCCAAAAAAAGATCGTCAAAATGTTTCAGCTCATTTGGAGAACTTTCATTTTTGCACAAAAACAACACCATGGTAGTTCTGCTGAAAACATCGTCAGTCCAGGTTAGTTCCATGCAAATCATACCAAAACCATATTTTTTTGTAAACATGGCATGAATACTTCATAAATTATAGATACGTTGGAGATGTACCAGGATTGTTGGGGATATAACTACTAGGTATAAACCGCCCAGGAGGAGCCGGTTTATGCCTATACTGAATTACTCATATCGAAGCCCATGAAGACATGGAGTATGGCATTTTATTATATAAGACTAAAAGGCCCAGGGCCCAAAGGGCATTAGGGCCCATAGACATAAACCGCCATAGGGTGTGTAACTTGTATTGTAAGATAGGGAAGGTAGAAACCAGGCCGGGCACGTTCATGAGCTAGCCCCGGGATTCTGTAAGCTGGCCGAGCGTCATCCTATGTATATAAAGGGATGATCCGGCGGCAGTTCAGGGACAAGAAACAACAACTCGAGACACATGCAAAGCGGATTCACTCCCTGGTCATCGAAACCCTAGCAATACCACAACAACTAGAGTAGGCTTTTACCTTCACCGCAAGGGGCCGAACTAGTATAGAAACTCCCTGTGTCCTTTGTCCGCTTTAACCCCTTTAAGCTAACCTGTCGCGATGGCTCAACGACTAAGTCCTTATGCTAGGACATCCGCTGTGACAAAACCACGACAGCTGGCGCCCACCATGGGGCTATCGCATGATGGTTTCGAGTTCTTAGAGGGCAGCTTAGAAGGGCTCAAGGGATACACAATGGGCCGGATGACCAAGAGTCGTCGCGGCAAGATCTACATCGACGACGCAGGCTGGGGCCCCGAGGCTGATTCGATTGAGTACGGGTACTGATACGTCTCCAACGTATCTATAATTTTTGATTGTTCCATGCTATTATTTATGAAGTCTTGGATGTATAATGGGCTTTATCATTCACTTTTATATCATTTTTGGGACTAACCTACCAACCCAAAGGCCCAGTCCAGATTGTTGTTTTTTTGCCTATTTCAGGGTTTTGCAGAAAAGGAATATCAAACGGAGTCCAAACGGAATGAAACCTTCGCGAGAGATATTTTTGGAGGAAATCACGCTCGGGAATCTTCGGGGCCAAGTCAGGGGACGTAGGGCCAGCCCTCGAGGGTGGGGGGCGCGCCCCCTTCCCAGGGCGCGCCCCCCTGCCTGGAGGCTGGCCCACACGGCCCCCAGTGCCCTCCTTCTTCCTATATATACCTACGTACCCCAGAAACTCCATACGCAGAGAGAAAACCCTAATTCGACCGCCGTAGCTTCTGGTTCCTGTGGAGATCCCATCTTGGAGCCTGTTTCGGGAGGGGGATCCATCATGAAGGCCTTCATCATCATTGCCCTCACCATGAGTTGTGAATAGTTTACCACAGACCTTCGGGTCCATAGCTAGTATCTAGATGGCTTCTTCTCTCTCTCTGGATCTCAATACAAAGTTCTCCTCGGTCTTTGAGGAGATCTATTCGATGTACTCTCTTTTTGCGGTGCGTTTGTCAAGATCCGATGAATTGTGAGTTTATGGTCAAGGTTATCTATGGAAGATATTTGGTTCTTCTCTGAACTTTTTATGTGTGCTCACAATATTCTTGCAAGTCTCTTCGAATTATTGGTTTGGTTTGGCCTACTAGATCTATAGTTCTTGCAATGGGAGAAGTGCTTGGCTTTGGGTTCAATTTTGCGGTGTCCTTTCCCAGTGACAGTAGGGGCAGCAAGGCACGTATTGTATTGTTGCCATCGAGGATAAAAAGATGGGGTTTTCATCATATTGCTTGAGTTTATCCCTCTACATCATGTCATCTTGCTTAAGGCGTTACTCTATTCGTATGAACTCAATACACTAGATGCATGCTAGATAGCGGTCGATATGTGGAGTAATAGTAGTAGATGCAGGCAGGAGTCGGTCTACTTGTCTCGGACGTGATGACTATATACAATGATCATGCCTAGATAGTCTCATAATTATTCGCTTTTCTATCAATTGCTCGATAGTAATTTGTTTACCCGCCGTAGAATACCGCTATCATGAGAGAAGGCACTAGAGAAAACTATGGCCCCCAGATCTATCTTTATCATATTACTTTCCCGTCAACTAGCCAATTTCTGTCTCCATCGTTTATTTGCTTTCTTTACTTTCTGTTTCTATACCAAAAAACCAAAAATATAATTATCATCTCTATCAGATCTCACTCTCGTAAGTGACCGTAAAGGGATTGACAACCCCTTATCGCGTTGGCTGCGAAGTTCTTATTTGTTTGTGCAGTTGCGAGGGACTGGTGCGTGGTCTCCTACTGGATCGATACCTTGGTTCTCAAAAACTGAGGGAAATACTTACGCTACTGTGCTGCATCTCCCTTTCCTTTTCGAGGGAATACAACGCAAGCTCAAGAGGTAGCAGGTAACGGGTCCCCTTCGGCGGCATCCACGTTTTCATTGGCAAGATCGGCGAACCGGGCCCTAAGCCGGACATCTACACCAACCTCGTCTAGACGGCTCAGCGTGCGAGACCTGCCCGGGTTCGGCCGGCTATGGAACATGTCTGTGTGGGAGTCGTCCATGGAGAGGAAGCTGAAGTTAGATCGGAATCTGGTGGTGAGACCGTCATTTATTCTGGTGACGAGTCATCTACCGGAGAGAACGAGTCTTTGTACCTACTGCAAGATGGCCGGCTTGGGGGCAGTTCCGATGGTGACAGTATTCCGGACCCCCTCGATCCACCGAGCCGAGTTGTAGTCTTCATGGCCGGATCACTATCTGTGCAACACTCTTTGACCGCAGCAGCGTTTACATCCAGTTTGGCAGCGGCGGCAGCAGCCGGGGCAGGAGGCCCTGTGCAGCCATCGGCTCAGGTCCTGTCCGGTTTATTCGACACTTTGACAGCACTGTTGACCGCGGAGGTTAGCCCGGCGGATAAGGAGCAGCATGACGCAGAAGTTGCCAAGGTAAATGGTCAGATAGATCAAGCCAATGCAGATCTGGCAGTTGAAAACACCAAGATGGCAGCAGAGCGGGTCGAGTTAGATGCACAAGCTTATCGGATCATGCTAGATCAGAACGCATCAAACGAGGTAGTGAGGAGAAGATACCGGTCTTGCCTGCCACCGGTTTATGAGGCAAGGAACCTCTTTAGCATGCCAGGAGCAGGAACCAGCAATCAACCGGTGGTAAACCGGGCAGAAGCACCTGGAACGGGGGCACCAGTCCAACCGCACGCCACAGATCCGCCTCGTCAGATCATCCCGTCACAACATGTACCGACGCCTCCAGGTCATTACTCCAACCCTTTGGATAACATAGCCGCTGCCTCTTCACGATTGGCGGCCCTCCCTGTCGAAGGTGAGTCGCCCGTAGCAGTGGAGATGCGACGGGCTAGGGAGCTCCTTCAGACGGCTTTGACTCAGCAGCAGGCCTATTCGTACAGCCGCGAGAGGATTCATTCCACCCCCACCCAAGCCGGAGTTATAGCAGGCATATTAATGAACCGATCGTGTCAAGCAATGCGCGGAACCGTAACCCGCCACAGGGGCCTAATCCGGCAGGTGGTGGTAATGCTCAGGACGTGGTGGATCAGGGTAGACAGCGTCGAGAAGCCGAGTTAGCAGCGCAATATACAACCCGTCAACTTACCCCGGTTCGTCCCACCACCTCGGTGGAATCAGGAGGTACTTCCAGCTCTTTGGGAGTGCCGTGCCTCACCCCCGCTTTACGTAATGTGCGTCTGCCCAAGGATTTCAAAGGACCGCGGAAAGTGCCCAATTACACTGTCGATTTATCCCCCGAGTCGTGGGTTGAAAGCTATGAGATGGCGATGGAGATGCAGGATGTCGACGATGCAGCGTGTGCTAAATACTTCACCATGATGTTGGAGGGAACAACCCGTACTTGGTTGAAAGGTTTGCCAGCCAACTACGTTGGTTCGTGGGCTGAGTTAAGGGCCCGATTTATCCAGAATTTCAAAGACACATGCAAGCAGCCCATGTCAATTGTGGACTTAGCTGCCTATGTTCAAGGAGCAAATGAATCGACAAGCCATTGGGTGCGCCGGGTTTCAGAGATCTTACACTCATCAGACCGCATCAACGCCGATACATCAGTCTTAACATTAGAAGGCAATTGCCGGTTCACGCCTCTGAAGCTAAAGTTGGGACGGCTCAAGCGTCACTGTGATGACATGGGGACACTCATGGCAGCTCTGGTTAAGTACGCCGATTCTGACAGCACCAAGGACCCGGAGTCTGACGATGAAAAGTCGGGGACGGTAAAAAAGAATGGTAAAGCGCCACAACATAAACCGGCGGGCCATGGAAACGGTGGTAAGCGTAAAGCGGACAACAATTCAGATTTTGTGGCTAATACCAACACACAGAATGATGGTCAGCATCGTAAAGGTAGGCCGCCGCCGCGGGGTGGAGGAGCAGGTATGAATCTTGACCGTCTGATGAATGAGCCTTGCCCGAGGCATGGGACGAAAGAAAGGCCAGCTACGCATCTCTAGAAGAATTGCTTTATTATGAGGGAGTTCAAAGTTTCAGATCATTTCCAGTATGATCACAGACCGTCTGGTGGTTCAGGACTCAGTTTTCATGGGCCAGGTTATGGTGGAGGCAACTCCGGTTCAGGACGCCAAGGTAATCAGAATGGTAATCAAGGCAATCAAGGCAGCCAGGGTGGTCATTAGGGGAATCAACAGCAGCAACAGTCAGGTTACTAGAGCAACCCACAACAGTTGAACAGTGGGTAATATCATGTTTTCACCACTAGCCTATGTAAGCGTGATCAGAATGTTTATAAAAGGGCAGTGAACTCAGTTGAACCAGCGATGCCTCGTTACTTACGCTAGTCGGAGCAACCCATTGTGTGGAGAGGATCATCCGCCTCGGATTGATAATCCGGGTCAACTGGCATTGGTGGTGGCACCTCAGGTTGGGGGGGGTATAAGTTCACCAAGGTGCTCATGGACGGAGGAAGCAGCATCAACATCCTTTAGTATGAAACCTTCCGTCGCATGGGGTTAATAGATAAAAAGCTTAGACCGTCAAACACTGTCTTCCATGGTGTAGTGCCTGGTAAATCGGCGTACCCAGTCGGTAAGATAGATCTAGAGGTTACCTTTGGAGATGATCATGACTCAAGATCAGAAACCTTGACCTTTGAAGTGGTAAAAATCAAGAGCCCGTATCATGCCCTATTTGTACGGCCGGTTTATGCCAAGTTCATGGCGAGGCCTTGTTATGTTTATCTGTAGCTGAAAATTTCGGGTAATAAGGGGACCATAACAGTACATGGGAGCCGTAAGATCGCTTTGGAATGTGAAGAAGGTGATGCGGCCACGCAGAGTCGGTTTGTGCAACAGAGGAGTTAAAGTTTTACAAGGACAATGTTGATCCGGCAGATATGACTCCTTTGAAAAAGCCAACTACAGAGCATGATCCGTCCTTAAAGTTTAAATCAGCTGATGAGACTAAGTTGGTTGATTTTGTTCTTGGCGACTCATCCAAGCAGTTCAGCATCAGCGCTAACTTGAATCCGAAATAGGAAAGCGCGCTCATCGAGTTCATCTGTGAGAATCGGGACATCTTTGCATGGAAACCTTCAGACATGCCAGGTGTACCAAGAGGACTCGTTGAGCACACTCTTAATGTTGATCCCAAGTTTAAGCCGGTCAAGCAGTTTCTCCGTCGCTTCAATGAAGAAAGACGCAAGGCCATTGGTGAAGAGGTAGCCAGGCTCTTGGCAGCTGGGTTTATCGTTGAGGTATTTCATCCTGAATGGTTGGCTAATCCGGTGCTAGTACTTAAGAAAAACGGCACTTGGCGTATGTGTGTGGACTACACAGATTTGAACAAGGCTTGTCCAGCTGATCCCTTTGCTCTCCCTCGTATTGATCATATCATTGATGCTACGGCGGGTTGTGAGCGTTTGAGTTTTTTGGATGCTTATTCCGGATATCATCAGATCAAGATGGCGGTTAAGGACTAGGAGAAGACTGCTTTTATAACTGCCTTTGGAGCCTTCTGCTATGTGTCTATGCCCTTTGCGCTCAAGAGTGCCCAGGCGACTTATCAGCGTTGTGTGCAGAATTTTCTTCATAAACAGATTGGGCGTAATGTTCATGCATATGTGGATGATATTGTGGTGAAATCCAGAAAGGAGGAGACATTAATAGATGATTTGAAGGAAACCTTTGATAATCTTCGTGTTTATAAGATGATGCTTAATCCGGCCAAGTGTGTTTTTGGTGTTCCGGCAGGCAAACTCTTGGGGTTTCTGGTCTCTAACAGGGGCATTGAAGCTAATCCGGAGAAAATCAAAGCTATTACCTCTCTGGCTAAACCGGCGTGTATCAATGACGTTCAACGACTAGTAGGACGTATTACAACACTAAGCTGGTTTATCAGCCGGTTGGGAGAAAAAGCTATTCCTCTTTACCAGATGATGAAAAAGACAAAAAAAATTGTCTGGAGTGAGGCTGCTAATACGACGTTTGAGGATTTGAAGAAAAAGTTGGCAGAACCACCTGTCCTTGCTGCTCCGGTCGATAGAGAGCCGCTGTTGCTATACGTGGCTGCTAATGCCCGGGTCGTCAGTGTGGCCATCATAGTGGAGCGTAAGGAGGCTGGGAAGAAATATCCGGTTCAATGGCCGGTTTACTACATCAGCGAGGTGCTTATTGAGTCCAAACAAAGGTATCCACATTGGCAGAAGTTGGTGTATGGAGTCTTAATGGCAAGCCGGAAGCTTAAGCAATATTTTCAAGGCCATCCCATCACCGTGGTCAGTTCTTCTTCTTTGTGAGATATAATCCAAAACAGAGAAGCGACTGGCCGGGTTGCCAAGTGGGCCATTGAGCTTGGACCCCACGGGTTAAAGTATGTGCCTCATACTGCAATCAAGTCCCAAGCACTTGTATATTTCATCAATGATTGGACGGAGTTACAAGCACCAGAAGAAAAGCCGGATCATACTTACTGGACTATTCACTTTGATGGATCCATGCAACTGGAGGGCTCGAGGGCTGGAGTCGTATTAACTTCCCCACGAGGTGATAAATTTTGTATGTTCTCCGTTTAATGTTCCCTTGCACTAACAATGCAGCTGAGTATGAGGCGCTCCTCCACGGTCTTCGAATGGCTAAGGAGATGAATTTAAGCCGGGTTAAGTGTTTTGGTGACTCGGACCTGGTGGCTCAGCAAGTATCTGGTACGTGGGACTCCAAAGACCCGCTCATGGCAGCATATCGCCGAGAGGTAGATATCGTTGCTGGACATTTCAAGGGCTATAAAGTTGATCATGTGGACCGGCGAAAGAATGAAGCGGCGGACGCGTTAAGCCGTTTGGGTTCCCAACGTAAACCGGTCCCACCTAATGTTTTTCTGGACGTCTTGCATAACCCGTCAGTCAACCTGCTTACAGAGGAGGATTTGGTTATTCCTTATCCGGAGGATCAGTTGGTAGCGTCTCTTCATGCTATTCCAGATTGGACGGTCCCATATTTGGTGTATATGAACCAAGGTGAGTTACCGGAGGATGAGATTTTGGTCAGGCAGATAATCCGACGGTCCAAGTCAATGACTATCGTCAATGGAGAATTACATCATTGCAGTGTAACTAGGGCGTTTCAGCGTTGCGTATCTCCGGATGAAGGCCGTGAGATTTTGCGTGAGATCCACGAAGGAAATTATGGTCACTATGCCTGTTCAAAATCCTTGGTGGCCAAAGCTTTTCGTCACGGTTTCTATTGGTTGACGACTCATGTTGATGCTGAAGACTTGGTCAAGAAGTGTGATGCCTATCAGAAATTCTCACGACGTGCTCATGTACCGGCTCAACAATTGAGGATGATTCCAATCACTTGGCCGTTTGCAACTTGGGGGCCAGATATGGTTGGGCCCTCTAAGAGATATCAGGATAAGAAGACCCACCTTCTGGTAGCAGTTGATAAGTTCACCAAGTGGGTGGAAGCAGAGCCAGTCAACAAATGTGATGCAGCCACGATGGTTCAATTCATCAAGAAGGTGATTTTCCAGTTTGGTTTTCCACACAGCATTAGAACTGACAATGGCCCTAATTTGTCCAAGGGGGCTATGAAAGAATTCTATCAACGTGAGCACATCCGGCTTGACGTATCATGTGTGGCTCATCCTCAATCTAATGGTCAAGCGGAGAGAGCCAATCAAGAGATCCCGAGAGGCATCAAACCCTAGCTTATGGTTCCCTTGCAGAGGACGCCGGGTTGTTGGGTGGAGGAGTTACTTTCTGTATTATGGAGCATCAATACCACACCCAACAGATCTACGGGTTACACGCCATTTTTCATGGTTTACGGAGCAGAGGCGGTTCTCCCTAGTGATATCCGTCATGACTCACCTCGTGTGACAACATATGTTGAAGCTGACAATGAGAAGGCATAACTGGAAGCACTGGACCTGTTAGATGAGGAACGTGACATTGCAGCAGCTCGATCAGCGATTTACCAGCAAGATCTGCGTCGTTATCAAAGCCGTCGGGTTAGAACCAGAGCTTTTCAAGAAGGCGATCTGGTGCTCCGGCTCATCCAGGATCATACTGATATGCACAAGTTGTCCCCGCCCTGGGAAGGACCCTTTGTGGTCAGCAAGAATCTGCATAACGGGTCATACTACCTCATCAACGTTCGAGAACATAAGGACTCACGCACATCAGAGGAGGAGACCCATCAGCCGTGGAACATTGCTCATCTTTGGCCTTACTACACGTGAGCCATAGGCTCCCTTTATGTACATATTTTCACAAATGTATATATTATGATCAATATAATAAACCGGCATCCCTGCTAAAGCGGGACCTCCGCTGTTTTTCCCTTATGAATTGTTTCAACATGGGGGCTCCGGCTATCAAGCCAATACTATCATAAGAGCACAACTCTGGTTACTTCGGTAATCCGGCTATCAAGTCAATATTATCCTAAGGGGCCAAAGAGGGTTTGTTGCACAAGCACAACTCACACATAGGTGCTACTTCTCGAGCTTGCGTTGTATTCCCTCGAAGAGGAAAGTGTGATGCAGCACATTAGCGTAAGTATTTCCCTCAGTTTTTGAGAACCAAGGTATCAATCCAGTAGGAGACCACGCGCGAGTCCCTCGCACCTGCACAAACAAATAAGAACTTCGCAGCCAACGTGATAAGGGGTTGTCAATCCCTTTATGGTCACTTACGAAAGTGAGATCTGATAGAGATGATAGTTTGATATTTTTGGTATTTTGGATATAAGAACAGAAAGTAAAAACGGTAAAGTAAAGTAGATTGTAGATTGATATGTTGAGAATAGACCCGGGGGCGGTAGGTTTCACTAGTGGCTTCTCTCGTGATAGCAGAATTCTACGGTGGGTGAACGAATTACTGTCGAGCAATTGATAGAAAAGCGAATAATTATGAGCATATCTAGGCATGATCATTATATATAGGCATCACGTCCGTGACAAGTAGACCGAAACAATTCTGCATCTATTACTATTACTCCACACATCGACCGCTATCCAGCATGCATCTAGAGTATTAAGTTCATAAGAACAGAGTAATGCCTTAAGCAATATGACATGATGTAGAGGGATAAAATCTAGCAATATGATATAAACCCCATCTTTTTATCCTCGATGGCAACAATACAATACGTGCCTTGCTGCCCCTACTGTCACTGGGAAAGGACACCACAAGATTGAACCCAAAGCCAAGCACTTCTCCCATTGCAAGAACTATAGATCTAGTAGGCCAAACGAAACCAATAATTCGAAGAGACTTGCAAGGATATTATAATCATACATAAAAGAATTCAGAGAAGGACCAAATATTTCTCATAGATAATCTTGATCATAAACCCACAATTCATCGGATCTCGACAAACACACCGCAAAAAGAGATTACATCGAATAGATCTCCTCGAAGACCGAGGAGAACTTGGTATTGAGATCCAGAGAGAGAGAAGAAGCCATCTAGGTACTAACTATGGACCCGAAGGTCTGTAGTAAACTACTCACAACTCATGGTGAGGCGATGATGTTGATGTAGAAGCACTCCGTGGTAGATCCCCCCTCCGGCGGAGCTCCGGCACAGGCCCCAAGATGGGATCTCATGGAACAGAAGGTTGCGGTAGTGGAATTAGGGTTTTTTCTCCTCTTCTGATGTTTCTGGGGTACATGGATATATATACGAGGAAGGAGGGCATCAGGGGACCAACATGCGGCCCACAAGGCAGGGGGCGTGCCCTGTAGGGGGGCACGCCCCCACCCTCGTGGACACCACGTGTACCCTATTCCGTGGTTCTCAAGTCTCCCGTGAAGATATCGCTCTAAAAATATCTCTCCCAAAGTTTCATTCCGTTTGGACTCCGTTTGATATTCCTTTTCCGTAAAACCCTGAAATGGGCAAAAAACAGCAATCTAGACTGGGCCTTTGGGTTAATAGGTTAGTCCCAAAAATAATATAAAAGTGTATAATAAAGCCCATTAAACATCCAAAACATCATAAATAATAGCATGGAACAATAAAAAATTATAGATACGTTGGAGACGTATCAATAGGCACCCGCTGAGCACGGCCCAAAATGTTACATGGGGGCTCTTGTTGCACATCAACAAAGAGTTTTTAAGACCCTTGTAATAGGCTATCAAGCCAGGCTTGGAAGCTAGGTGTATTCACCTAAAACCTCGGGTTAACCTGCCTTCATCAAGTAAGTCACTCCGTCCAGGTAAACCTGGTATGACCCGCCGAACGTTTGACAAGTCAATCTTATACAGACCCTGAACTTGTCAAAGTTAAAATGGCGATTGGTTAATGAGAGGTCCATCTTAAAAGGCTTTGTAAAATGGTTTAACTCAGTGGCCTGGCAGCCCATGAAAAGCCTCAATTTTAGGCCTGGCAGCCCATGAAAAGCCTTGCATAATTTTATTTGACAAGTTCTTTTTCTTTTGTTGAGACTTTACAACACCTTTTTATGTTAACCCATGTTTATTGACTCGGCCTAGTGGTTGACTATAAGTCACCACTATCAAGTAAACTGGTGTTTATTAACCCGGTCTGGTTTGATTACAAATCGCCAGTATCATATAAGTATAATCCGGTGTTTATCACAACCCGGCATGGTTTTATCAAAAACCAGCAAATATTGCAGGAGTCATCAATACTCAAGTTGGGGTTATCGCCCTTACTCCAAAGTTGGTAAAACCAATAGTGTGATTCAATATCACAGGTATGATATATTTCATACGTAATTATTTCAAAACGCAGCCTTGGTTATAAATCCGTGTTATGTGTTGGGCATTATGACCCGTCCGGCAATAAACCGCCAGGACACTTCAAACTTGTTTTATGCAGAAGCAGGTTGAATAAAGCTGCTCAAAAGGATAAGCAGGGATACTATAATGTTGGCGGATTAATAATGTCATGCAAAAGGAATATGCATGATGGCATATCACACCAAGTGTTTCAACTAGCCTATTACAAGGTGTTTCAAGGCCCAAAAGAATAAACTGTTTTCCAGCAAAGTACGGTAGGCAAGAAGGCTAAACCGGCTCCCGGTTCATGATTCCTCGCAGGGCCCGCTTGATGGCTGTGGGTCATCCTGCGTCATCTCCTCTTCTTCTCCGCCTAGTGGCTGGAAGTCAACAGTTGCCCAGTTGATCCTAGTTAGGGCTTTGAATACAGCTTCATCGCTTATAAGCACACAGGGATCAACATCAGGGGCATAAGTGTGCTTACGGACGGGCGGGATGAGATCCTCCACATCATGAGTTGGCGCGCTTACCCGTTTGTTGTCAGCATCATAAACCGACTGATAGTGGGAAAGATCAGCTTCTTCAGCTAACTTGCTGGCCAAGGGGCACATTTCCTTCGTCAAAGCTCGAAGATCATCATTATTAAACTTTGATCCGTCTTCCTTCAAGCTTGGATAGCCGTTTCCCACATCAGCTGGATCAAGATCAGGTACCCATGCCTTCGCCCGGGTTAATGCGGTCAAGGCACCTGCCCTTGCAGCTGATCTCTTTAGTTCTTCAAACCGGGCAGGCATCATTGACAACTTTTCTAGGGTTTCCTTGATCAAAGTTGGGGGCGGTTTCTTGTGAGCAGCAGTACAAATGATTCGCTGCGCGCCGGTATAAAGTTGCTCTATAAGTGTATAGGCAGCCTTCAACTTCTTCTGCATATCAGAGCCTAAATGGGCAGTGCGTTTTCCTGCATCATTGCAACCATTGTTAAACCAGCAATCCATGGGATAATACATGTTGAGAGTTTATAATAAGGGTACTTACCAAAGACAACAGTGGTTATGGCATTTATTTGACGCCTCAAGCCAGATAGCTCTTCTGCCACCGGTTTAAGGGCGACCTCTGCGTCATCAGCCCTCTTCTTCAAAGCGGATTTCTCTATATCCCAATCCGCCCGCTCCTTCTGGAAATCTTCCTTTAGTTTTTCCACAGTTGCTAAAGCGCTAGTCAATTCATCCTTGGCTTTGGAGGTTGCTGCTTGCTGGAACTTAAGGTTTTCTTGAAGGTCAGCGGTTTGAGATTCCTTCTGAATCAGATCAGCCTATAAAGAGACATACATATCATAAATTGGCAAATCATATTGGAAGTGCCAAGCACATAACAAGTTATACACTTGGCACTTGGGGGCTAATGCATATTTGATGTTATCAGAAGTTTTTAACAAGTCCCAAGCTCAATACAAGTATTGTTCCTGGCACTTGGGGGCTAATGCATATTTGCTCAAAGAAAAGTTAAAGGACAAAGTCCAGGTTCATCTTGAAAAATAAACCGGCCCTTGGGGGCTACACAGGCGAAAACAACAAATTTGATGTTCTAAAGTCCCGATTCATCTTGTAGAGATAAATTGGCCCTTGGGGCTACACTGGAGCTGATACAAGAAATTTGACAAAGTTGAAACAGTATTGCAGAAGTCAAGCAATAGTTACCTCATATCGTTCCTTCATCAATCTCACTAAACCAGCTTCATGATCACGGCTTGTGTACAGACAGTTCAGATATCCAGAGTGAAGGTCTTGGGCGCTGAGGTGGGCATAGCTCGATAAATTGGCATTCCATTTGCCTTTGTCCATAACAGATCTGTCCTCTTTAGCACTATGATTGGATAAAGCGACAGGCTCGCTAGGGGTGGTACGGCCAAAACCGGTGATCCTAACATCTTCCATTGTATCAGCAGCAGCCTTGACCGGATTTGCCGGTTTGTCATTGGCTCGAACTAGGCTGTTTTTGGCTTGTCAACATGGCCCGTAGGATCCACTTCTTGGTCAACAAAGAGATCATGATCCGGTAGCGGCAGATCATCAAGCACGGCGTCAACATTTGCTTCTGCTAGCTCTGGGGTTTCTTCTGGTTCAGCAATCACATTACCATCGGTCGTTTTATTTAACCTAGCCTTTTTGCTGGGTCTAGGCCTGCCACTGAGAAGAATACATTGAAAAGTAAGTACATTGGATAAATATGAGGAGTGAACAATATATCAAAACTCACCCAAGAACCGTCTTGAGTGGTGGAAGTTGTGTGGCCGTCGACTCGCCAGAACATGAATGAGGTGTTTCCTGATAGTTCGAATCAGACGAATTAAGAAGCTGTCGGAAATGACCCGCTTTGGGATAAGAAACATCAAGGATATGTGAGACCTCTGATCGACGTTTCCGGATTGGCGTATTCGGTAAACCGGTGGACGTGATGGCTTGGCCGCTGTGCCGGGTTGTGGGGCGAGCTTCATGTTGCTGCTTCTTCAAAATAAAGTTTGGGTCCAAGTAAGCTAAGGGGTGAGAAAATCTTACTTTCCGGTTTGCCTGACGGATTTTCTGTGTCGGCAAAGGATCTGAACTAGAGGAAAGGGTAATTACCTCTACATCGTTAGCTTGGCTGTCCTCAGCGTTATCCTGATAAACATCATTGTCAATGAGATGTATGAAAAGGGAGCCAAGAGAGTCAAGTTCTACCTCTGAATCCGGTTTATCCAGATCATCATCAATATTTAATCCGGAGGACTCAGCAGTCTTCTTCTTAGCAGGTTTCTTAACAACTTTGGTCTTGAGGCGAGATACCTTTGCCGGTTTATCTTGCGGTTTCTTCTTCCAGAACGGATCATCGCCCTGTCAGAGATTGAGGAGTTTTAGGAGGATATTTACAAGATTGAGTTAAAGCAACAAGTTATAGGATCCTTACAGCTGGCGGTTTATTGAGTTCACAGAAGGGACTCAGCCCTATTTTGTTGCAAGCAGCCACCGGTTCATCCAGAATCTTCTTAACAGATTCATTAATCTCATTCTCTGTTAACTGAACCTCAGTATGTCATTGAGGATCTTTGGAGTCCCCTGTATATTCACACATTAAACCGGAGCGCCGGCTTAGGGGCAGAATGCTCCAGGAGATCTAGCAGCGAACGAAGTCAACGCCCGTCAAACCGTTCGCAGTAAAAGCACGAAGCTTTGAAAGCTGTGGAGCATACTTGGATCGCTCCTTGACGCTAAGTCGTTGGGGAAAGGGATGAGTGTTGGAGAGCCGATGAGGACGATGACCCGGCAGCGGATTCTCATCAGCTGGAGATGTATCTTGATAGTAAAACCAAGTCTGATTCCAGTCTTTAGGATGACTATGATGCTTGGCATCTTTTCTTTTCTGAATTGACATCTCGCCAAGCTCAGTATTAGGCCCGTCCGTAAATTCCGTACGGCGGTTCAAGTGGAAAAAATCCCGAAACAGTTCAACTGTGGGCTCTTCTTGCAGATAAGCCTCGTAAAGTACTTGAAAGTTGCAAATATTGGACACCGAGTTTGGTCCAATATCTTGAGGGTGGAGTTGGAAGCTAGCAAGCACATCACGGAAGGATTTTGTTCCGGGAGGGCTAAACCCTCGGGCCAGGTGATCAACAAACACAATTACTTATCCATCTTTGGGTTGAGGAGGGTTTTCCGGGCCAGGGACTCTCCAATGGATGACATCTTTCTTGGCTAAAGCGCCAACTCAGCTAAACCATTCAGTTCTTCCTCAGTAACCCGGGACGGAACCCAGTTGCAGGAATAAAATTGCTTGGCCATTTCAAATGAAAAAGCTGAAATTACAAATAAAATGCCGGTTTATGATTCATGGTTGACATGTATAAAGCGTCGACAGGTTAGCCAGAGAAGATATTGAGGTATATACACAGTATTAAACCGGAATTAGATATTGGAAGCATTCTGAAGACAGCTGAAATGGCGGTTTAAGTGGGGCCTAATGCTACCTACCGGATTATGATTTTCTAAAGGTTAAACCGCCGATGTAAGTACGAAAGATGCATATCTAAAGTAACTAAGTGATGGAAAAACAAGTTTCATAGATCAGCATGACAATTACAGATCTACATCATATCAATAAACTCAGGTATATTCAGACCTAAGTTAAACAGGTACTACAACAGTTCATCAGACCTAGATGGGATTACTTTAAAGGAATGGTGCGCTAATGACAAGAAAGGAGGATTATCATTACAACCGCGTAGGAAAGCAGCAGATCTACACTCGCCATTGAATCCATGAAGAAGAATAGGGAAGAATAGCGCAACAGTTTTGATGAACTTGCGGAAAAGACCTAATGAGATCTATAGGAGGAGCAAAGAAAGGACTTACCGGGGCAGTCGGATGCGGAGGCGCGCCGGCGGGACTCTGGTTAAAACAGGTTGATGCAGCAGCCTGTGTTGGAGCAGACGCGAAGGTCGACGGCTGCGGCGGTGCTCGGGCACTGAGGAGAAGCGAGGAATAAGAAGGGCGAAGAGGCAAGGGGATGAAAAAGAAAGGGACCCCTCGCCCTATTTATAAGCCGAAGGGATAAACGGCAGGCGCGGGAATCAAGGAGCCCAAAAAAATGGATCGGTCTTCAGAGGCTTATTAAATAAGGTTAAAACATATACATGTTTTAATTGAACAGGTGATGTAATGGCGGTTTAATATGGTCCTGGAAGATGACGTGATGGCGGTTTACAAGGTCATTCAAAGGCACTGGAGAAAAGGTTTTCCCGAAGTGTTGAAGACTGACATGAACAGGTTCAAATCAATCTGGGGCCGAATGTCGGGGATATAACTACTAGGTATAAACCGCCCAGGAGGGGCCGGTTTATGCCTATACTGAATTACTCATATCGAAGCCCATGAAGACATGGAGTATGGCATTTTATTATACAAGACTAAAAGGCCCAGGGCCCAAAGGGCATTAGGGCCCGTAGACATAAACTGCCATACGGTGTGTAACTTGTATTGTAAGATAGGGAAGGTAGAAACCGGGGCGGGCACGTTTATGAGCCGGCCCCGGGATTCTGTAAGCCGTCCGAGCGTCATCCTGTGTATATAAAGGGACGACCCGGTGGCGGTTTAGGGACAAGAAACAACAACTCGAGACACATGCAAAGCGGATTCGCTCCCTGGTCATCGAAACCCTAGCAATACCTGTAACACTCCAAATTTTTGGATTTGTTTTCTTCCAAACTTTTGGTCTTTTGGAAGGGGGATATTTGACCTTCTCTTGAAAACCCTTCTAAAATCTTTTCTGACCAAAGTTTGTGTGTTCTTCTCAAGCTTGATTCTGGTCTTGAAGGTTGCTTCTTGTGTTAGCTCAAACACAAGTTGATTTTCAAAGGGTTTATTTGAATCTGTCCCCTCCATGAATATCCACCTTACAAGAATCTTAGACTTGTCTTCCCTCTCAAACTTTTCTCTTCCATGGCACCCAATGAAAATAATTCTCTCCAAAACCTCCTTTTCACATTGAGCCAAGTCTCTCATCAATTCCAGCAAGTTTCAACCTTATTGAATTTTTTCTTCTAATTAATTTGCACCAAAAGCAATTTCTGTCCTTTGAAATAAGCCATGGTGATTTACAAAGGGACCACCATGTTCACTTTGAGTTTTGTTTCCAAACCAACTTCCCTGGATAGTGCTTAGTAACCACAACCTAGATCAATCTTGTTTCACTGGTCCACAGTTCAAAATTTTCAAATTTCACTTGCTGCAAGTTTGGACCAGATTTGCAAATTTTGGTGAAATTCATATTTTTCTTCTTCCAAAAATTCTGTGAAAATTCATGCAGCCTCTAGATGCATCAAGAGACCACTCCACCAAATATCAGCTCCAGCAAGATTTTGCACATGCCAAAATCATTTCGTCGAACACCTGGCGTGCACTGTTTCTGTCAGTTTCAGAAAAGTTAACTAAAGTTTACAGGCGATAGTGCAGCTTCGTCAGTTTTGTCAGTCAGCGTTCGTCAATCTCACCAGTGCCGTTTTGGATCGGTGCTGCGCTGCACCTCGCTCTTATCCAGAGCACCGCACGCGCGCTTGGCTGGTTCTTGGCATCGGTGGCGCCCTGGCCCGCCCACGCCGGTGCCTTCCGCGGCGGCAGAGCCACCCGTGGCGGCCGACAGGAGGCACCCTGTGGCACAACGCCGTTCTGTACCGCCCAAGTCGCCTGGGGGCCCGGCGTGGCCTTCTCCATCGCCAGCGCACGCCTACAGCACCGTCGTCGTGGCCTGGCACGCACAGGGCGCGCTCTGTGCCGCCGACGGGCCGCACGGCCGTCCCGTTAGGGACAGGCCATTACCGCCCCTACCCTGCTGAGTTAGGCAGCAAAATGGAACCAGTACACCTCCTAGTCGATGCTTAAGCTCCTAAACCAACCGTCCTGCCACAGCGCCGCCGTAATCGACCGCCGGACTTATCCCGTTCATGGCAACCGCCTCGGGCCGGCTATATATAGCACCTCCGAGCTCTCTCCCGAGCCCGCATCTCTCCACCACCTCACTAGACCACGCCAAACCACTGGAAGAGCCTCGAGGGGCCCTTCTTCCTCAACTCCGGCCACCTCCGTCTGCCTCGGGTTCCAGCAGCGTCCTCCCTGGTGAGAGCTCCTCCACCGCCCTGGACTCGTTCGTAGAACCCTGACACCTACATGGGACTAACCCCCACTCCAATTTGACCCCAGAAACTCTCTCCGACAAGGCCCACGACCACCCGAGCCGCCGTCCACCGGAGATAGGGCCGCCGTCGACGTGGGGCTCGCCGACGCTCAACTCCACCACCCACCGACGCGGAAGAGCACCAGGAACCCGTAGGTACCACTCCCTCCCCCTACCTCGCCGTAGATCGGCGCCGACGACCACCGCAGCCTTCTGGCGCCGGCGCGACTCTGTTCTGTTTTTAAACCTGACGAGTGGGACCCCCTCGTCAGCCTCTCTTTTCCCTCCAAAGCGTTTTTCTGGAAAGCGCCTTTGGGCAAAGTATGTCTCCCTATTCGGCTGGCGTACTACGTACCGATTCTTTTTTCTGTTTTTCTATTCTAGCCCCTGGAAACTTTCTGTTTCATTATAGATAAGTCCCTGGACAGAAACTCTAATATCTTTTTAACTAAAGATGATTTTGAGTTGATTCTTTTTCTGTCCTCTTTAGTTTTCTGTCTAGTTTTTTGTCATATGTATTTGAAAATTATTTGGGGCAACTTTTTTGCACACACGGTATTTATGTTAGTATTCCTTTTGTTTGAATACGTAGATACCGAAGGACGTGACGAAGCCGCGAACCTCAACGAGTTTAACTCCGACTACTCCGAACCAGGCAAGCATGTTTGAACCTTTGATATGATGAGTGTGTTGCATTTCGGACAGCAGGATGTGAATGGGTGTGTACTGGTCAGTTGTGTTTCTGCTAAAACACCGTAGACGGAACTAGTCCCTATGGCTAGTGGAATCCGTTGGCTGTGATTTAAGAGTACAAGCTCTGCAGAGTCAAATCATCCGAGTAGCCATGTTTATGGCCTAGAGTCAATCTTCGTGTCAACCCCGGTGACCGTCTCTAGTAATTTTATGATAGTAACAAGAGTGGTGATTTGTGTCAAGTTCATTTTTGGTAGGTGAACTAACCAGTTATCTCTGTATTGATTTACCTCCTGAAGTACTTTGCCGTTATACCATTTTTTATATAAGCCCTTTACGTGATGTCGCTCAGACGTCCGACTGTGGCATTCCTGTTATTTATTTTCATTATAAGCCCTTTATGTGATGTCGCTCAGACGTCCGACTGTGGCATTCCTGTTATTTATTTTCATTATAAGCCCTTTATGTGATGTCGCTCAGACGTCCGACTGTGGCATTCTTGTTATTCATTTTCATTATAAGCCCTTTATGTGATGTCGCTCAGACGTCCGACTGTGGCGTTCTTGTTATTTATTTTTCCTTGGAAGCCCTTTATGTGATGTCGCTCAGACGTCCGACTGTGGCATTCTTGTTATTTATTTTTCCTTATAAGCCCTTTATGTGACGTCGCCCAAACGTCCGACTGTGGCATGTTTTTATTCAATTTTCCTCACGAGGCGTCGCTCAGACACTCGTTTGGTTATGGATTTCGGGAGGACTACCGCCCGACTTCTATTTTTACTTGCAGCACAGAAATTGTATTATTCGGATACATATTGCTAGAATACTCACATGCATCATGTTTGCATTTATTATATCTTATGTCCGAACTGTCTTGCGAGTACATTCAAAGTACTCACCTGGCTTGTTGATTTGGCCAGATGTTGACGAAGGCGATCTCATGGATGAAGAGTTTGATAGCGAGTTCGATGTCTAGTGGAGTCCCAGTCAGTCTCTCGCGATCCTGGAGTTGATCACTGTTACATAACCGCTTCCGCCACCCACCTAATAAATTCATCGGGTCTCACTCCGACACTCGATGAACTGTAAGATATTGGAGTCACATCACCCACCACACTGTGACATACGCACCACCTTTTTATTACGAGTTAGTAGTATGCCACCCTACCACTGTGTCATATCCGCCTTTATGTACTATATCGACGTGCTTCTAATAAATTGTTGAGCAACCTCCGCTCAACCATGTATAATATTCAGTACTCTGGAATTCTGTATCAAGGAATTGTCTATCAGCAAGAAGTATTCTTCTGTGCTGGTTCGATAAAAAGGTCGGTCTCTCGGTAATTATTTTACTAAAAAACCGGTCCTGACAACCTTGGTACCAGAGCCAGGCTGACTGTAGGAAACCACTAGGTGCGATCGCTAATCGGTTATTAGCATATTAAGTGCTTTTTCAGCATTTTTGCATTTGTAGAAATCTTCTGTTAGTCATCATAAATTTATGATTTGACTATTCGGAATTTTTGTCTACTTTTGTAGATGGCCAGCGGCGACTGCGATTCACAGGTGTTCGCCAACATTCCTGAGGGGTTTATCAAGCTCCTCATCGCCATCACCAAGGTCGCGATCGGGCCATCGACCCGTCCAGAGTTTACACTCTACCGTCACAAGATCAGCAACAGCGTGTCGATGCACCAAGTCGCGGTGCAATTCAAGGGAGGGCGTTCTGAAGCGTGCTGTTTCCGATTTGTGGGCAGGGCCAGGCCTACGGAGAGGCATGCCATACAAATGGCTGCCCATGAGGCGATAGATCGTCTCCGGGATGCTCTTCCTTCAATGAAGACTCGTCGCTACCGTTACCTCCCATGCCACGTACCCTACACGTGCCACTATGCGTTTGCTTGCGCAAATGGGGAACGTGATGAAGCCATCGAATCAATGGTTGAGTACCTCAAGGCTCTTGAGGCAGCTTTTGATAACCTTGTGGACGACTTGGTGGCTGCTCGTATGGACTTGGTTCAGAGTGGTTCCGCCAACAGGAGGGAGCTACTCCATATTTCGCCACCACTGACTTTTGTCTCGTCCTCAGCATCTTATGCACCTTCCATCTTAGCCACCCCTCGCCGTCTGCCTACCACTGAGGAGTTTGACCAGGTCATTGCTCCTACCCCAGTCAGAGCTGCACTACCTTCCGCACCCGCATCAACACCTCATACCAATACTCCACGCCTGGAGCCTATTAGTGAGGAGGAAGTTGAGTCTCCATCACCACTGGGCCTTACCCTCGGCAGGCCAAGGGAAGTCTTCAACATCTCCGACTAGTGCGCCTGTCCGCGACGCGTTATGCTCACTTGTATGCTATGTGTGATATGTAAAATAGGTTGATGGGGAGTAGTCTGTTTGCGCATCATGTTGGAACTTGGAGAAGTGCACTAGCATAAATAACATGTCAGGATTGTGTACGCGCATCCTGAGTGACGTATGTATAATTATGACTCGCGTGTAAGATGTGTACTAGGCGGTCCTTCTCCGTGTGCAATCAAGTTTTTATTTTAAAAATCTTTGGAGCTCGTGTTATTGCTTCTTTTGCAAATCTTAGTTTATTTTTTTGCCGCTCAGTTCTTCTCATGATTTCTGCATTAATACCCCAGAGTGAGAAATGACTCGTCCCTGGACACGTTCCATGCCAAGTCCACCAGAGGAAGATTATGGCACACAGACAGGTAACAATTTCACACTGGGGCAGTTAAGTCAGCATGGTAGCGAAACAACATTTTCTCAAGTATGCCGTCTTTACGAGCAAAGTTAGCAACAGCATCAGGAAATGATGAACCATGTCATTAATATGGGGAATCACCGTGAGCCACACCAGCAGCATTCAAAATTGTCTGAATTACAGAAGACACGTCCGCCAACATTTTCCCACACTGACAGACCTTTGAGGCCGATGATTGGCTTCGAGACATTGAAAGAAAATTAATTGTGGCACAATGCTCAGACCGTGAAAAGGTACTTTACGCACCACATTATCTTACTGGAGCAGCCGCGTCATGGTGGGAGAATTTTCTGCATATGCACCCCAACGTAAATGATATCACCTGGGAAGATTTTAAAGAAGGCTTTCGTGGGGCGCACATCCCTAGGAGCATTATGAAGATCAAGAAAAGAGAGTTTGATGACCTCAAGCAAAGGGGCATGACAGTAACTGAGTACAACAGCCAGTTTACTCAATTATGTTGTTATGCCAACGAAGAGCGTATGACTGAAAATAAGAAGATGGAAAAAATTCCTGGACGGTATGGCACCAGCACTCAAATGCCAGCTGGTCGTACACACATTTCCCGATTTCAAAACACTTGTGGACAAGGCTATTACTTTGGAAAATGAGCATCGCAGTCTGGAAGACATTCGCAAGCAGAAAAGGGATCAGACCAACCACACTCGCAACAACAGGAATAAGGTAAATTTTCAGAAAAATGGGGCGAACAAATCCATGACAAATGACGCACGTCCAAGCAAAAAATTTCATGCAAGGGACAAGGATTTCACGTATCGCCCAGGTGTTACTTGATACGCTTGTGGAGAAGAGGGACACTATGCTAAATAGTGCCCAAAACCAAGGAACTCAGCACCAAAGCCAAACAACAACGGAATCAATTCCGCGCCCAAGCATAACAACTTCAACCCCAATAACAACCACAAGAAAGGCCACCTGAACCATGTGTCGGTGTACTAAAGTAGGGGTACCTTAGTATCCCGACTTGTGAACGGGCAGTAGGAGCGTCCCGTGGTCGGGCTCGCCACGCGCCCGCCAAAGCCCGCTCTGGACCCTTTAGAGCCATTCAAGAACAAAGTATTCAAGTTAAAGAAACAAGGCCCCGGCAAGAGGAGCTTGCCGGGAAGGCCGCTCCAGGCTCATAACCACCCCTTTAGCACAAGACCCTGGCAAGAGGAGCTTGCCAGGAAGGCCAAAACATGGCATTTCAGGAGACTTGCCGTGGCGCATCGCGCGCCCCGGCAAGGCCCGGAGAGCGACAAGCTTCCGGGCGCGGCAAGGTAGCGACCGCGGCAAGGTGCTTGCCGCGGCAAGCTCCCACTACGTGCCCGGGCTCCAGCTCATCCGGCCACGCGTCGCCCTGGAGCCCTTCCAGGTGCACGTGGCGGAAGGCTGTGCAGCCTGGTGTACACCGTGGCGAGCCGCGATGACAAGGCCACCCTCGTGGCGAATGAAGACGCCCTAACAGACACTTTTTACACTGTTTGGGGGCCACGGCGATGGGCATTCAATGCCCTTGTCCCCTGCCGTCAGGGTTAGGTATAGACCACTGTACATATACTGTACATACACTGTTCCAGCTACCACCATTTTTACACTTTTACCCTCATCTACGTTGCCACCTGTCGGTGACCCCTTCGACCTATAAAAGGAGGCCCATGCGCAACGTAGAGGGGGTTCCGATCCTTGATCACTCTCACGCTCGGTGTAGCTAGCAACCGGCTCTGTAGCTCTTCGTGCTCCCGAGCCAAGAACACAATACAACCAAGGCAGGAGTAGGGTTTTACGCATCCGTGCGGCCCGAACCTGGGTAAACTGCCCGCGTGCTCGCCTCGATCTGCTCTCCGCGCTCCCTCCGCTCCCTTGCCGTACCAAAAAGGGGCTCCGGTCCCATAGGTGTTCGTGGGCGACCAGTTTCCCCGACATCTTTGGCCCGCCAGGTAGGGGGCGTCGAGGTTGTGCGAACCTGATCCGGCGTTCACGCGGGCGCAACCTTCAGCAACTTCATCAACTTCATTAACTTCATCGACATGCCACCGAAGAAGAAAGCTTCGGAAGTAGGAGGCCCGTCCGCGTCGATCCCACCACCACCAGAACCAACGGTTGGTGGGGTAGACGCTGGCGGAAGGACGGACGCCGGCGAGGAAACTCATGGCGCCGCCAAATCCAAGGACAAGACGGACGACCAAGCGCACTCCAAGACCTCGGCGTCCGTGCACGCACCGCGCCCCTCTCAGGAGGCGTCGGAACGGCAGCGGCGTGGTGCGCAGGGTACCATCCGCTTGCTGGGTCAAGGACAAGTTGGCGGGTCGCGGGACGCTCAAGGCCAACGTGTTGGCACGAGCAAGGCGCGGTCGCCGGGGCGAGACCCTGCTCCTTCTAACGCAGTTAGAAGTCCGAGCATATCTCGCTCCTCGCACCGCTCGCCACCGCTCCCCTCCACTCCGGCAGAAGCTCTAGCTAGAGCTCAGCTACTCCTCGACTTCCCTCCAGCGGCAGACAAGGCCGAAGACTGGAGGGCCACCATCCAAAGCCTCATCGCCTTCGCCAAAAACGACACGCCGCAGCAGCCGGTGACGTCGCGGCCGCGGCAAGTCAGCCAGGCGCGGGCTGATGGAGACAAGACCGCCGGGGACAAGACCGCCGGGGGTGCAACAACCGTGCGCTCTCCGCCCCGAAGGCCAAAGTCGCCGACTCGCCGGATCAACGTCGACGACGACTCCACGACGTCGTCGGATCCACGAGCTCGCCGCGATCAGCGCCAAGTCCTCGACGACAGACGACAAGAAGACGCTCGAACTCGCATCGAGCGTCGAAGAGAAGCACGACGACAGTCCGACCAGCGCGCTGGGACCGCTGTCGACATGCACGCGCCCGGAGAACCGGGCGACTTGCCGTACGGGGCAGGTTGCCCAGCGTTCACCCGCGAGCTGCGGCAGGTCCAGTGGCCCAGCATGAAGAACTTCAAGCCCGATGTACCCGAGAAGTACGACGGCAAGACCCATCCCTCAGAGTTCCTCAGCATCTACACCATCGCGGTGTAGGATGCCGGGGGACGCGACGAGAAGATATTAGCGAACTACTTCCCGCTTGTGCTCAAGCCAAACGTCAGATCTTGGCTCATGCACTTGCCGGAAAACTCCATCTCTTCTTGGGCCGACCTGTGCCACCAGTTTGTCGGCGCCTTCACGGGCGGCCACAAGCCCCATGGCCAGGAGAGCGATGTTCATATACTTGCCCAGAAGGAAGGAGAATCCCTGCGAAAGTATATCCAGAGGTTCAGCCGCGTCCAGCACAACATCCCGGACGCCCACCCTGCCGCGGTTATTAGCGCGTTCCATTAGAACGTGCGTAACCGCCGGATGAGGGAGGAAATGGCGATGAGCAAGATACGAGACGTCAGTGAGCTTTATGCCCTGGCTGACAAGTGCGCGCGCGCTGAAGAGGGGGAGGAGACTCCCCGGAGAGGATGCTGGAGCAGGAGGAACGGACAGTGAGGATGCCACCCCGGCAAGGAAGAACCGGCGGCGGAACAACAAGAAAAAGAAGAACAAGGAAGTACTGGCCGTCGAGCAGTCCGGCAAGGAGGCTGGCGCCAAGAAAGCTCAGGCTGGTGGCTCCGGCAAGGAAGCCACCACGGTAGCGGCCGCCGACAAGCAGGACGGCTCCGACAAGCAGTAGTGCAAGATCCACCGCACCAAGGGCCACGATCTCCAGAACTGCAAGAGGGTTGAATACCTCGTCGAACAACAGAAAGCTGAGTACGAGCGACGCGACAAGGAGAAGGCCCAGGGAGGCGGAGGAGAGTCCGGCAAGAAGCGGCCATTCAATGGCCGGGGAGGACGCCGCGGCAAGGCCAAGCAGCGGCAAGGAGATAGACCTCCCCGCGGCCGTGACAAGGACGAAGACGAAGACGACGACGAGGACATGGACGACGGAGACAACAGCGAGCAGGAGTTCCAGAAGGCCATAGAAGTTCTGTGCGTCGATGGAGGTGCCTCTCTGCATACTTCCCACCGCCAACTCAAGCAATGGGTGCGGGAAGTTAATGCAGCAGAGCCACCCGTCGAGTCGCGCAAACTCCTGAAGTGGTCCAGCACGCCCATCATCTTCGACATTGAGGATCACCCTGACCGCACAACTGCGGTCGGGTGCTTGCCGATGTTGGTTTCGCCAACCATGCGCAACCTCAAGGTCACCAAGATGCTGGTTGACGGCGGGGCCGGCCTGAACCTAATCTCCTCTGCTGTAGTCCGAAAGTTACAGATCCTCGACAGCGAGCTCGAGGAAACCGAAACTTTCCAAGGAATTAACCCGGGAAGGAGCAAGCCAAAGGGGAAGATCACACTGCCAGTAACCTTTGGCGGAGAGCTGAATTTCAGAACTGAGAGGATCACCTTCGACGTTGCCGATATCCCATTGCCATACAATGGGATACTTGGCCGTCCGGCACTCGCCAAGTTCATGGCAGCCTCTCATTACGCCTACAACATGCTCAAGATGCCGGGCCCGATAAGCGTCATCTCCGTTCCCGGCGACAAGAAGGACGCGCTTATCTGCGCCGATAAGATCTACCGGGATGCAGCAGCTCCAGCAGATAGCAAAACACTTGCCGCTGAAGCTCCCGGGGGGAAGAACAAGACCAAGTCTGGCAAGAGCTCTGGGGCCCACTCCGGCAAACGCACCTCTTCGGAGTGCTGCGCTGCCGTCGAGGACACACCATCGAGCTCCACCGGCAAGTGCAAGAAGGGAATGATAGCTCCACCTGCAACCAAGAAGGTGTCCGCCAAGGAGGACGGCACTGGTGGTACTTTCACCATCAGTGCCACGCTCGATCCTAAATAGGAAAGCGCGCTCGTTGCTTTCCTGCGGGCGAATGTCGACGTGTTTGCATGGCAACCGTCTGACATCCCCGGTGTTCCCAGGAAAGTAATTGAGCACAAGCTTGCCGTTTGTCCTCACGCGCGACCCGTCAAGCAGAAGGTCAGAAAGCAAGCGGTGGAGCGCCAAGAGTTTATTGCTGAGGAAATCAAGAAGCTGGAAGCGGCAGACCTTGTTAGAGGTGTACTTCATCCCACGTGGCTGGCCAACCCTGTTGTCGTGCGCAAGGCTAATGGGAAGTGGAGGCTTTGTATAGACTTCACTGATGTGAATAAAGCTTGTCCCAAAGATCCATTTCCCTTGCCACGCATTGACCAGATCGTTGACTCCACGGCTGGGTGTGAGTTGCTTTCATTTCTTGATGCATACTCTGGGTACCACCAGATATTCATGGCTAAAGAGGATGAAGAGAAGACCGCATTCATTACCCCATGTGGCACTTACTGCTTCATACGCATGCCCATTGGATTGAAGAATGCGGGTTCGACATTTGCAAGGGTGGTCCACACTGCTTTTGAGCCACAGATACACATGAATGTAGAAGCTTACATGGATGATATAGTGGTCAAGAGCAAGGACAAGGATACCCTGATCCAAGACCTAGACGAAACTTTTGCGAATATTCGCAAGATACAGTTCAAGCTTAACCCCGAGAAGTGTGTGTTCGGAGTCCCCTCCGGCAAGCTTCTCGGGTTCTTTGTGTCTCAGAGGGGGATTGAAGCCAATCCCGACAAGATCAAAGCCATCGAGCAGATCGAAGCTCCGAAGCGCGTCAAGGATGTACGAAGGCTTGCCGGCTGCGTGGCTGCTCTCAGCAGGTTCATTTCTAAGTCCGCAGAACGCGCCCTGCCGTTTTTCAAAATCTTGAAAAAGGCGGGTCCAATGAGATGGACTCCGGAAGCGGAGGCAGCGCTGCAGGACTTGAAAGAGTACCTGTCCTCCACTCCAATACTTGTCGCACCTAGGCCACAAGAGAATTTGCTTCTGTACTTAGCAGCAACCAATCAAGTGGTTAGTGCCGCGTTGGTAGCGGAAAGGGAGGCGGATGAGGAGCCCACAGCCCCGACGAGCACATCTAGCAACAAGCAGGGGGCTTCCCCGACAAGCTCTGGCCCCGACAAGGATGAGTCTGCGCAGATGCAAGAAGAAGTGCGGAAAAGATGGTGCAGCGCCCGGTCTATTTTGTTAGTTCCCTCTTGCAGGGGGCTAGGTCAAGATACTCTGGGGTGCAGAAGTTGCTTTTCGGCCTCATCATGGCCTCGAGAAAGCTGCGCCACTACTTCCAAGCACATGAGATAACGGTGGTCACTCGCTTTCCGCTGAAGAGGATATTGCAAAATCCAGAAGCAACAGGCAGGATTGTCGAGTGGGCACTGGAGCTGTCAAGCTTTGGCCTCAAGTTTGAAAGTACTTCAACTATCCAGAGCAGAGCATTGGCAGAGTTCATAGCAGAATGGACACCAACACCAAACGAAGAGATTCCAGAGACAAACATCCCCATCAAAGAAGCAAGCAAAGAATGGATAATGTACTTTGATGGTGCCTTCTCGCTGCAAGGCGCCGGTGCTGGCGTGCTATTTGTCGCGCCCACCTGCGAGCACCTCAAGTACGCCGTCCAGATGCACTTTCGCAAGGAGCAAGCAACGAACAATACTGCAGAGTATGAAGGTTTGCTTGCCGGCCTCAGAATCGCAACTGAATTTGGGATCAAGAAGCTGATTGTGCGGGGAGATTCACAGTTGGTTGTCCATCAAGTGAACAAGAGCTACCAGAGCCCATTGATGGAAGCTTACGTCGACGAAGTGAGAAAGCTTGAAGAGCACTTTGAAGGCATACAGATGGAGCACGTTCCAAGAGCTCAAAATGACATCGCAGACGGCCTGTCAAAGTGTGCTGCGCTAAAGATACCTGTGGAACCAGGGATCTTCGTGCTCAAGCTAACTCAACCATTCGTTACACCATCAGTTGGGCAAAGTAAGAAGAGAAAGTTGGTCTCCGGTGACTACTTGCCGGCGGATCTCCCTGAAGTCGCCGCCAAGGTCCCCAAGATCAACGCCCAAGTTGCTGAGGAACAGTCTGCTCCTGCGGACCCAAGGGTCAGTACAGTTGAAGCAGGCGTTCCCGACAAGTCTTGTCCAGGCAAGCTTGCTGGGGAACGTCCAGCTCCGGCCGAGTCGCAGGTTCTTGCCGTAGAAGCTAACGTTCCCGCAGCAGCAATGATGCCCTTGTTGTTGAGCCTCGGGCTCCAGCATGGGTGCATCAAATTGTCCATTTCTTTCAGACTGGAGAACTTCCCGAAGAGCCAGAAGAGGCAGAAAGAATAACCCGGCAGTCAAGCATGTATCAGTTTGTTGGCAATGAACTATACAGAAGAAGACTCAACGGTGTTAGACTGAAGTGCATTTCCCGGGAAGATGGGCAAAAACTGTTGGCAGAGATACACGGAGGCATATGTGGCCACCACATTGGCGCAAGAGCACTTGCCGGCAAGGCGTTTCGGCAAGGTTTCTTTTGGCCAGAAGCCCTCCAAGATGCAACTGCACAAGTAACCAAGTGTGAAGCGTGCCAGTTCCATGCCAAGCAAATACATCAGCCAGCTCAAGCTCTCCAGACGATCCCTTTGTCCTGGCCATTTTCGGTCTGGGGGCTCGATATCCTCGGCCCCTTTCCCCGCACAGCCGGGGGCTTTGAGTACTTGTACGTTGCCATCGACAAGTTCACAAAGTGGCCGGAAGTGGAACCGGTGAGAAAGGTGACCGCACAGTCAGCAGTCAAGTTCTTCAGGTCAATTGTTTGCCGTTTCGGAATCCCTAACAGGATCATCACCGACAACGGCACGCAGTTCACAAGTCACACCTTCATGCAGTACGTCCGAGACCTTGGCGCCAAGGTCTGCTTTGCTTCTGTTGCTCACCCGAGGAGCAATGGTCAAGCGGAGAGGGCAAACGCTGAAGTGTTGCGCAGACTCAAGACAAGAACTTTCGACAGGCTGCACAAGTGCGGAAGAAACTGGATTGAGGAGTTGCCGGCGGCTCTTTGGTCCATCAGGACGACACCAAATCGAGCCACTGGACAGACACCCTTTGCTCTTGTCTATGGAGCAGAGGCAGTTCTCCCCAAGGAACTCGTATACGGATCGCCTCGAGTGCTCGCTTACGATGAGCTCGAGCAAGAGCAGCTGCGACAAGATGACGCACTGCTCCTCGAGGAGGACCGTCTTCAGGCTGCTGTACGAGCTGCTCGATACTAGCAAGCTTTGCGCCGCTACCATAGCCGCAAAGTTAAGGCCAGAAGTCTCGAGGAAGGCGACCTTGTTCTTCGGCGCGTTCAGTCCGCCAAGAATTCCAACAAGTTGACGCCGAAGTGGGAAGGCCCTTATCGGGTGAGACAAGTTACAAGGCCTGGCGCTGTCCGCCTTGAGACCGAAGAGGGCTTACCGGTGAGCAACTCCTGGAACATTGAGCACCTTCGCAAGTTTCACCCTTAAGGCGTGGTTGCCGTGATCCGCTCCGGCAACCACCTTTTGTACAAGTCTTGCCGCTGTTGCATGTAAACCTTTGTACAAAGTCGGGCGCAGACCCCGTGCACCAGTAAAGCTTTTGTGCCTTGCACAACTTGTCGCTTCATGCATTTTTCTCTTTTTCTTGCATGTATTATATGACACCTCGTGCAGCACACACCTCCGGTAAGCAATAACGAGCCGCAAGGCTCCATGTCTATGTTTCCTCCCTTTCTCTTTTCTCTCAAGCAGAATAAGGATTCCTCGCGCACAAGTTTGCCGGGGG
>LR738715.1:14850099-14864175 GCA_902687465.1 Secale cereale | reverse complement strand
GGAAGGAGACAGTGGTATGGACCAAGTGCCGTTCAAGAAAGCCTCGCCTTGCCGGGAAGCAGACCATACACAAAAGCTAAGTTGCCAAAGTTTGAGCATTCAAATTTTTAAATTTTCTAAGTTATCTTCCTTGAACGACCACACTTTGTATGGAAAACCTGTGCGCGGAGGAACCTACCCGTGGCTAGTCGCGCCCTTACTTTGTTTCGAGCACGCTCAACGGCTTAAGTGTGCTACGACAAGTGTCGCGCCCTTACTTCGTTTTCGAGTTCGCTCAACAACCTAAGTGTGCTGCGACTAGCTGCGGCGAGGTTTCTTGCCGGTAGAGGCATTGCCAGCAGGCTGCTGAAGTTCCGCACTCAGCGCTCGCGGCAAGGGCCCCTTTGCCGGCAAGTTCCCTAAAAGCGTAGGGTAAAAGCATACAAAGTAAAGAAGTCAAGTAAAGGAAATAACACTGCATTAACTACCCAAAATAAAGTAATATTACAAGACGACTTGTCGCTGTTCTAATAAACTACTGTCCATAACGTGATTGGCAGCGACAAGAGAAGCAGAAAGGAAGACAGTCTAGTCCACGCGGTCGCCGTCGACCCTCCTGATCTTGCCCACCTTGGCCACGATGGGGGTGACAAGAGCCTTCAGCGCTTCCTGGTCGGCGTCGGGCGGCAAAGTCCTGAGGACGTTCTCAAGATTGATTCCGGGGTTGCGGTAGACTATCTTCGTCAGCACTCTCTCCACAACTCCCGTGCAAAGCCTGCGCGCCTCGTTCGCCAGCTGCGTGGGGATCCTCTCCCGGAGCTGCTCAAGGGCCGGCGCCACTCCCTGTTGGGGAACGTAGTATTTTAAAATTTTCCTACGATCACGCAAGATCTATCTACCAGATGCATAGCAACGAGAGGGGAGAGTGTGTCTACGTACCCTCGTAGACCGAAAGCGGAAGCGTTAGAACAACGCGGTTGCTGTAGTCGTACGTCTTCATGGCCCGACCGATGAAGCACCGAAACTACGGCACCTCCGAGTTCTAGCACATGTTCAGCTCGATGACGTCCCTCGAACTCCGATCCAGCCGAGTGTCGAGGGAGAGTTCCGTCAACACGACGGTGTGGTGACGATCTTGATGTTCTACCGTCGCAGGGCTTCGCCTAAGCACCGCTACAATATTATAGAGGAGAACTATGGTGGAGGGGGGCACCGTACACGGCTAAGAGATCAAGAGATCAATTGTTGTGTCTAGAGGTGCCCCCTTGCACCCGTATATAAAGGAGGGAGGGAGAGGCCGGCCCTAGAGGGGGCGCGCCAAGTGTGGGGAGTCCTACTAGGACTCCCAAGTCCTAGTAGGATTTCCCTTTCCTTTCCGGAGTAGGAGAGAAGGAAAGAGGGGGAGAGGGAGAAGGAAAAGGGGGCTGCACCCCTTGTCCAATTCGGACCAGAAGGGGGGCACGCGCCTCCTTCCTTTTGGCCTCTCTCTTCTATTCCCGTAACTCCCCGGTACTCCAAAAATACCCGAATCACTCGGAACCTTTCCGATGTCCGAATATAGTCGTCCAATATATCGATTTTTACGTCTCGACCATTTCGAGACTACTCGTCATGTCCCTGGTCTCATCCGGGACTCCGAACTCCTTCGGTACATCAAAACTCATAAACTCATAATACCGATCGTCATCAAACGTTAAGCGTGCGGACCCTACGGGTTCGAGAACTATGTAGACATGACCGAGACTCATCTCCGGTCAATAACCAATAGAAGAACCTGGATGCTCATATTGGCTCCTACATATTCTACGAAGATCTTTATCGGTCAAACCGCATAACAACATACGTTGTTCCCTTTGTCATCGGTATGTTACTTGCCCGAGATTCGATCGTCGGTATCTCAATACCTAGTTCAATCTCGTTACGGGCAAGTCTCTTTACTCGTTCCGTAATACATCATCCTGCAACTAACTCATTAGCTGCAATGCTTGCAAGGCTTATAGTGATGTGCATTACCGAGTGGGCCCAGAGATACCTCTCCGACAATCGGAGTGACAAATCCTAATCTCGAAATACGCCAACCCAACAAGTATCTTCGGAGACACCTGTAGAGTACCTTTATAATCACCCAGTTACGTTGTGACGTTTGGTAGCACACAAAGTGTTCCTCCGGTATTCGGGAGTTGCATAATCTCATAGTTATAGGAACATGTATAAGTCATGAAGAAAGCAATAGCAGTAAAACTTAAACGATCATAGTGCTAAGCTAACGGATGGGTCTTGTCCATCACATCATTCTCCTAATGATGTGATCCCGTTGATCAAATGACAACTCATGTCTATGGCTAGGAAACATAACCATCTTTGATCAATGAGCTAGTCTAGTAGAGGCATACTAGGGACACTCTGTTTTGTCTATGTATTCACACATGTACTAAGTTTCCGGTTAATACAATTCTAGCATGAATAATAAACATTTATCATGATATAAGGAAATAAATAATAACTTTATTATTGCCTCTAGGGCATATTTCCTTCAGTCTCCCACTTGCACTAGAGTCAATAATCTAGCTCACATCGCCATGTGATTTAATACCGATAGTTCACATCGTTATGTGAATAACACCCATAGTTCACATCACCATGTGACCAACACCCAAAGGGTTTACTAGAGTCAATAATCTAGTTCATATCGCTATGTGATTAATACCCAAGAGTAATAAGGTGTGATCATGTTTTGCTTGTGAGAGAAGTTTAGTCAACGGGTCTGTCACATTCAGATCCGTATGTATTTCACAAATTTCTATGTCTACAATGCTTCGCATAGAGCTACTCTAGCTAATTGCTCCCATTTTCAATACGCATCCAGATTGATACTTAGAGTCATCTGGATTTAGTGTCAAAGCTTGCATCGGCGTAACCCTTTACGACGAACTCTTTATCACCTCCATAATCGAGAAACATTTGCTTAGTCATCCAGTTACTAAGGATAATTTTGACCGCTGTACAGTGATCTACTCCTGGATCACTATTGTACCCCCTTGACAAACTCATGGCAAGGTACACAACATGTTTGGTACACAGCATGGCATACTTTATAGAACCCATGGCTGAGGCATAGGGAATGACTTTCATTCTCTCTATATTTTTCTGCCATGGTCTGGCTTTGAGTCTTACTCAACTTCACACCTTACAAGTCAGGCAAGAACTCCTTCTTTGACTGATCCATTTTGAACTACTTCAAAATCTTATCAAGGTATGTACTCATCGAAAGTCTTATCAAGCGTCTTGATCTATCTCTATAGATCTTGATGCCCAATATGTAAGCAGCTTCACCAAGGTCTTTCTTTGAAAAACTCCTTTCAAACACTCCTTTATGCTTTCCAGAAAATTCTACATCATTTCCGATCGACAATATGTCATTCACATATACTTATCAGAAAGGTTGTAGCGCTCCCACTAACTTCTTGTAAATACAGGCTTCACCGCAAGTCTGTATAAATCTATATGCTTTGATCAACTTATCAAAGCGTATATTCCAACTCCGAGATGCTTGCACCAGTCCATAGATGGATCGCTGGAGCTTGCACATTTTGTTAGCACCTTTAGGATTGACAAAACCTTCTGGTTGCATCATATACAAGTCTTCTTTAATAAATCCATTAAAGAATGCAGTTTTGTTATCCAATTGCCAGATTTCATAAAATGCGGCAATTGCTAACATGATTCGGACAGACTTAAGCATCGCTACGGGTGAGAAAGTCTCATCGTAGTCAACTCCTTGAACTTGTTGAAAAACTTACGCAACAAGTCGAGCTTTGTAAATAGTAACATTACCGTCAGCGTCAGTCTTCCTCTTGAAGATCCATTTATTTTCGGTGGCTTGCCGATCATCGGGCAAGTCAACCAAAGTCCACACTTTGGTCTCATACATGGATCCCATCTCAGATTTCATGGCCTCAAGCCATTTTGCGGAATCTGGGCTCATCATCGCTTCCTCATAGTTCGTAGGTTCATCATGGTCCAGTAACATGACTTCCAGAACCGGGTTGCCATACCACTCTGATGCGGAACGAACTTTGGTTGATCTACGAAGTTCAGCAGAAACTTGGTCTAAAGTTTCATGATCATCATCATTAGCTTCCTCACTAATTGGTGTAGGAATCACTGGAACTTGTTTCTGTGATGTTCCACTTTCCAATTCGGGAGAAGGTACAATTACCTCATCAAGTTCTACTTTCCTCCCACTCACTTCTTTTGAGAGAAACTCCTTCTCTAGAAAGGATCCACTCTTAGCAACAAAGACCTTGCCTTCAGATCTGTGATAGAAGGTGTACCCAACAGTTTCTTTTGGGTATCCTATGAAGATTTACTTCTCCGATTTGGGTTCGAGCTTATCATGTTGAAACTTTTTCACATAAGCATCGCAGTCCCAAACTTAAAGAAATGACAGCTTAGGTTTCTCGTCAAACCACAGTTCATACGGTGTCATCTCCACGGATTTAGATGGTGCCCTATTTAACGTGAATGTAGCTGTCTCTAATGCATAACCCCAAAAGCGATAGTGGTAGATCGGTAAGAGACATCATCGATCGCACCATATCTAATAAAGTACAGTTATGACGTTCGGACACACCATTACACTGTGGTGTTCCAGGTGGCGTGAGTAGTGAAACTATTTCACATTGTTTTTACTGAAGGCCAAACTCGCTAACTCAAATATTTTACCTCTACGATCATATCGTAGAAACTCTTATTTTCTTGTTACGATGATTCTCCACTTCACTCTGAAATTCTTTGAACTTTTCAAATGTTTCAGACTTGTGCTTCATTAAGTAGATATACCCATATCTGCTCAAATCATCAGTGAAGGTCAGAAAATAACGATACCCGCCGCGAGCTTCAACACTCATTGGTCCACATACATCTGTATGTATGATCTCCAACAAATTTGTTGCTCGCTCCATTGTTCGGGAGAACGGAGTTTTAGTCATCTTGCCCATGAGGCTTGGTTCACAAGCACCAAGTGATTCATAATCAAGTGATTCCAAAAGTCCATCACTATGGAGTTTCTTCATGCGCTTTACACCATTATGACCTAAACGGCAGTGCCACAAATAAGTTGCACTATCATTATTAACCTTGCATCTTTTGGCTTCAATATTATGAATATGTTTATCACCACGATCGAGATCCAACAAACTATTTTCATTGGGTGTATGACCATTGAAGGTTTTATTCATGTAAACAGAATAAAAATTATTCTATGACTTTAAATGAATAACCGTATTGCAAGAAATATGATCAAATCATATTCATGCTCAACGCAAATGCCAAATAACATTTATTTAGGTTTTACACTAATCCCGAAAGTATAGGGAGTGTGCGATGATGATCATATCAATCTTGGAACCACTTCCAACACACATCGTCACTTCACCTTTAACTAGTCTCTGTTCATTCTGCAATTCTCGTTTCGAGTTACTAATTTTAGCAACTGAACTGGTATCAAATACCCAGGGGTTGCTATGAACACTAGTAAAGTACACATCAATAATCTGTATATCAAAATACAACTTTGTTCACTTTGCCATCCTTCTTATCCGCCAAGTATCTAGGGCAGTTCCACTTCCAGTGACCATTTCCTTTGCAGTAGAAGTACTTAGTTTTAGGCTTGAGTTTTAGCTTTGGGTTTCTTCACGGGAGTGACAACTTGCTTGTCATTCTTCTTGAAGTTCCCCTTCTATCCCTTTGCCCTTTACTTGAAACAAGTGGTCTTGTTAACCATCAACACTTGATGCTTTTTCATGATTTCTACCTTCGCCGACTTCAGCATCGCGAAGAGCTCGGGAATTCCTTTCGTCATCCCTTGCATATTATAGTTCATCACGAAGTTCTACTAACTTGGTGATAGTGACTAGAGAACTTTGTCAATTACTATCTTATCTGGAAGATTAACTCCCACTTGATTCAAGTAATTGTAGTACCCAGACAATCTGAGCACATGCTCACTGGTTGAGCTATTCTCCTCCATCTTGTAGGCAAAGTACTGTCAGAAGTCTTATACCTCTCGACACGGGCATGAGTATGAAATGCTAATTTCAACTCTTGGAACATCTTATATGCTCCGTGGCGTTCAAAACGTTTTTGAAGTCCCGGTTCTAAGCCGTAAAGCATGGTGCACTTAAACTATCAAGTAGTCATCATACCGAGCTTTTGTCAAAACGTTCATAACATCTACATCTGCTCCTGCAATAGGTCTGTCACCTAGCGGTGCATCAAGGACATAATTCTCTGTGCAGCAATGAGGATAATCCTCAGATCACGAAACAATTCCGCATCATTGCTACTAACATCTTTCAACTTAGTTTTCTCTAGGACATATAAAAAATAAACGGGGAGCAACATCGTGAGCTATTGATCTACAACATAGATATGCAAAACTATCAGGACTAAGTTCATGATAAATTAAAGTTCAATTAATCATATTACTTAAAGAACTCCCACTTAGATAGACATCCCTCCGGTCATCTAATGATCACGTGATCCAAATCAACTAAACCATGTCCGATCATCACGTGAGATGGAGTAGTTTCAATGGTGAACATCTTATGTTGATCATATCTACTATATAATTCACGCTCAACCTTTCGGTTTCCAGTGTTCCGAGGCCATATCTGCATATGCTAGGCTCGTCAAGTTTAACCCGAGTATTCTGCGTGTGCAAAACTGGCTTACACCCGTTGTATTTGAACGTAGAGCTTATTACACCCGATCATCACGTGGTGTCTCGGCACGACGAACTTTCGCAACGGTGCATACTCAGGGAGAACACTTATACCTTGAAATTTAGTAAGGGATTATCTTATAATGCTACCGTCGAACTAAGCAAAATAAGAAGCATAATAAGATAAACATCACATGCAATCAAAATATATGACATGATATGGCCATCATCATCTTGTGCTTTTGATCTCCATCTCCAAAGCACCGTCATGATCACCTTCGTCACCGGCGCGACACCTTGATCTCCATCGTAGCATCGTTGTCGTCTCGCCAACTATTGCTTTTACGACTATCGCTACCGCTTAGTGATAAAGTAAAGCAATTACATGGCGATTGCATTTCATACAATAAAGCGACAACCATATGGCTCCTGCCAGTTGCCGATAACTTTACAAAACATGATCATCTCATACAAAACCGTATATCTCATCATGTCTTGACCATATCACATCACAACATGCCCTGCAAAAACAAGTTAGACGTCCTCTACTTTGTTGTTGCAAGTTTTACGTGGCTGCTACGGGCTTAGCAAGAACCGTTCTTACCTACGCATACAAAAACCACAACGATATTTCGTCAAGTATGTGCTGTTTTAACATTCACAAGGACCGGGCGTAGCCACACTTGATTCAACTAAAGTTGGAGAAACTGACACCCGCCAGCCACCTGTGTGCGAAGCACGTCGGTAGAACCAGTCTCGCGTAAGCGTACGCGTAATGTCGGTCCAGGCCGCTTCATCCAACAATACCGCCGAATCAAAGTATGACATGCTGGCAAGAAGTATGACTAGTATCGTCCACAACTCACTTCAGTTCTACTCGTGCATATCATCTACGCATAGACCTGGCTCATGATGCCACTGTTGGGGAATGATGGGCCTCGAACCCCTCGTTGGTTACCCCAAGTGGAAGGTGTAAGATGCAGTAAGTAGAAGTGTTTTCCCCTAGCAAAGATGCCAAGGATCGAATCCCCAGAGACTCCTAGGTTCAATAGGTAGGTGTCAACTGCTAACGGCGCAATTAGCAATCAACGTGGACCTGCACACAGATACAAATAACTTTGCTCCCAACGAGTACAGAGAGGTTGTCAATCTCTCCGGCCTTGTAGTTCACAAAGGGTTAAAAGCAATATGATAGTAGTGATAGATAGTGTTTTGCAATAGTAAGTAAAATAGCGGAAAAGTAAATAGTGATGTGATCAATGATGGTAATATGGACCAGAGTCTCATGATGTTCACTAGTGATGTCTCTCTCCCAAAAGACGATAAAACAGCTATGTGAGGTAAACAAATTACAGCTGGGCAATTGACAGGACCACGAACGCAAACCAATGCTGACTACATTGCAAGAAAGGTTGAGGTTCAAAGCATGGGCGGTACGCCAAAGTAAGTAGACCGAAATCCATCAATATCTACTACTAATCATCCACCTTGAGATATCTATCCAGAACATCTCGCTGGTATTAAGTTGCGAGTCCCACCCATAGTGTAAACTCAATGCAACAGACAATTGCATTAAAAGAACTTTGCGTAAAGTAAACAATCCTTGCACCCGCGGGCACAATAACCGTTGTTTTCCCCCTTGTGGCAAAAGCACATCCCCTAGACTCATGTTTCTGTCACTCAAGCTAGTCATCGAGGGGCATGAACCCACAATCGAGCATAACGTTCCCTCTTGGAGTCACTATTTACTACTCGGCCAAAGCAATAAATAACAACGGAGAACATGCAAGAATTACTTATGAACTAAAATATAAAAGAGGTGAATCAAATATATTACTCAAGATCAATCTGAACATAATCTCATAATCCATCGGATCCCAGCAAACTCAACATAGCAACAGCATAAGGATTACATAGGTGCCTCGATCATGTAGGGCAGCTCACGGGGACTAATTAGTGAAGCACAAGAACGGGAGGAGAACATCACATAGCTACTGGTCATGGACTCATGGTCCAAGGGAGACTACTCACGAGTCATCCAGGAGGCGTCCATGGTGGTGGAGAAGCTCCCGGTGGTGATCCCCCCTCCGGCAGGGTGCCGGGAAGAGTTCTCCTGGTGCTCCCGATCTTGGAAGCGGCGGCGGCGGCGGAACAGAGATGGGATCGCGAAAAGAAGTCCTGTTCTGAGGGTTACGGGGAACCCTTTAAATATATGCCAAAGTAGGGCACCGGGGGAGCCTCGGGGGGCCCAGGCGCCCCCCCGGCGTGGCCCAGGGGGGGGGGGGGGCGCCCACAGGGCGCCTGGAGCCCCTGTGCCCCCCTAGGCTGCCCTTCGGACGCAGTGTTGTTTCCGGTACGCTGATTTTTTATATAATTTTTCTGGATTTTTCTGGGCAGTTCTCGAAACATGAAAACCTGAAATACAAAAACAGCCGAAAACAGAAACTGGCACTGGGGTGCACTGGATTAGTAAGTTAGTCCAAATATGATCAAAAGTGTATGGAAGTGTATGAATATCATAGCAATATCACCCAAAAGTGGCATGGAGCAAGCAGAAATTATAGATACGTTTTGGACGTATCAACATCCCCAAGCTTAATTCCTGCTCGTCCTCGAGTAGGTAAATGATAACAAAAATAATTTCTGTGGTGACATGCTATTAACCATATAGGACTTTCTCATAGTCATATGACAAAAGCTTACTGAGACAATGATTCTAAAGTAATTAAGTTGTCTCAAGAGAAAATCACAAATGACTGAAAGTTTTACAACATGAAACTGAAACATCAAAAAGATTTGCAATGAACATGATGTGCAAATATGATAAAGTGATATCTAGCTTGCCCCCTTTAGTGATGCAAAACATAAATGCAGGGGCACCTTCAAGGTTTAAGTGATGACTAGATACAATCATTTCAGAATAAACGATATCACAATCATGCAAAAGACAATGCTACCTTGGGACAATGCACATTACACTCAGAATGACAATCATGCTCTCAATAGTTCGTGCTTGAAGTGCTAGAGCTTTTTATTTTGAAACATGGAAGCAATTGTGTCAACGGTAGTAGTACTTCATATGTGTCATGTATAAAACATCCTATAAGTTGCAAGCCTCATGCATCGAATACTAATAGTGCCCGCTCCTTGTCCTAATTAGCTCGGATCCCCATGGGTTATCATTGCATTGCATATGTTTTAACCAAGTGTCACAAAGGGGTACCTCTATGCCACCTGTACAAAGGTCCAAGGAGATAAATCGCATTTGATTTCTCGTTTTTGATAGATCTCAACTTGAGGACATCCATATCGGGACAACATAGAAAATAGATGATGGACTCCTCTTTAATGCATAAGCATATTCTCATGAGAGATTGAGGATTAAGGTCCAAGCTAAAACTTCCACCATGATGCATGGCTTTGGTTGGCGGCCCAATGTTCTTCTCTAACAATATGCATATTAATTCAACCCACGGTAAATCACCCTTACTTCAGACAAGACGAACATGCATAGCAACTCACATGATATTCAACAAAAGTGTGACAGTTGATGGCGTCCCCTGAAACATGGTTACCGCTCAGCAAGCAACTCATAAGAAATAAGATACATAGGCAACATATTCTTTACCACAATAGTTTTTAGGCTACTTTCCCATGAGCTATGTATTGCATGGTTAATTTGCTTAGTCCAGGTGAGGTTAGCAAAAGACTGGGAGCGACCAACTAAGAGAGCAATGACGGTCATAATCATGCAGAGCGACAAAGCAATATTGAATCAGGCATGGTAGTTATATCGCTACTCAGAAACAAAAGATCATCAAGGCTTGACAGACTTTCTTTACAGTCTTGAATATGCATGAGCATACGCCAAGTCAATCAAAATAAATTCTCGAAGGAAGATATTACTAAACCATACCACATCATAGGCAAACAAACCAAGTTGGTACTCCAATAACACATTGGGAACCCCCCAGCTATTTGAGATTAACCAAAAGAAAACCTGAACTACTAAGCACCATCATGAAAGTAGCATCTTTATCATAGACACATTAACCCCTGCTACGGAAGCAAACTCTCTTAATAAGATGAGCATGGTAATTAAAGAGAGTTCAAGCAACCAACTAAATAAAAGCTCTTGAAAAGATAAACATGAATACTAAGAGCAGAGCACGATAGTAGATATTTAAAGACAAAGAACACACACAACATAGATAGACATGAAAATTCTATGTAATGTTCTAGGTAGAGGTGGAGCGTGTTTCTCTCCCACATAAAGGAATGCTGGGTTCCGACTCGTTATGAAAAACTAAAAAGAAAACTAAAAGCAAGACGCTCCAAGCATAGCACATAACACATGAAGTGATAAAAATATAGCGGAACGAAAGACGAACTGATAATGTTGATGGAGAAGGGGATGCACGGGGGCATCCCCAAGCTTAGACGCTTGAGTCTCCTTGAATATTTCTTGGGGGTGCGTGGGGGCATCCCCAAGCTTGAGCGCTTGACACTCCTGAATCTTTTTATCATCTTCCCTCGCACACTTGAAAACTCCGTTCATACACAACTCATCATAATCTGATTAGCGAGGTTAGTACCCTTAATAAAATAATTATACCTTGCTGGAAATAAGGATATTCTTGAAGTTCTACTGTTTCTCAAGATTGCCAAAAGGTTTTTGCAAAGAAAAAGCAAGTTCTTAATTTGCAAAGTGAGGGTAAGGCAAAACAGGACAGAATCTGTGAAAAACAGAACAGCAGGCAGTAATTGACCTGTTCGGGATAGTTCTGCAACTTAAATAAAAAAACTCAGAACTGACGCACGAAATACAATTATATAGAGAACGCTGTCGAAAACATTCAGACCAAAAAGATGATCTGGTGATTTTATACGAATTTTTCTATCCAAGGACAGAATCTGTTTCCTGGACAGCACCTCACAACTTTTGAACTTTCTAGCAATCAGAGGCTATACTTGGCACAAATATGAAAAGTAAAGATACAATGATGATGCTACAGCAGTAAACAACATCAAGACACAACAAAAACAAAAATTTTATTCATGTGGGCTGCCTCCCAAAAGCGCTTTCTTTTATGCCTTTAAGCTAGGCATAATGCATAGATCAAGTTGTATCAATCGAACCATCATCAAGATCATCAAAAAGCTATTCAATAATACAACTAGTCTTAAGAGGACTCTCAAACAAAGGCCTCATAGAGATACTTCTTGGTAGAAGACCAAAAGGATAAAAGTCAAGGGAAGATTCATTTATAAATTCATCAACGATAGGTGTTTCTTCCAAAGTCTTTACGGTTTCAACCCCTTTGGCAATAGGTGGATTGCTTTTAGAACGGGGAGCCTTTGGAACATGAACGAACTTAGGCTCCCTCATTGCCGGAGTTTCTACCTTTTCGGTTTTGATCGAGGAGAAAGTAGTTCCTAAGGTATCAAATATTTCCTCAATCTTGTCCATCCTAGAAGAGTCAGAATCATGGAATTTGACGGTCTCCAAAATTTTGAAATTTTTATGCATGGAGCTATCAAGTCTATTCAAATTCCCTTGGATCTTACGATCCAACTCATTCATCTTATTAGTGCTTGGCATCTCTAACTCTATTTTTTCATGTTTTTTCATAATGCGAGCTAGGGTGATGTCCTCTCGAATGCTAACAACAGGGGGACTCCCAACAAGATTTTCAATAATACTAAGAGACTCCCAAACTGGGGCCTCCAGGAAATTCCCATTGATAGCAGTATCTAGAATAAACCTATTCCAAGAAGTGATTCCAACATAAAAATTTATAAGTAAGATAGTAGTAGGTTGCTTCTTGGTGGCTCTTTTTTGTGAATCATTAATTCTATACCAAGCATCTTTCAAACTTTCCCCACCTCTTTGTTTAAAGGTGAGAACTTCTGCCTCGTCAAAGACAAAAGGACCCGACATAATGATAACTAAAGAACAAGATAACTATTTTTGTGATTTTCGATAAAAGAAACTAAAGCAAATATGAAAGGTAAACTAACAAGACTAAAAAGCAAAGGTAAAAGATAGCATGCAACTCCCCTATCCTGAAGAGTGGAGTCCCCGGCAACGGTGCCAGAAAATACTCCTTGATGGGCCTCGAACCCCTCGTTGGTTACCCCAAGTGGAAGGTGTAAGATGCAGTAAGTAGAAGTGTTTTCCCCTAGCAAAGATGCCAAGGATCGAATCCCCAGAGACTCCTAGGTTCAACAGGTAGGTGTCAACTGCTAACGGCGCAATTAGCAATCAACGTGGACCTGCACACAGATACAAATAACTTTGATCCCAACGAGTACAGAGAGGTTGTCAATCTCTCCGGCCTTGTAGTTCACAAAGGGTTAAAAGCAATATGATAGTAGTGATAGATAGTGTTTTGCAATAGTAAGTAAAATAGCGGAAAAGTAAATAGTGATGTGATCAATGATGGTAATATGGACCGGAGTCTCATGATGTTCACTAGTGATGTCTCTCTCCCAAAAGACGATAAAACAGCTATGTGAGGTAAACAAATTACAGCTGGGCAATTGACAGGACCACGAACGCAAACCAATGCTGACTACATTGCAAGAAAGGTTGAGGTTCAAAGCATGGGCGGTACGCCAAAGTAAGTAGACCGAAATCCATCAATATCTACTACTAATCATCCACCTTGAGATATCTATCCAGAACATCTCGTTGGTATTAAGTTGCGAGTCCCACCCATAGTGTAAACTCAATGCAACAGACAACTGCATTAAAAGAACTTTGCGTAAAGTAAACAATCCTTGCACCCGCGGGCACAAGCACCGTTGTTTTCGCCCTTGTGGCAACAGCACATCCCCTAGACTCATGTTTCTGTCACTCAAGCTAGTCATCGAGGGGCATGAACCCACAATCGAGCATAACGTTCCCTCTTGGAGTCACTATTTACTACTCGGCCAAAGCAATAAATAACAACGGAGAACATGCAAGAATTACTTATGAACTAAAATATAAAAGAGGTGAATCAAATATATTACTCAAGATCAATCTGAACATAATCTCATAATCCATCGGATCCCAGCAAACTCAACATAGCAACAGCATAAGGATTACATAGGTGCCTCGATCATGTAGGGCAGCTCACGAGGACTAATTAGTGAAGCACAAGAACGGGAGGAGAACATCACATAGCTACTGTTCATGGACTCATGGTCCAAGGGAGACTACTCACGAGTCATCCGGGAGGCGTCCATGGTGGTGGAGAAGCTCCCGGTGGTGATCCTCCCCTCCGGCAGGGTGCCGGGAAGAGTTCTCCTGGTGCTCCCGATCTTGGAAGCGGCGGCGGCGGCGGAACAGAGATGGGATCGCGAAAAGAAGTCCTGTTCTGAGGGTT
>LR738715.1:14825192-14849928 GCA_902687465.1 Secale cereale | reverse complement strand
GGGGGGGGCGCCCACAGGGCGCCTGGAGCCCCTGTGGCCCCCCAGGCTGCCCTTCGGACGCAGTGTTGTTTCCGGTACGCTGATTTTTTATATAATTTTTCTGGATTTTTCTGGGCAGTTCTCGAAACGTGAAAACCTGAAATACAAAAACAGAAATTGGCACTGGGGTGCACTGGATTAGTAAGTTAGTCCAAATATGATCAAAAGTGTATGGAAGTGTATGAATATCATAGCAATATCACCCAAAAGTGGCATCGAGCAAGCAGAAATTATAGATACGTTTTGGACGTATCAGGGAACGTAGTATTTTAAAATTTTCCTACGATCACGCAAGATCTATCTACCAGATGCATAGCAACGAGAGGGGAGAGTGTGTCTACGTACCCTCGTAGACCGAAAGCGGAAGCGTTAGAACAACGCGGTTGATGTAGTCGTACGTCTTCACGGCCCGACCGATCAAGCACCGAAACTATGGCACCTCCGTGTTCTAGCACACGTTCAGCTCGATGACGTCCCTCGAACTCCGATCCAGCCGAGTGTCGAGGGAGAGTTCCGTCAACACGACGGTGTGGTGACGATCTTGATGTTCTACCATCGCAGGGCTTCGCCTAAGCACCGCTACAATATTATAGAGGAGAACTATGGTGGAGGGGGCACCGTACACGGCTAAGAGATCAAAAGATCAATTGTTGTGTCTAGAGGTGCCCCCTTGCACCCGTATATAAAGGAGGGAGGGAGAGGCCGGCCCTAGAGGGGGCGCGCCAAGTGTGGGGAGTCCTACTAGGACTCCCAAGTCCTAGTAGGATTCCCCTTTCCTTTCCGGAGTAGGAGAGAAGGAAAGAGGGGGAGAGGGAGAAGGAAAAGGGGGCTGCACCCCTTGTCCAATTCGGACCAGAAGGGGGGCACGCGCCTCCTTCCTTTTGGCCTCTCTCTTCTATTCCCGTAACTCCCCGGTACTCCGAAAATACCCGAATCACTCGGAACCTTTCTTATGTCCGAATATAGTCGTCCAATATATCAATTTTTACGTCTCGACCATTTCGAGACTCCTCGTCATGTCCCCGGTCTCATCCGGGACTCCGAACTCCTTCGGTACATCAAAACTCATAAACTCATAATATCGATCGTCATCAAACGTTAAGCGTGCGGACCCTACGGGTTCGAGAACTATGTAGACATGACCGACACTCATCTCCGGTCAATAACCAATAGCGGAACCTGGATGCTCATATTGTCTCCTACATATTCTACGAAGATCTTTATCGGTCAAACCGCATAACAACATACGTTGTTCCCTTTGTCATCGGTATGTTACTTGCCCGAGATTCGATCGTCGGTATCTCAATACCTAGTTCAATCTCGTTACGGGCAAGTCTCTTTACTCGTTCCGTAATACATCATCCTGCAACTAACTCATTAGCTGCAATGCTTGCAATGCTTATAGTGATGTGCATTACCGAGTGGGCCCAGAGATACCTCTCCGACAATCGGAGTGACAAATCCTAATCTCGAAATACGCCAACCCAACAAGTACCTTCGGAGACACCTGTAGAGTACCTTTATAATCACCCAGTTACGTTGTGACGTTTGGTAGCACACAAAGTGTTCCTCCGGTATTCGGGAGTTGCATAATCTCATAGTTATAGGAACATGTATAAGTCATGAAGAAAGCAATAGCAGTAAAACTTAAACGATCATAGTGCTAAGCTAATGGATGGGTCTTGTCCATCACATCATTCTCCTAATGATGTGATCCTATTGATCAAATGACAACTCATGTCTATGGCTAGGAAACATAACCATCTTTGATCAATGAGCTAGTCTAGTAGAGGCATACTAGGGACACTCTGTTTTGTCTATGTATTCACACATGTACTAAGTTTCCGGTTAATACAATTCTAGCATGAATAATAAACATTTATCCTGATATAAGGAAATAAATAAGAACTTTATTATTGCCTCTAGGGCATATTTCCTTCACTCCCCTGAAGAATAAGCTCAGCTTGGCGCTGTGAGGGAGGTTCGCGTCGGGGGAGTACCCGAGGTGCTCTGTCCCCAGCCCCGCCAACTCTCTGTCGATATCAGCGGCGGCAGTGACAAGCTCCTCGGTCCACTGCTCCACCGTCTGCCTGAAGTTGTTCTACGTGAGGGCGGCGCTATCCAGCAGTGCCCTCTCAGCCCGGAGGTCCTCCTTCAACTTTGTCTCCCGGTTCCTGGCGCTTTCGAGCGACGCAGTGAGGGTGGACAACTTCAATTCTAAGTCCGCAACAGAATCCTTGGCGATGGCGAGCTCCTTGCCCTTGTCGGAGAGACGAACCTGCAGCTCCGAGTAGCTGTGGGCGTCTTTCTCCCTCTCCAACGTGAGCGCGGCAACCTTCTCCTCGCTCGTCTTCAAGTTGATCTCCAACTGTGCCACCCTCGCCTCCAAGTCTCTCTTGGCGGTCTCTGCAGCTGCAGCGGCGTCCCTCGCTTCCTGCAGAGCCCCGCCAATGGACTGCTCGTGCGCGGCAAGGTCGTCCTCGTGGCTGTCGAGGTCGACCTTCCGCTGCGTTAGCTCTCCTTCCCGCCGGGACAACTCCTCGGCGGCGAGTCGTTGCTGCTCCTCCGCTTCAGCCTTCTCAAGGATGAACGCTTGGTGCGCCTCGGCGAGCTCCTCCCGCTCCTCCGCCAGGGATCGGAGGGCTGCCTGGTTGGCGGCGCGGAGCTCCTCAGCGCGCTTCTCCAAATCGACGCCTGCCTTGGCAGCCAGAGCCTCTCGGGACTCCAGCTTGGCCTGCCTGGCACGGTACAAGGCCAGAAGCCGGCGCAGAAGCTGCTCCTCCTCGGGCTCGTTGCTGCTGCCGGGCGCGTCGACGAACTTCAGCCCCGCGGAGGCGAGGACTTCCCCATCAAAGACATCCCCCTCCGTGGGCGCCCTTGATTAAGAAGCCCACGGAAGTTGGATGAAAACCCCGTTTCCAGCCTCCAAGTAGGCGCCAGTTCCGGCCGTGGCGGCGGCAGGGTCGGCGGTCGGCGCAGCGTCAAACGCTCCTACGGCCTCAGGGCCGTCAGTGCGACCGCCGGTCCCCTCCTCGGCCGCCGCGTCGGCATCCCTGGTTGCCTCTTCGACGACGGGCTCCTCGGTGCCGACCGCCTCTTCGGTAGCCGCGGCATCGCCAGCGTTGCCGCGCGCGGGCTCCTCGATGGTGGCCTCCGTCTCCATAGGCTCTGGAGCGGACGAGTCTGAAGACAAGAAGAAGAAAGAAGAAAATCATTGTCAAGCAAATATCCAAAAAGAAGAAACCAAAAGAGGAAAAGCACAAGGGTTACCTGCGCGGGCCTCTTCTTCGACGGGGTCCCTCGCCGGGGGGTCCTCCCTTGGCGGCGTGGTAGTAGTCCCCGCCGGCGGAGGGCCGCTGGCGCCTTCCCTTGGCGGGGTGCTCACCCTTGGCGGGGTGCTCGCCCTTGGCGGGGTACTCGCCCTTGGCGGAGTACCCGCCCTTGGCGGAGTATTCTCCCTCGCCGGGGAGCTCCTCCTTGGCGGGGAGGTTGAGACGAGTGGCTCGTCGGGAGCAGTCTCTTGGCGCTCCTGAGGCTGCGGCTCTGCTTCTGCACAAATCAACAAACAAACAAGATGATTAACAAGGATGAGAAGCCCACGCGCGCCCGACAAGCGAAGAAGCAAACAGAAGACTTACGCTGGGGGCTGCGCTGGGGGCTGCTCTGCGGGGCAGCCGGCTGGTCCGGCAAGCTCGTCGCTGGCGCATCCCCCGCTGCTGCGACGGGCTCGTCCTCGAGGTCCACCACCGGGATCTTGGCCCTCTTCGCCACCCTTTGGGCCAGGGTCCTGGAAGGCGGAAATCAAACATAATCAGGCAAAGAAGATTCAAGACAAGAACAGCAAATTGAAGAAAACAAGAGTTGCAAGTACTTACTCTTCCTCCTCCTCGTCGGAACTGAGAACGGAAAAGTCAAAGTCTGCCTCGCGCGGTCCGGCGCGAGGAGCTGGAGGAGTAGGCGCCCTCTGCCGCTTGCCGGGAGCAGGGTCGGTGGTCTGCGAGGACCCCGCTCCGGTCGTCGCCGAGGCCCGAGGGGCAGAAGGAGCGGTGGAGCCCGTGCGGGAAGATCCTCCTCCAGCCGCTGCTGAGGCGCGAGGCGCCCCCTTGGCGTCCTTGCTCGTCGTGGCGGCGCGCGTCGAGCGGCGCTGCAGCTGCTGGCCCGCCGGCCGCCTCGCCGCATCTGCAGCCTTGCGGAGACGCTTCTTTGGTTGAGGCGGAGGACTTGGTGGCGGCGGTGAACTTCCCGAGGATGAAGAAGAGCCAAGGTTCAGAGACCCGCCCGAGTCTTCGGTAGAATCACTTGATTCATTGCCCTACTCAGCGGGCTCGCTCGACTCCGTGCCTTGCCCGGTGGCCTCGCTCGTCTCGGCAGGCTGCCCGGCAGGCCTTAGCAGTTTGAGGATCTCTTCCTCCTCGGCCCGACTCACCGCATCCGCTGCATCTGCCTCCTCCAAGGTGTACCCGAATTCACCCGCAGCCTCGACTGCGGCGGCCTCCTCCAACCTAGTAGCTATATACACCATCTCTCGGTCGGTGGTGTCGCGGGTGAGGCCCTTCTTCTCGTCGAGATCGATGGGCAGCTCCACCAAGTTATCAAAGAATGTTTGCATGGCTTCGTCAGAAGGCGCCAGCCAAGTGGGGTCGATTCCATGGGAGTCACACAACGGCATTGCCGCGCGGATAGCACTAAGCGATGAATTGTTGCATAGTGGAACTACCCCCCGCGGCAAGTTGAACCACTCCGGGTGCTTGGCGTCGTGCTTGAACAGCTCACGGAGCATCCCTTTGAGCTCCAAAACAGTGAAGTTATAGTTGAGGCCTGGGCGCAGCCTCATACAGTCTGCCGCATTGCCGAAATCCCAAGCAGGCCTCTTCCTCTCCTGCAAGGGAGCGATGCGCCGGCGAAGGAAATCTGCTCCGACAACCCCTACAGTGAGTTTGGCTTGCCGGAGGCGAAGGATCCTAGTGATGGCTATCTTCAACTTGTCGTCCTCCGGGGCCAGATCACTCCAGTCCTTGCCGCGCACTATTGCGGCTCGGCGCGGGGAAGTGAACTACTGGGGTCCATCCTCCATGACCCAGCACCAGTCGGCCCTCCACTCCTCCCACTTGCCGCGGAGCTCTCCAGTCAAGTATGCCTCTTTCTTATTGAGCCTAAAGATTCAAGAAATCCCGCCAGACAGAGGAGACCCAGACTCTACTCGAGGCGTGAAATAGTGGCGGAAGAGGGCTATGTTGGGGTGGACTCCGACAAAGTTTTTGCACAGATGTGCGAAAACGGCCATGGTCAAGACTGCGTTCGGGGTGAAATCCAGAAGATGAAACCCGTAGGTGTTCATAATGTCGCAGAAGAATTCGGAGTATGGAGGGCAGAGTCGACAATGGAAGAACAGGGCGAAATAGGCATACCCTCCCGGGAACATGTCGCAGGCTTCGGCGGGGAGGACCCTGGTGCGCGGGTGAGCTTTTGTCTCCCTCGACCAGAAGAGGTAGAACTTGTCCTTCAGCTCCCTCGCGCCGAGCCTCGGCGGAAAGACCACCATCTTCTTCTGCATTGCTGCTAATTTCTGCGCCCGGTCGGTCTTTGCGGCTTTCGCCTTGTCGCCCTTCGGGGCCATGGCGGGGGCGGCGAGGGAGGTCAACGGCGCTGGAGAGGCTGGCGGCGGCGGAAGAAGGGCGGAGCGCTGCTCTCTTTCGACCTTCGGGAAGGAGGAGAGCGGTGGAGGTTTCTGGAGGTTGAAGACGCAATGAAGCAATGGGGGAAACTGCGCCTGTTTCCTCTGCTTTTAAGGGGAAGAGGGGGACGTTCCGCATTTTCCCATTAAAGAAACAGGCCACGATATCTCCCACGACGCCGCAATCGACGCGTGCCGTTAGGGAGGGATGCGGCGGATACGGAGTGGGATGCGGCGCGCCGTGGGCCGCGTGTGCCCGTGCATTGTTTTGGGCCTGGCCCAACTGCGCTCGGCACCGTGTGTGGCCCAGGCCCGGGGGCTCCTGTCGGTGTACTAAAGTAGGGGTACCTTAGTATCCCGACTTGTGCACGGGCAGTAGGAGCGTCCCGTGGGTCGGGCTCGCCACGCGCCCGCCAAAGCCCGCTCTGGACCCTTTAGAGCCATTCAAGAACAAAGTATTCAAGTTAAAGAAACAAGGCCCCGGCAAGAGGAGCTTGCCGGGAAGGCCACTCCAGGCTCATAACCACCCCTTTAGCACAAGACCCTGGCAAGAGGAGCTTGCCAGGAAGGCCAAAACATGGCATTTCAGGAGACTTGCCGTGGCGCATCGCGCGCCCCGGCAAGGCCCGGAGAGCGACAAGCTTCCGGGCGCAGCAAGGTAGCGACCGCGGCAAGGTGCTTGCCGCGGCAAGCTCCTACTACGTGCCCGCGCTCCAGCTCATCCGGCCACGCGTCGCCCTGGGGCCCTTCCAGGTGCACGTGGCGGAAGGCTATGCAGCCTGGGGTACACCGTGGCGAGCCGCGATGACAAGGCCACCCTCGTGGCGAACGAAGACGCCCTAACAAACACTTTTTGCACTGTTTGGGGGCGACGGCGACGGGCATTCAATGCCCTTGTCCCCCGCCGTCAGGGTTAGGTATAGTCCACTGTACATATACTGTACAAACACTGTTCCAACTACCACCATTTTTACACTTTTACCCTCATCTACGTTGCCACCTGTCGGTGACCCCTTCGACCTATAAAAGGAGGCCCATGCGCAACGTAGAGGGGGTTCCGATCCTTGATCACTCTCACACTCGGTGTAGCTAGCAACCGGCTCTGTAGCTCTTCGTGCTCCCGAGCTAAGAACACAATACAACCAAGGCAGGAGTAGGGTTTTACGCATCCGTGCGGCCCGAACCTGGGTAAACTGCCCGCGTGCTCGCCTAGATCTGCTCTCCGCGCTCCCTCCGCTCCCTTGCCGTACCGAAAAGGGGCTCCGGTCCCATAGGTGTTCCTGGGCGACCAGTTTCCCCGACACCATGTGACCAAGGAGCAAGCACAGGATGCCCCGGATATCGTACTCGATACGTTCCCTGTCAACACAACACCTGCTACGGTTTTGTTTGATTTTGGAGCTTCTCATTCGTTCATTTCGAAGAGCTTTGCTTTGCAACATGGTTTTTCGATGCTTCCCTTGGGAAAGTCAATGACCATCAAGTCCCCCAGGAGTAAGCAGATCACTCAAAATTACTGCCAAGGTATAACCATTGAAATTGAAGGGATAAAGTTTCACACAAACCTCATCGTATTGGAAAACAAGGGACCGGATGTTATCCTGGGTATGGACTGGCTAGCCACCAACAAAGGATTTATCGACTGCTTCAACCGAACTGTGATTCTTAGTCATCATCACGGAAAGACAATAAGAGTCGCAGCTCAAGAAAGACCAGTATCGCGGCAACCAAAATTAAACAAGGTAGACACTACGGAATTAAGCAAGGTTCCATTAGTATGTGAATTTCCGGATGTATTTCCCGAAGAACTACCAGGCATGTCATCAGACAGAGAAATTGAATTCATCATTGAGCTAGCACCTGGAACCAGCCCCATATACAAGAAACCATATAGAATGGCACCGTCCGAGTTGGTTGAACTAAAGAAGCAAATAAAGGAATTACTGGACAAAGGATTTATACGGGCCAGCTCCTCACCTTGGGGTTCGCTGGTGTTATTTGCCAAAAAGAAGGATGGGACTATGAGATTGTGTATAGACTACAGAGCACTCAACATGGTCACTATCAAGAACAAATATCCAATGCCACGGATAAATGATTTATTTGACCAGCTCACGCAAGCCAAGGTTTTCTCAAAAATTGATTTAAGGTCAGGTTATCATCAATTAAAAGTACGAACATAAGATATCCCGAAAACAACATTCACCTCCAGATACGGACTATATGAATTTACAGTAATGCCGTTTGGACTGACCAACGCCCCCGCATATTTTGTCCACGTCATGAACAAAGTGTTTATGAAATTTATGGAAAAATTTGTGGTGGTATTTATTGATGATATCTTGGTATATTCAAAGACACCAGAAGAACATGCGGAACACCTCCGTATAGTACTGGGAGAATTAAGGAAACATCAACTCTACGCCAAATTCAGCAAATGTGAATTTTGGTTAAGACAATTTGGTTTTCTAGGCCACGTATTGACACAAAAAGGAGATGCTGTGGACCCGGAAAAAGTCAAGGCCATACTTGGTTGGAAGTCATCGGCCAATGTAATGGATGTACGAAGTTTGCTCGGAATGGCTGGATATTACCGAAGGTTTATTGAGGGATTTTCCACTATAGCCAAACCAATGACACAGTTACTCAAGAAGGATAAGAAATTCTTATGCACCGAAGCTTGTGAGAAGAGCTTCCAGGAACTCAAAAAGAAATTAACAACAGCCCCAGTATTGGTTGTACCAGACATACACAAAAGTTTTGAAGTATATTGTGACGCATCCCGGAAAGGCCTCGGATGCGTACTAATGCAAGAAGGCAAAGTAGTCGCCTACGCTTCCCGGCAACTACGGAAACATGAAGAAAATTATCCTACTCACGATTTGGAATTGGCAGCAGTCATTCATGCACTCAAAGAGTGGAGGCACTTTTTGCTTGGGAATCGTTGTGAAATATATACGGACCATAAGAGTCTCAAATGTATTTTCACACAACCAGAACTCAATTTACGACAACGACGCTGGTTGGAACTGGTAAAAGATTATGACGTTGGCATCCACTATCACCCAGGAAAGGCAAACGTAGTAGCAGATGCTCTCAACCGTAACCCCAGCCCGGACAACGGCAACCTACAAAACCTGAGACCCGAATTTCAGCAGGAATTCGCCAAGCTCAACTTAATGATGGTCACTGAAGGCGAAGTGTCAAATATGGAAATACGGCCTACGCTAATAGAACAAATAAATAAGGCTCAGCATGGACACCCCAGCATTGAAGGAATAAAAAGAAAAGTATGTCAGGGCAAGGCCTCAGAATTCACCATAGACAGTGAGGGAATATTATGGTTCGGAGACAGGCTTTGCGTACAAAATAGCGAAGACCTCAAACAGCAAATTTCTAGCAGAGGGCCGCACCGCTCCGTACTCAATTCACCCTGGAGGGACCAAAATGTACAAGGACATTCAGGAAAGATTTTGGTGGCACGGTATGAAGAGGTATATAGCCACATACATTGCATGCTGTGATTCATGTCAACGCATTAAAGCCGAGCACCAGAAACCCGCCGGACTGTTACAACCAAACAAGATACCTGAGTGGAAATGGGACGATATTGGGATGGATTTTATTGTTGGACTGCCACGGTCACAACACGGAAATGATGCCATATGGGTCATCATAGATAGACTGACCAAGGTGGCACACTTCATTCCAGTCAAGACAACCCACACCACCCAAAAGCTTGCCAAGCTTTACCTCGCCCGTATAGTATGCCTACATGGAGTTCCAAAGACTATAATATCCGACAGAGGCACTCAGTTCGTCTCCAAATTTTGGGATCATTTACAGCAAGCCCTGGGAACGCAACTAGTGTTTAGTACAGCCTCTTACCCCTAGACTGGAGGACAAACGGAATGAGTGAATCAAATACTAGAAGACATGCTGAGGGCATGTGTCCTCACCTATGGGACCAGTTGGGAGGCAAGCTTACCGTATGCCGAGTTTGCATACAACAATAGTTACCAAGCCAGCCTGAAAATGGCACCTTTTAAAGCCTTGTACGGACGAAGATGCCGTACTCCATTAAACTGGTCAGAAACAGGGGACAGTCGTGTCTTCGGCCCAGACATGTTAAAAGAAGCTGAGGAAAAAGTTAAAATAATACGGGATCGACTCAAGACAGCCCAAAGTAGACAGAAGAGCTACTACGATCAAAAGCATCGGGAAGTAAGTTTTGAACCCGGTGAAGACGTGTACCTACGTGTATCTCCTATGAGGGGACTGCAACGATTCAAGGTCAAAGGAAAACTAGCACCACGATTTATCGGACCCTTTCGTATAGTTGCACGGAGAGGCACAGTGGCCTACCAGTTGGACCTTCCCAAGGAACTGTCAGACGTCCACGACGTGTTCCATGTTTCGCAACTACGAAAGTGTGTAAGCAACCCGGAGAAGCATGTGTTGCATGAAAATCTGGATGTGCAACCAGATCTCACCTACCGGGAACACCCAATAAAAATATTGGAGGAGTCTGAAAGGAGAACCCGTCAGAAGACAATTAAATTTCTCAAGGTTCAGTGGAGTAATCACACAGAGGATGAGGCAACATGGGAAAGGGAAGATTTTCTTCGGACATAACACCCACACCTATTTGAGGATCAGCTGAAATCTCGGGGACGAGATTTTTCCTAAGGGGGTAGGTGTTGTAACACTCCAAAATTATGGATTTGTTTTCTTCCAAACTTTTGGTCTTTTGGAAGGGGGATATTTGATCTTCTCTTGAAAACCCTTCTAAAATCTTTTCTGACCAAAGTTTGTGTGTTCTTCTCAAGCTTGATTCTGGTCTTGAAGGTTGCTTCTTGTGTTAGCTCAAACACAAGTTGATTTTCAAAGGGTTTATTTGAATCTTTCCCCTCCATGAATATCCACCTTACAAGAATCTTGGACTTGTCTTCCCTCTCAAACTTTTCTCTTCCATGGCCCCCAATGAAAATATTTCTCTCCAGAACCTCCTTTTCACATTGAGGCAAGTCTCTCATCAATTCCAGCAAGTTTCTACCTTATTGGAATTTTTCTTCTAATTAATTTACACCAAAAGCAATTTCTGTCCTTTGAAATAAGCCATGGTGATTTACAAAGGGACCACCATGTTCACTTTGAGTTTTGTTTCCAAACCAACTTCCCTGGATAGTCCTTAGTAACCACAACCTAGATCAATCTTGTTTCACTGGTCCACAATTCAAAATTTTCAAATTTCACTTGCTGCAAGTTTGGACCAGATTTGCAAATTTTGGTGAAATTCATATTTTTCTTCTTCCAAAAATTCTGTGAAAATTCAGGCAGCCTCTAGATGCATCAAGAGACCACTCCACCAAATATCAACTCTAGCAAGATTTTCCACATGCCAAAAACATTTCGTTGAACACCTGGCGTGCACTGTTTCTGTCAGTTTCAGAAAAGTTAACTGAACTTTACAGGCGACAGTGCAGCTTCGTCAGTTTCATCAGTCAGCGTTCGTCAATCTCACCAGTGCCGTTTTGGATCGATGCTACACTGCACCTCGCTCTTATCCAGAGCACCGCACACGCGCTGGGCTGGTTCTTGGCGTCGGTGGCGTCCTGGCCCGCCCACACCGGCGCCTTCCGCGGCGACAGAGCCACCCGTGGCGGCCGACAGGAGGCACCCTGCGGCACAACGCCGTTCTGCAGCGCCCAAGTTGCCTGGGGGCTCCGCGTGGCCTTCTCCATCGCCAGCGCACGCCTGCAGCACTGTCGCCGTGGCCTGGCACGCACAGGGCGCACTCTCTGCCGCCGACGGGCCGCACGGCCGTCCCGTTGGGGACAGGCCATTACCGCCCCTACCCTGCTGAGTTAGGCACCAAAATGGAACCAGTACACCTCCTAGTCGATGCTCAAGCTCCTAAACCAACCGTCCAGCCACAGCGCCGCCGTAATCGATCGTTGGACTTATCCCGTTCACGGCAACCGCCTCGGGACGGCTATATATAGCACCTCCGAGCTCTCTCCCGAGCCCGCATCTCTCCACCACCTCACTAGACCACGCCCAGCCACTGGAAGAGCCTCGAGGGGCCCTTCTTCCTCAACTCCGGCCACCTCCGTCCGCCTCGGGTTCCAGCAGCGTCCTCCCTGGTGAGAGCTCCTCCACCGCCCTGGACTCGTTCGTAGCAACCTGACACCTATATGGGACTAACCCCCACTCCAATTTGACCCCAGAAACTCTCTCCGACGAGGCCCACGACCACCCGAGCCGCCGTCCGCCGGAGATAGTGTCGCCGTCGACGTGGGGCTGGCCGACGCTCAACTCCACCACCCACCGACGCGGAAGAGCACCAGGAACCCGTAGGTACCACTCCCTCCCCCTACCTCGTCGTAGATCGGCGCCGGCGACCACCGCAGCCTTCTGGCGCCGGCGCGACTCTGTTCTGTTTTTAAACCTGACGAGTGGGACCCCCTCGTCAGCCTCTCTTTTCCCTCCGAAGCGTTTTTTTGAAAAGCGCCTTCGGGCAAAGTACGTCTCCCTATTCGGCTGGCGTACTACGTACCGATTCGTTTGTCTGTTTTTCTATTCTAGCCCCTGGAAACTTTCTGTTTCATTACAGATAAGTCCCTGGACAGAAACTCTACTATCTTTTTAACTACAGATGATTTTGAGTTGATTCTTTTTCTGTCCTCTTTAGTTTTCTGTCTAGTTTTTTGTCATATGTATTTGAAAATTATTTGGGGCAACTTTTTTGCACGCGCGGTATTTATGTTAGTATTCGTTTTGTTTGAATACGTAGATACCGAAGGACGTGACGGAGCCGCGAGCCTCACCGAGTTAGACTCCGACTACTCCGAACCAGGCAAGCATGTTTGAACCTTTGATATGATGAGTGTGTTGCATGTTTGCTCAAGTAGTTCTTCTTCATAGCATGGTCATATAAACATTTGTGGATGATTATATTTCATGCAAGCATGCTTTGGGTGAACCCGAATGTGGATTGAAACACCCCGGTCATGTGTTGACATGATGGGTCGTGTACTGGTATTGTTGGAGCATGCCAGTCAATGATTAATTCTAGTATCACCATGGATCAAGTCATGATTCCGTTCATCTCCTTTTTGGTACTGTCATATGCCGTCTGTTAAGATTACGGTTTAGTCAGTTGCAAACCTCTTTCCGTGTACACACCAGGTAGAGGGGCCGGGATGAGGGTTCCATGGCCCTGGATTAAAGCCCGTCATCCGGTCAGGGGGCATGGGTGTTTCCGGTTGGGACCGAGAGGGGGGCACCCCTTAGAGCGTGCATATATAAATTTGATCCCATGCTATTCGAGGTTGTAGCCTCCCTGTCTTAAAGTTTTTCGTGAATGTTGTCACAGGTGATTCCGGACAGCAGGATGTGAAATGGGTGTGTACTGGTTAGTTGTGTTTCTGCTAAAACACCGTAGACGGAACTAGTCCCTGTGGCTAGTGGAATCCGTTGGCTGTGATTTAAGAGTACAAGCTCTGCAGAGTCAAATCATCCGAGTAGCCATGTTTATGGCCTAGAGTCAATCTTCATGTCAACCCCGGTGACTGTCTCTAGTAATTTTATGATAGTAACAAGAGTGGTGATTTGTGTCAAGTTCATTTTTGGTAGGTGAACTAACCAGTTATCTCTGTATTGATTTACCTCCTGAAGTATTTTACCGTTATACCATTGTTTATATAAGCCCTTTATGTGATGTCGCTCAGACGTCCGACTGTGGCATTCCTGTTATTTATTTTCATTATAAGCCCTTTATGTGATGTCGCTCAGACATCCGACTATGGCATTCCTGTTATTTATTTTAATTATAAGCCCTTTATGTGATGTCGCTCAGACGTCCGACTGTGACATTCTTGTTATTCATTTTCATTATAAGCACTTTATGTGATGTCGCTCAGACGTCCGACTGTGGCGTTCTTGTTATTTATTTTTCCTTGCAAGCCCTTTATGTGATGTCGCTCAGACGTCCGACTATGGCATTCTTGTTATTTATTTTTCCTTATAAGCCCTTTATGTGACGTCGCCCAGACGTCCGACTATGGCATGTTTTTATTCAGTTTTCCTCACGAGGCATCGCTCAGACACTCGTTTGGTTTTCTTTTATTTATCTTATGGATTTCGGGAGGACTACCGCCCGACTTCTATTTTTACTTGTAGCACAGAAATTATATTATTCGGATACATATTTCTAGAATACTCACATGCATCATGTTTGCATTTATTATATCTTATGTCCGAACTGTCTTGCGAGTACATTCAAAGTACATTCAAAGGCGATCTCATGGATGAAGAGTTCGATAGCGAGTCCGACGTCTGGTGGAGTCCCAGTCAGTCTCTCGCGATCCTGGAGTTGATCATTGTTACATAACCGCTTCCGCCACCCACCTAATAAATTCATCGGGTCTCACTCCGACACTCGATGAACTGTAAGATATTGGAGTCACATCACCCACCACACTGTGACATACCCACCACCTTTTTATTACGAGTTAGTAGTATGCCACCCTACCACTGTGTCATATCCACCTTTATGTACTATATCGACGTGCTTGTAATAAATTGTTGAGCAACCTCTGCTCAACCATGTATAATATTCAGTACTCTGGAATTCTATATCAAGGAATTGTCTATCAGCAAGAAGTATTCTTCTGTGCTGGTTCGATAAAAAGGTAGGTCTCTCGGTAATTATTTTACTGGAAAACCGGTCCTGACAATACCACAACAACTAGAGTAGGCTTTTACCTTCATCGCAAGGGGCCGAACTAGTATAAAAACTCCCTGTGTCCTTTGTCCGCTTGAACCCCTTTAAGCTAACCCGTCGCGATGGCTCGACGACTAAGTCCTTATGCTAGGACATCTGTCGTGACAAAACCTTGACAATGATGAAAGATTGTAAATCTTCTAGTACACCTATGTCAACAAAAGAAAAGTTGTCAGTGAATGAGGTAAACTGCTAAGTCCAGAAGAGGGAACAAAGTACCAAAGTATAGTTGGGGCACTTCATTATCTTACCCTATGTCGGTGTATTGGGAACGACACCTATGGGATCACAAGAATCCCTACTACGGTTGCGGGGCGCGGGGTTGAGAGAAGAGCGGATCAAACATATAGCACACGGTTCGTTTACCTAGGTTCAGGCCGCAAGGATGCGTAAAACCCTACTCCTGCTTTGGTGGATTGTATATATGTGGTCTTCAGCTAGCTATGGGGCGTGAGGAGCTCCAAAAACCCGAATCCTCCTCCTGGTCGCCTCGGGCCTCCTTTTATAGGGAAAAGGAGTCGCCACAGTGGCACACAGGAGGTGGAAAGGGTACAGTGATGCGAGGTTATCCCTCGTATTACATGACAAGGCGCATTTAATGCGTTTTGCTTAGGTGTCCTTGCTTTATCGGGGACGGGGGAGAGAGACATGTCTTGTCCGTCGCCGCTCCTTCCTGTGTCGACACGCACCCTGGCCAGCGATGCCTGAGATGCCATTTAGGTAGGCAGGCAGCTGAGGTGGCGCTATGGTGGGTCTTCACGAAGATCTGCATGCCGCCACGCAGGTGCCTGCCCAGCTGGTTGGGTCGGCAGCTGCATAAGGAGGTGGGATTTTAGTCGGCGTGGGCCTGATGGTGGCCCTGCGGATGTCCTCGGCAAGGGCCTTGCCGGGGCCCCGGCAAGGGTCTTGCCGTGGCACGTGCTGCCATCCCCGGCAAGGTGCTTGCCGGAGGTCTTGTGGTCTTCCTTGGCTAGGATCCCGCCAAGGGTCGTCGTATTCTTAGTGCATGTCTGATCTTGAATGTCTTCACAAAGATCTGCATGCCACCACGGGGATGTCTCCCGAATCCTTGCCCCATGGGGGCAGCGGACTCAAGGGTGATTCGCTTCGTAGGCGTGGGGTGAGTTGCCGCGACAAGGGTCTTGCCGGGGCTGCTAAAGCCGGCACCGGCAAGGATCTTGCCGGCGCTGCTAAAACTGGCTCCCGGCAAGGATCTTGCCAGGGGAACCTGCTTCGTCCCTTTGCTCTTTGTGGTCTTGTTCTTGGTGTTGCTCCAGTTCCATCGAGCTTCGATCTCACCCTGGCTCACCTCCCTTGCCTTGCTTGGTGTGGTGGTGCACGTGGCTCAGACTGCCTGTGCACAGTGATAGGGGTACAAAAAGTGGACCCCCTTTTTGTACACCGACAGGAGCCCCCGGGCCTAGGCCACACATAAGCGCGACGCGTTGTTGGGCTAGGCCCAGAATGGTGCGCGGGCAGGCGGGACGGTTTTTACCATTGTAAGATTTTTTGCGCGCTGCGCTCCCCATGATCCGCGCGCATGGCGCGGTGTGGAGGGGTGTGCGTGACGTGGGCGGCATGCGCGGGGCGGTTCCCGCAGGCATGCGTCACATCGCAGTTAATGTGAAAGGAGGCGGCCCTCGTTCCCCCCCCCCCCATAAGAAGGAATAACCGCGGGCGCGCTGCTCACTTCCTCCGCTTTCCTCGCGCCTCTTCCAATCTCAGAGCCGCCGTTTCCTTTCTTCCTTCCTTCCTAAGCTTCAGCCGTCGCCTGCCGTCGTTGCTTCGCCATCCCCCTCCCTCTGTCCTCCAACTTTCTTAGCCGCCATGGCGTCCAAATCCGCCAAGGGCAAGGGGGTGGCCAAGGGTGCCGGGTCTGTGGAGCCGCCGGAGAGCACGCTATTGGGGGACCGGACGAAGTCCGCCTTCTTCTTCCCCTCCACGGTCGACGTCCACGAGCTCCGGGCCTCCTTCAAGCCTCTTTGGCGGGGGGGGGGGAGAATTTGGGACATCCGGCGACGCGCGTCATTCCTGCCGCTTGCGCCGAACCTGGCCCAATTCGGTATCCCTTCGTCGTCGACTATCTTTCTTGCGGGTTATGTCCCCCTTTCTCCGATTTCTTCTGCGACATCATGGATACCTTCGGCTTCCGCCTCTTGGATTTTACTCCGAATGTGGTGGCGTGCATGGCTTTTTTGGCGCACCTTGGCGAAGGCTTCGTCGGGGTGCAGCCCAACACGGCGCTCTTCCGCCATTATTTCTCCCCTCGGATCCAGCCGGGAGGTGCCGTCTTTGGATGCATCACCTGGATCCCAAGATCCAAGGGGGCGTACCCGGACGGTGCCGTGAAGGAGAGGTGGGATGAATGGTGTGGCCGTTGGTGCTGGATTGAAGACGAAGACCCGCCAAGATTCTGCAAGGTCCGCCGAGTGCCGCCGGTCCGTGGCAGTGATTGGAGCGATGTCGACATCGCCGACGGGAGGCTCACAGTCGCCACCACCAGGATTCTCCGGCTCACCCATGCCGGACTCACCCTTGAGATGATCGGGGCGGACTTCATTCGCCGTCGGATCGCCCCGTTGCACAACAAGGGGAACCTAGCCTGGTTCTTTAAGAATCCGGCTGACGTTATGCGACTCCGCCCTGGCCTCGACCACAATTTCACGGTGATGGCACATGCCCATTTCTGCCAGTGGCTTTTCCAGCTTGATGTGGGTCGTGACAGCGAGGTCGAACGGACCGGCAAGGCCGTGAGGGCTGCCGTGAAGGCCGGCAAGGCCATCAAGGGGCCGTTTTTCAAGTTGCCAGCGGGGGTGGTCCCGTTGTGCAACAATTCGCGTCGGTCCGAGATCATTGCTATGATGCCGGACTGCAACGCGCACGGCCCCGTCCCGAGCTGGAAGGAGCCGGTGGACGCGGATGCACATCAATTCTTCGACTCTCTGGTTGAGGTGTATGTCAATGCTGACGCCGAGAGGTGGCTTGTCATGGACACCACCCAGGCAGAGCATAACTACATCACCACTAGGGCAAGCGAGGCGCAGCTTGCCATGGAGGCCGGTAGTGCCGGGGGTGTGGAGGACAAGGCCGCAACGGCTGCGGAGGAGGAGGAGCTTGCTCGGTGGGCGGCGGCCGCCGGGGAGGCTAGCAGCGCCGGCACCGGAGCTCCGCTTGTCGCCAGCCAGGGGAAGAGGGCGAGTCCTGCGACGGGCTTCCGGCGAGCCGGTCCGGCCCGGCAGGGCTACGCGGCCTCAATTGACCCTGGAGTGGTCCGGGCGTCACACGAGGGCCACGGCAGCGAAGAGGCTAACGAAGCCCGCTGAGAAGAAGAAGGCAACAGCCCCTTCTCCATCTGGGTGCGTACAAACTCCGCCTTTTTCGCCTCCTCCGGTTGACGTCGACTCGGATGTTGACGCGGAGCTCCCTTTTGATCTTGGGCCTCTCAGCCCGAAGAGGAAAAGGAAAGTGGTGGAAGAGGAGGAGATGGATGACGAGTAAGTAGTCCGTTCCTTACAGCCATTTCCATTCCCCTGAGTTAAGTCACTCATCTTGATCCGTTTTTGCTTTTGCAGGGACGCAGAGACGTTGGCCCAGAGGGTGAAGAGGGCGAAGGCCTCGGCGAGCAGTCAGCCCTCGGCTGGGGCTTCAGAGACACCACTGGTGGTGTTGAGCAGCCCGGACAGTAGCCTCCGGCACAGCCCCCAGCGTAAGTTCGTCACCCTCCTCTTACTCGACATGTGGTAGGTGTTCGACGCTATGGTGCTGACCTTGTCGGGTTTGTAGGAAGGGAGCGGCAGCAGGAGGAGCCGTAGAGGGCCACCCCCAACACACCAACCCCATCGGCTACGCCGCCGCGAGGGGAGTCCCCGGCAAGGGCACCAAGCACGAAGCCCACACCCATGGAGGAAGAGGGGAACTTGGGCGCTGGTGACTCTGCCACGGCGCCAAATACTGGCGGGAAGGGGACTTCTGCTTCACAGTTTGGCACCGGTGAGTCGCCTGTCCTTCGTCTCTGTTTTTCCCTTATTCTTTTTCTTGGCTTCATTGCTCCAATTATTGCCCAGGCCCTCCTTCAGCAGATATGGAGGACGTGGATACTGTCATTGGGAATATTGCTGAGGAGGCCGCGGCGGAGGCCGACAGGATTGCCGCCGAGGAGGCCGCCAAGGACGCTGCCAAGGACACCGCTGTGGGGGCCGCCAAGGCGACCGGCGAGGCTTCTTCTGAGGGCGCCAGTGGTGGGCCTGCCGGGGAGGCCGGCAGGGCCACAGCCAAGGAAGAGGTGGTTGATGATCAGCCTTCTTCCTCCGCAACCTCGGACCCCGACAGATATCTGAAGGTGGGCGACGATCTTTTCGTCCATCTTCCAGGGGCGTCAAGTTCCCGAGCGCCCCCCGGAGGGGAAGTCCTTGACGGCGAGGTGCTCGCCGCCACCGGGCTTGTGGTGGTGGATGAACCGGGTGTCGGCGGTGATGGTTCTCCAGAAGAGCAGCTTTTTCGTGCTATGAGGGCCAATTTCCGAAAGCTCCAAGTGCTCTACCGTTCCCGTATGGACAAGGTTAAGTCCAGGATGGCGACGATGGACGAGGCGGAGGTGGACTTCAAGGCGCGCGTTGCTGAGGCGCAGACCTGGTTTCACCAGACTCGCGAGGAGCAGAGGGCCTTCCAGGGGGAATTGGCCAAGCGCGATGTAGAGCTCACCATGAAGATGTCTGACATCGAGAAAGCCCGGGAAGAGGCAGCGAACTTGGCTGCCGCGGCCGAGGCCGCCCGGAACCAGCATCAAGCCGCCTTGGATTCCTAGAAGAAGACCTCTCCGCGCGTGAGGCGAAGCTTGCCGCAACGCTCCGCGGCAAGGATGAGGAGCTCGAGGTCCTTGTCGAGCGGCGGACTCGCGAGCTGGAGCAGAGGCGCAAAGAGGCACTTGATGCCCAGGCTCTGGCCCATGCCGGCAAGGTGAAGGAGCTGGAGGTAGAGCAGGACGAGCTGAAGGAACATGCCCTCAAGCTGTCCGACGAGAAGAACACGCTCAACTACGCCTTGGTAGAGGCGCAAGGAGCGGTCATCAGCAGGGCTAGGGAGTTCTCCGAGGCACAAAACTCCATCAGAGATCTCAAGCTGAAGTTGGAGAATCCCAAGAAGATGTTGTCGGAGAGCTCGGCTCGGGAGGAGACCTTGACCAGGAGCCTAGAGGAGGAGAAGCAGCTGCGGACGAACGAGGCCGCCTCCCACCAGGAATGTGTGGCGGGCGAGAACAGATGGATCAGCCGGCTGGAGGACGTCGCCGGCAGGGTCACCTCGCAGTTGGCCATCATGGGGATGCCAAATGTGAGGTATGCCCCTGAGTGGAGCGGGACCGTCAACGCCAAGCTGACCCAGTTCTTCGAGGGCGTCCTTGGCGCCTTGGCTGATCTTCACTCCAACAGAACGGCCACGCTGGCTGGGGAGGCCCGGCGACTTTGCCGGGTGGAGCGGTTTCCTGGGCTTCTTCATCAGGCGTCGTGGTCCATTCTGTAATGAACTCCGCCAGGACTCGGCTTTGAATCATTGAGGTACTTTCAAACTTGAGGCCAAAGCTGGACAGCTCCTGTGCCCACTCTACAATTCTTCCCGTTGCATCTGGATTGTGCAATATCCGTTGCAGAGGGAGGCGAGTGACGACAGTGATCTCGTGCGCCTGGAAGTAGTGACGCGGCTTCCTCAAGGCCATAAGAAGGCCGAAGAGCAATTTCTGCACACCGGAGTACCTTGATCTAGCCCCCTGCAAGAGGGAGCTAACAAAGTAGACCGGGTGCTGCATCATTTTCTTCCTTGGCGGCACTCCAACCGGCCGTGTCGTCTCTGCGCCAATGGCATCAGGCTCTGTCGCTGCTATCACCTCATCATCAATTTCTCTTTGCGCCACTAGTGCGGCGCTGACCACCTGGTTCGTTGCCGCCAGGTATAGCAGCAACGGTTCTTGTGGTCTAGGCGCAACTAGTACTGGCGTGGAGGAAAGATACCTCTTCAAATCTTGCAATGTTGCTTCGGCTTCTGGCGTCCACTCCATTGGGCCCGCCTTTTTCAAAATCTTGAAAAAGGGGAGGGTGCGCTCGACAGACTTGGAAATGAATATGCTCATGGCGGCAACGCAGCCAGCAGGCCGACGCACATCCTTGACCCGTTTGGGTGCTTCAATCTGTTCTATAGCTTTGATCTTATCCGGATTGGCCTCTATCCCACGCTGTGACACAAAGAACCCGAGAAGCTTGCCGGACGGGACGCCGAAGACGCACTTCTCAGGGTTCAGCTTGAGATTGATCTTGCATAGGTTTGCAAACGTCTCTTGTAGATCCGGTATGAGGGTTGCCCTGTTATCGGTTTTGACCACTATATCATCCATATAAGCCTCCATATTTCTATGGAGCTAGGGTTCAATGTAACTTAGCTCCTATTTGCAGCCGTTCGAGTGCTGATCTTCCGGCCTCCTTCCTTCTCAAAGAGCCGCGAAGACGAAGGAGTGCTGGGCTAACTGCTAGAGCCGATTCTCACAACTGCGCCCCCTACCTGGCGCGCCAAAGATGTCGGTGTATTGGGAACGACACCTATGGGATCACAAGAATCCCTACTACGGTTGCGGGGCGCGGGGTTTAGAGAAGAGCGGATCAAACAGATAGCACACGGTTCGTTTACCCAGGTTCGGGCCGCGAGGATGCGTAAAACCCTACTCCTGCTTTGGTCGATTGTATATCTGTGTTCTTCAGCTAGCTATGGGGCGTGAGGAGCTCCAAAAAGCTGAATCCTCCTGGTTGCCTCGGGCCTCCTTTTATAGGGAAAAGGGGTCGCCATAGTGGCACACATGAGGTGGAAAGGGTACAGTGATGCGAGGTTATCCCTCGCATTACATGACAAGGCGCATTTAATGCGTCTTGCTTAGGTGTCCTTGCTTTATCGGGGACGGGGGAGAGAGACCTGTCTTGTCCGTCGCCGCTCCTTCCTGTGTCGACACGCGCCCTGGCCAGCGATGCCTGAGATGCCATGTAGGTAGGCAGGCAGCTGAGGTGGCGCTATGGTGGGTCTTCACGAAGATCTGCATGCCGCCACGCAGGTGCCTGCCCAGCTGGTTGGGTCGGCAGCTGCATAAGGCGGTGGGAGTTTAGTCGGCGTGGGCCTGATGGTGGCCCTGCGGATGTCCTCGGCAAGGGCCTTGCTCGGGCCCCGGCAAGGGTCTTGCCGTGGCGCTTGCTGCCATCCCCGGCAAGGTGCTTGCCGGAGGTCTTGTGGTCTTCGTTGGCTGGGATCCCGATAAGGGTCGTCGTATTCTTAGTGCGTGTCTGATCTTGAATGTCTTCACAAAGATCTGCATGCCACCATGGGGATGTCTCCCGAATCCTTGCCCCATGGGGGCAGCGGACTCAAGGGTGATTCGCTCCGTAGGCGTGGGGCGAGTTGCCATGGCAAGGGTCTTGCCGGGGCTGCTAAAGTCGGCCCCGGCAAGGATCTTGCCGGGGCTGCTAAAACTGGCTCTCGGCAAGGATCTTTCTGGTGGAACCCGCTTCGTCCCTTTGCTCTTTGTGTTCTTGTTCTTGGTGTTGCTCCAGTTCCATCGAGCTTCGATCTCACCCTGGCTCACCTCCCTTGCCTTGCTTGGTGTGGTGGCGCCCGTGCCTCAGACTGCCCGTGCACAGTCATAGGGGTACAAAAAGTGTACCCCCTTTTTGTACACCGACACCCTGACAAGACCTGACATATCTTTTTCAGTTAACAAGGTTTGTCAGTTCTTGCATGCACCAACCTCTTTACATTGGACAACTGTGAAGAGAATACTGAGATATATTCAAGGAAGTACTGGAGTTGGGATAAGCATATGCAGGTCCCCATCAATCACAGTAAGTGCTTTCTCTGATGCAGATTGGGCAGGATGCCCAGATGATAGAAAGTACACAAAGGGCTTTGCAGTGTTTCTTGGCCCCAACCTTGGGTCATGGCAAGCAAAGAAACAAGCAACTGTCTCACGATCCAACACTGAGGCAGAATACAAGTCACTGGCAAATGCTACAACAGGTAATGTGGGTGGAAACACTACTTGATGATTTGGGTGTTTATAGACCACATTTGTCACGCTTATGGTGTGATAATCTTGGAGCAACATATCTTTTTTCAAATCCCGTGTTTCATGCAAGAACAGAACACATAGAGATTGATTTTTATTTTGTTCGAGAAAGAGTTGCAAAGAAGAAGTTAGAGAGAAAGTTTATTCCAATTGCAGATCAAGTGGCTGATGGTTTTACTAAACCATTACAAGTTCGGCAGCTCCAAGACTTCAGAAACAAACTAAACCTTAATATGTTGAGATTGAGGGAGAATGTTGAATGATAGGCTTGTATTGGTGTAATGTGACATGTGTTTCACGATAATGTATGAGTGCGTATTGTGTGTAGACTAGGCAGGTTGTTAGAGTAGATATGATCTCATCTCATGTATAGCTTGGAGTATGGGTCAAGACTACAAACAACCCGCCGATCATGTAACTTGTTGAGCTATATAAACACGCATGCGGCCCTGCGGAAAGCATACGCTTCCACGCCTCTAATTCTTTAGAAGCTATACCTAACAATCAACATTCCATGTTTCAGATAGGATATGAACCGAGAAAATACTGATTTTCTATAGAGACATCACACTTGTGGTAATTTCCCCGAAGAGGTGCAAGCTGTTGGCGGCGTCAGATGGCTAGGGCTCCGAGTCCAGCACCATTGCGGCGGCCTCCAACTCCGTATAAGTGTATGGGATGCAAAGAAGAATCCTAGGAAAAATATGGGATACATGAACTATTCTGGAAGTTAGAGAACTACTAAAGCAAATGTAAAGAGAAAATAAAATTGTAAAATCTATAGAAGCATGACTGTATAAATACAGACTGCTAGGTATGTATTTTATCTTCATTCCAACAAACTGAACTAAGTTTAATACAGTCCTATGTTTGCCAGAATTCTATTTTTTTAAATAGAAGTCTGAAAGCATTTGTATGATTATTTGGACTTTTTGTGGAACCTGAAGTTCTCTGGGTTGTCCCTCGTCTCAAAGCACAGATATGTGGATACGTTTTTCTATATATATATAAAGTAATAAATTTTCATATGATGAATACCCTTGTATTGACCTTCAGGTACGCATAGCATAATATGATAGCCTACCAAGGGTTCAAACATCACAAATTACAACTCACAAGCTCTAAAGTTCACAAATCAATCACAAACAGTTCATAAAAAGTAGTAGCTAATTAAGGTTTCCTGCAACACTACTGAAAGGAATACGTGTAGCATAGATTCTCTTTTTTAGTAATAGCATCAAGCTTGTTCTTCTCAAGTTCTCATATCCAGAAATCACACGAGATGTACCTCTTAGACTGCATTGCCGGCTACCCCATTAGCAGATCGAGCCCATGTTCTTGATGCTCTGCTTGAGCTCGAGCTCACATCCAAAACACTGCTTGCTGGATAGTAGTACTATCCCAAGTCATGGTTGATTTGAACGGAAAAGGGAAAAGCAAATAAATCAACTAACGGCAGCACCGATTGGGGATGGGTGGAGAGGGAGAGGAGATTGAAAAGAACACTCACCGCCGGGGGGAGAGGAATCACCAGCAGTCAACGGCCAGATCCTTCTTCAAACGAACCGGCGAGCGCATATCACAGGAAGCCCATGGCGTGGCGGCGGCCCCTAGTGTTGGGGAACGTAGTATTTTAAAAAATTTCGTACGATCACGCAAGATCTATCTAGGAGAAGCATAGCAATGAGCGGGGAGAGTGTGTCCACGTACCCTCGTAGAAAGCGGAAGCGTTTAGTAACGTGGTTGATGTAGTTGAACATCTTCGCGATCCAACCGATCCAAGTACCGAACGCATGGCACCTCCACGATCTGCACACGTTCAGCTCGATGACGTCCCTCGAACTCTTGATCCAGTTGAGGCGAGGTAGAGTTTCGTCAACATTATGGCGTGGTGACGGTGATGATGAAGTTACCGGCGCAGGGATTCGCCTAAGCACTACGACGATATGACCGAGGTGTGTTTCTGTGGAGGGGGGCACCGCACACGGTTAAAAGATCAACTTATGTGTTCTAGGTTGCCCCCCTCCCCACCTATATAAAAGAGGGAGGGAGGAGGAGGCCGGCCAAGGATGGCACACCCAGGGGGGAGTCCTACTCCAAGTAGGATTCACCCCACTTTCCTATTCCAAAAAGGAGAAGGGGG
>LR738715.1:14794924-14825099 GCA_902687465.1 Secale cereale | reverse complement strand
TCCAATTCGGTTTGGGCTAGGGGGGCACGCTCCACTCCTTGGCCTACCTCCTATCTTCCACCACTAGGCCCATGAGGCCCAATAACTTCCCGGGTGGGGGGGGGGTCCGGTAACCCCCGGTACTCCGAAACTTATCCGAAACGACCCGAACCATTCCGGTGTCCGAATATAACCTTCCAATATATGAATCTTTATTTCTCGACCATTTCGAGACTCCTCGTCACGTCCATGATCTCATCCGGGACTCCGAACATCCTTCGGTCATCAAATCACATAAACTCATAATACAAATCATCATCGAACGTTAAGCGTGCGGATCCTACGGGGTCGAGAACTATGTAGACATGACCGAGACACATCTCCGGTGAATAACCAATAGCGGAACCTGGATGCTCATATTGGCTCCTACATATTCTACGAAGATCTTTATCGGTCAAACCGCATAACAACATACGTTGTTCCCTTTGTCATCGGTATGTTACTTGCCCGAGATTTCATCGATATCACCATACCTAGTTCAATCTCATTACCGGCAAGTCGCTTTACTCGTTCCGTAATGCATCATACCGCAGCTAACTTATTAGTCACATTTCTTGCAAGGCTTATAGTGATGTGCATTACCGAGAGGGCCCATAGATACCTCTCCGACAATCGGAGTGACAAATACTAATCTCGATCTATCCAACTCAACAAACACCATTGGAGACACCTGTAGAGCATCTTTATAATCATCTAGTTACATTGTGACGTTTGATAGCACACTAAGTGTTCCTCCGGTATTCGGGAGTTGCATAATCTCATAGTCATAGGAACATGTATAAGTCATGAAGAAAGCAATATCAATAAACTAAATGATCATAGTGCTAAGCTAACGGATGGGTCTTGTCCATCGTATCATTCTCTAATGATGTGATCCCGTTCATCAAATGACAACACATGTCTATGGCTAGGAAACATAACCATCTTTGATAAATGAGCTAGTCAAGTAGAGGCATACTATGGACACTCTGTTATGGCTAGGAAACATAACCATCTTGATATAAGGAAATATAAATAACAACTTTATTATTGCCTCTAGGGCATATTTCCTTCACCTGGGTGATGACTCACGAACGAGGGCGCGAGTGCTCTCTCTCGCGGGTGGCCCACCTCTCCCTCCTGGGTAAACATCGTGCCCTTTGAGAGGGCCCAAACTTGGATAAACATCGTGCCCTTTGTCCCCTCTGAACCATTGATCCGAGATCCACAGTTCGCGGCCCCCTACTCGAGATCTGTCGGTTTTAGTTCCGACAACTGTGTCGGGAACCAATTGGGGCCGTACCAATGATGAGATCCTACAAGCCATAAAACAACTCTCAACTCTCGTGGGTATGGTTTGTAACCATGTCAAGGGATGCAAGGAAAGAATTAACCGCGTGGAGGAGATGATCCTATAGACACACAACCACGTCAACAACAAATAGACTATTTAGAACATGAGTTAACCTTTATACTTCATATGAGTTTGTATCTCAAGCCTTCGCTATGGCCCGAACCTTCCGATGACGGGCCTCCACTCCACTTCGTCAGAAGTTAGTCTTTATACTTCATATAAATTTGGATCACAACATAACAAACTCCACCTTGAGACAAATTCTATCTTGTAGCATGAAAGAGAACCTTCTCCCTGAACAACAAAGAAAACCCTTCTGACGCCAAACAATCAGTAGGGCTAAATAGTTATACCAAGTGTGAGAAAAGCTCAAGCCTAGCAACATGAACTGGCTTTATCATCTTATTAGCAGTATTATCATGAGTAGTAATCTAGCATACATTCAATTTAACTTGAGTAACAATTTAGAATATAATGATATTTGACATTAATGCGACTTGTTCTCTCATTACTGGGGCAGATACTTTCACCAAGTGTAACTCTTCAAAACATAAAAGTGTGGTAGGTATCCATTTCATGTGTAAAAGTGCAAAATGGAACACTCATATTCATGCAAGATAAGTGAATGTGTAAGATTATATATAGAAAATACATCCAGACACTAAAGATCGAGACCTTCTTATTCATCTTTAGCTAAATAGCTGGTCCATAGATCGAGAACACTCCACGTCATTTCCGTATTAAGTGTAAACACAGGTAATTGCATTTAGAACGATGACATAATGTTATGGTTAGGGAATTATTGATCCTCTAATAACCCTTGACCCTTAGTGGCAAAAATAAATAACAAGTATTTTCCATTTTTTGTCACTATATATATGGTAGATTGCTTGCAAGATTGAACCCAACTAGTGCACACACCTTTCACTATTGATTACCGATCTAAACTGGCCAAGTAGAGACAAGTAAACAGAAAGAATAATTCATCTACATATCAAACATAAAAAACATACACAAATTCGAACATATATAGTTTGTCCATCACATGATCAATATCACCGCCATAAATAGATTTGATAAACCATAATCATGTAGAGCTCAGATGGCGATTGTATTGAACATCATAAACACATTTAGATGGAGGAACTACAACATTGGCTACTGCAATAAACCCGTAGTACATGGCGTGGACAGTGGAATAATCACAACTCATCTTGAAGCACGACGACCGAGGTTGGTGATGATGGAGATGAATTCTCCAGCCAGCAGAGTTCCAGATAAGGGATGAAAATAACGATCGCCTTGAAATACGATCTAGTGACAGGCGAAAAAATGCTCCATAATTCTGAGCTGCAAATGGGGGTATTTATGGACCATCGGACATAGGAGGTTGCCAGAGGGCCATAGGCAGTAGGTGCCCCCAGCCCAAGGGCACCTACACCAGGCACCTAGGTTCTTCTCTGAAATTGAATCTTTCTAAGATATTTTTGCCTGATTTTCTTTGGAGTTTTTCTAGGTATTTCCCTAAAAATACAGAACAATAGAAAACAAAAATTGGCACTGGGCACTGAATTAATATGCGAGTCCAATAAAATCCAATAAAAGTATGTTCAATTTTTTAATTGGTAGCAATATAACATGAATCTCATAAAAAATATTTATACGTTTGAGACATACCACGGCACAACAAGCCCGATGGATGGAGATAATGGGGAACGAGTGACGACTTCGTTGGCAATGCCCATCCTGGTCAGCAACAACAACACTGGATGCCCGCCACCGCGCAGCCCGTAATGAAATCGAGGGCAAGTACGGCGACGAGCCTGAGTTCTTTCAGACTGTGGCCCGCAACCTCCAGGTTGCAGCCATCCTCGCAGACAAACTTCAGGCCACGGCAAGGCAGTTGGGCATAGTGATCATCACAAACCCTGCTGTGTATCACCGTCAAGCTCTAGGAAAACATAAGCGAGTCGCGGCTCCACCTCCTGACACCCTATCCTACTACATTCAGTAAAATTTAACCACACAAAATCGTATCCAATCAATGCAAACAGAAGTGTTGGAAGATTTGCTTCTCAGATAAGGAGTCAATCTTTGGGGAGGAAACAATTCCATTTTGTGGTTGTGAACTGTGAGGATAGTACAAAAACTATAACCCAGTGAATTTGTATATTCAGGGCAAGAAACGTGTGATCATCATATTTTGGAGGACAAGAATTGCTAATGAATCCATGATATATTGTACCGCAGTTGAGATCTGCTTATGGAATAGAAATTTAACGTGTCGATGAGGTGCTAAACAAATAGTAGGCCAACATATTGCAGATGCGAAACTGCTCCGTGCACGATACTTACGCCCGATGCATGCACGATAGGTAAATCTAGCGGCCGGTGCTCTTTCAGCCATACGCATGTCCGGTCTGATTTAATCATCTTCTGTTAATCGTGCAATACCTATCGTGTGTATAGCACGACTCTTGCAGATGACTCATGTTTAAACAAGCAAAAGAGAAAGGGGGACAGGACATGCATGTAAGGGGTGGAGACATCTCTTTATTCATATGATAGATGTAGTACAAAGTTAAGTACCCAGACATATCCTTCAAGAACGTCCATGCCACATGGAAAACACGATGTCACTCGCTGCGCGGGCCAAAGCTTGAATTTCTAAGTTCTCATCCTGCACGGGATTCTTCTGAGCTCCCTCAAACAACGCAATATCACAATCTAGGGGCGTATATGAGGCCTGATATAACTTATCGTATATCAGTTCAGCATCTCGTCCTTTGTGCAAGTCATCAACGGCGGCATCTATCGAATCAACCATAAGCTTATAATAACCGATGCAAGTGTTGAGCTCCAACGCTAAGTCGCTCAACATATGCAACGTGGACGTCACGTTGTGCACGGTTAGGTTGGTGGCGGCGACGGCCAGCCCACGCGTATCTATGGCGGAGGCACCTGTTGGTTCGGCTGAGAGAACGCCAACGCAATAGTCGTAGGACATCTCAGGAATCTTGGAGCATGTTGTGTTGATGACAGACGAGGTGCTGGCTATGAGGCCCGGGAGCATGGCTAGGGCGAGGAAGAAGAGCACGGTAAGAGTCTGCATTTGTTACTTTGTTTGCAGGTAGAGCATACAAAGCTTTTTGTGAGGATTGATCACCGCACTCCGCAAGTCTAATATAAGCACCGAACCGAGCCCTAAATAGGAAACAGAATCATGCATTAAATGTAAAGATATCCAAATAAATACTCCCCGGCTGGCACTTTACACCACGCGCATTTATGAACATAACTTAAAAGAAAATACTATTGATATTGTGAACACAGATACTACTAGCTAGTACTATATTGTATCTTTGGTTAATCAACATGCAGTGATGGCCTGATTTATTTGGATATCTTTACATTTAATGCATGATTCTCTTTCCTTTTTAGTCTATTAAGCAAAAGGATTATCGTATCTTTGGTCTATTAATTGACCGTTTATTTTAGATGTTTGGACGGCCCAGATTTGAAAATACTACTGCAGATTTTCGGTAGTATATTTTGTGATTACGGGCAGTTTCGGTAGCTCTGTTTAGCAAAAACGCAGCTATGGCGTCTTGGGAGGACCAGCAGGGCCAGCTATGTGAGAGATCTCCACTATGACTGGTGGAGGAACCAATCTAAGGCGCTGTCCGAAGAACGCGCGACGGAGAGAGGGCTGTTGGCACAGGTCCGACCTCGACAACGGAAAGAGAGCTAATCGGTTCCGCCGGAGAGGTAGACATATACACGAAACAGACTAGTAGGCTCCTGGATCGATTCTTCCCCTTGCTTGAAGGTGCACGTACACAGCTACGAGCAGCCGGCCGATGGATCGATCTCGCTAGCAACTTGCCGAAACAAGGGCCCTGGGGCGGCTGCGCCGTCGAATATCTTAAGGTGGCGACCACAGGCCGGGAGACGGAGCGGCCGGCCCTGTGCGGCCGTCAGCTGCTGGAGCACCTGCGTCGACAGTATAGTAACGAACTGCACGGAGATGAGGGACAAACTTACGAATTGTATGGGAACGAGGGGCCAACCTACGAGCTAAGAGCATCTTCAGCCGTTGCGCCCCCAAGACGCGCCGAAAACCGCCGCTTGGGGGCGAGCCTGCGCTATTTTAGGCTTGGGTGCTAGTGCATTCCCAGCCGCCGCCCCCCAGGTCGCCCCCAGGCGTCGATATCGGCCCAGTATCGGCGTTTTCAGCCTATTTTTGGCGCTGGATTGGCCCAATTTCCAGCGCAAAACGGCCCACGCTCGACGTGTTTCGGCGCTCATTCAAATAAAATCATCACAAAAATCATCAGAGAAGGAATTAGAATCATCACAGAAAATCAAATAGTTCACCACATAGTTCTACAAATTATATAGTTCAAACAAATAATAAAAACACTCATATTTCATTGCACGTCGAGCTAGGCATTGCCCTTGAGCCTCCATTGATGCTCCACTAGATCATGCTGGCGCATGTTAAGGAAGGCCGTCCATGTTGCAGGAGCTGGTGATCCACTTGAGCAAGAGGACCCTGCCTGTAATATGTTTCAGTGTCAAACACTGGCTCTTCCTGCTCGCTCTCAATGATCATGTTGTGCAAAATAACACAACAAGTCATGATCTCCCACATTTGATCTTTCGACCAAGTCTTAACGGGGTACCGGACAACAGCAAATCGAGATTGGAGCACGCCAAATGCTCGCTCGATATCCTTCATGCAAGCCTCCTGAACCTTCGAAAAGTGGGAGTTCTTGCCTCCTGGCACAGGGCTTGAGATAGTCTTCACAAATGTTAACCATCTCGGATAGATGCCACCTGCTAGGTAGTACCCCTTGTTGTATTGGTGCCCATTGATCTCGAAGTTCACCGGATGAGAATGGCCCTCAATGAGCTTGGCAAAAACAGGAGACCACTGCAGCACGTTGATGTCATTGTGAGTTCCTGGCATACCAAAGAAAGCGTGCCAAATCCAGAGGTCCTGTGTGGCCACTGCCTCAAGTATCACACTGCAAGCTCCTTTGGCACCTTTGTACATCCCCTGCCAAGCAAACGGGCAGTTCTTCCATGCCCAATGCATGCAGTCGATGCTTCCAAGCATACCAGGAAATCCTCTTGCTTCATTCTGTGCCAGGATCCGAGCAGTGTCTTCAGCATTGGGTGATCGCAAGTACCTCGGTCCAAACACTGCCACGACAGCCCTGCAAAACTTGTAGGTGCACTCAATGATCGTGGACTCGGCCATGCGCCCATAGTCGTCGAGTGAATCACCTGGAGCCCCGTATGCAAGCATTCTCATAGCTGTCGTGCACTTCTGGATTGACGTGAATCCAAGTGTGCCGGTGCAATCCTTCTTGCACCTGAAGTAGTTGTCGTACTCCCTGAGTTCATTGACTATCCTGAGGAAAAGCTTTCGGCCCATCCGATAACGGTGCCGGAAAACTTTTTCGCCGTGCAGTGGAGCGTCGGCGAAGTAGTCGGAGTAGAGCATGCAATAGCCTTCGAGCGGATGCCGGTTCTTTGCTTTCCGTCGCCCCGGCGCCAAGCCGCCTCGCCTCGGCTTTGCATCGCCGGCAAGCAAGCCGGCCAGGGTGGCGAGGACTATGAGGTGTTCTTCGTCCTGGGCGGTGGCGTCGGCTTCCTCCTCGAGCAACGCCACGAGCACCTCCTCATCGTCGGAGTCCATCGCGGCAGGGGCAGGCAAAGCACCGAACACATAGCGGGCGTCGTGGCAGACTAGTCGGCGGGCGCCGGAGCGGCGAGGGAAACTCGGGGAAAGTGGGGGGAGAGGGCGTCCGGGGGATCTTTCTTTGTTTCACAGCGAGGAATGGCGAGATAGCGGTGGCGGCGGCGGCGGAGAGGTGGCTGGCGACGCCGGGATCGGCAAGGTGTCGGGGAATGAGAGGGGAAAACGGGGCGAATCAGTGTGACTTTTCGCATGACAGTGGGGACCCGGGCGATTTTCCGTTCCGTCGGTGCCCCCAAGCGCCCCCCATTGCGCCGGGTTCGACCTGGGCACGCCGACTCAAAAAACGGTACGATCCGGCGGATTTCGGCGTCTTGGGAGTGCGACTGGGCCGTTTTTTCGACGCTGACGCTAAAAAAGCGGCCTGGGGGCGTCTTGGGGGCGCGGCTGGAGATGCTCTAAGATGAGGGGTAATTCTGTTCTTCAGGTGTCAAATTACTCATATGGAGTACTTAGTAATCATTATAACTAAAACAGTAAGAAAGGACAAATACCCTAAAAGACAATTACCAAAATGTCCTGCAGAGAAAAAAATGGGATTAATATTGACCTTTGGATTACTTATATACTACCCATTGTTTCTGGTAGTATGATGTACCGTAAAAAGTCTCCGGTAAAAAGTCGCATCTTTCTTCTATGACGATCAATACTCAAGTTTGACAGTAAAACACATGACACAACGAAGTAATACTTAGCCACAGGATTTAAGATGTCATATTGTCATAACCCTTTTGTTTACGCAAAAGAAACTAATGAAACAATAAGCCCGAGTGCTGATGTGATGCCCCCAATTTGACCGTACACTAATCATGCACGCAAATATGTACGACCAAGATCAGGGACTCACGGGAAGATATCACAACACAATTCTAGACACAAATAAAATAATACAAGCTTTATATTACAAGCCAGGGGCCTAGAGGGCTCGAATACATAAGCTCGAAAACACAAGAGTCAGCGGAAGCACCAATATCTGAGTACATACATGAGTTAAACAAGTTTCCCTTAAGAAGGCTAGCACAAAAGTAGCAACGATCGAAAAGGTAATTCCTCCTGCCTGAGAGCCTCCTAACTTGTAACACCCCATATGTAATACTTTCCTATAAGGGCAATAAAGCTTCTCAATTTGATGCTTGTCCTTATCCTTGGGGGTTCTTGTAATTTGAGCTCATTTCATTTTGCTTGCCATGTCATTTATTTTAGTTTTGCATCCTTGCATTGCTTCATCATCATGGCATCATGACATCTTAGTTTACTTTTGTTGATGAGTGGGTGTGAGCCCCTATGATGTTGTGTGTGTGACTAGAGCTATGCCTAGCTAACCCTAGCCCCTCCTTGTTTCACTCTTCTTCATCTTTCTTTTTCTTTTCTGTCCATTCTTTACCCCTTTGTGCAAGCCATCTAGCCAGATGTTTTAATGTTCTTTCTTTTTCCTAAAATTCTTGCACCATGTCTGCAATCTCTCTACCAAATATCACCCCATTTAGAATTGATTTGGTTGGGTTTTAAAATGACAAGAGTTTGAACCATATTCAAACTCCTTTTATTTTTCTGCCTCCAAAAATGTCCAAGTCAATTTTATTAAATAGGGCATAAAACTCTTGAGCATGGGATATTTTTCTTTTTCCCTAACTCCTTTTCTTGTAGCCTATGTTTTCCTTTTTCTTTCTGTCTGAAGAAATAAAGAAAATGAAAAGAAACAACAGCTAGCACAGTGGCCTGGGCCTCCTCCTCCATCTCTCTCCCTAGGCCCAGTCTTTCCCCCTCAGCAGCGTGCAACCCATCTCTCTCTCCCGCAGGCCCGTAGAGCGCTCGCAGTCGCGCCGTGGCTTTCCCCCCTTGGTCCCACCTGTCTGCCTCTCACCTCCCGCGTCTCCGTCTACCTCCCTCAAGCGTTGCGAAGCAGAGCGCGCGCTCGCCGTCGCGCCATGATCACGGACGTCGAGGTCTCGTGATCCGAGCCGCCCATTTAAACCCGCACCGTGTCTAGTCCCTCTCTCTAGGGTCCCCCTTCCTCCTCTCGCCGCCTGGAGAGCCCAGCTCTACCAGATCCGCCGCTCCAGTCGGCACCCGCACGCATCTGAGAGCGCCACCTCATCGCGGGCGAGCCCCTCGTCGACCTCAGCCTCGCCAACGGTGTCCATCTGCTTCCACGACGTCGACTACTTCGACTACGTCCTCTACGCGGAGCCGATCGCCTCCACGCTGACATCTTCGCCGTCGGACCTCGTCGCCGGCGAGTGTTCCGACCCCTCGAGGCCATACTTTGCTGTCCGTTCGCTTCAGTGTGTTGTGTAGGAGCTGCATGTGCAGTCGCTGCTCCGCCTAGGTCTCTGCATCATCTCGCCGTTGCTCCATCGCCGCCGTTATATCGTTGCTCGCCGCAGGAGCTGTAGTGCTCTTTAGGTGCTGCTAGTGCATCGAGCAGATGCGGAACTCCTCCAGGAGCACCCCGCATCACTCCGCCGTCTCGTTTGGTCGCCGGAGCAGCTCCGACAAGCCCATCGTTTTCCCCTGTCTCTGCTTCTGTAGTTTCTTCTTCAGATATCGGTCCTGCTATTTGTCAAGGTTCGAGTGCTAGCGCAGTGGTTGTGTCTCCGTCAAATTAACGCCGGGTCGTGTGTTCGAATCCGGTGCGGGGCAGTGGTTTCTCCCCCTTTTTAATTTTCGCGTGTGGCTGACTGGCAAGCGCCACCTGCCAGCCTCACTGTGCTCTCCAGCCCCGCTGGCGCCAGCTCAGCCAGCCGGGCCCCCCTTGTCAGTGGCTCTGGCTAGATGAGCCCTGGGTCACTCTGGCCCCTGCGCGTGTGTTTTTCTTTTTCTGTTTTCTTTTTCTTTTTTTTCTGCATTTTGTTTCTTTAATTAATATCTGTGAAAATATACTTCTGATGAAAATGAGTTATATATGAAAAGTGCTTAGAATTTTATGTAGTTTATGAATATGCTGGTTGTTGCCACGTTTAAAAACATTTAAAATGCTGTTTGAATTTGTTTTTGTTTTAAATATGCTGAAACTTGTAAAAATCATAACTAAATATCTACTCCAAATTTAACAAACTTTATATGCATTTGTGGTAGAAAGATGTGTAGAATATTTTGGTGCTGTTGTTTAGCATGTTTGGCAACTTCATAGCAGAAGTTTTTCCGATCTGTCCCAAATGCATTTAAATTAATATGGGAGTTTCTGGATATTGTTGTTATGTAATTCCAGCCCATTTAAATGTGCTAGCATGTTGCTGTAGTCTTAGTTGCACCTTGCCATGTTAACCAACTCCTTTAAAACTTGTTGGATGCTTGTTTGAATAATCAACATAAACTTGTTAGTTGTTCTTTTGTTTGTTTTTCATTCTTGTGTATGATCTTGTTTGATATGATGATGTTGCACTTTTGTGACCCTAGGCCATGCATCATATCTACTCTTGTCCTTGTTCATCATGTTCATGCATCATGTGGATGAGCATTGCATGTTGATTGATTTTTGTTCCGTTGTTGCATTGTTGTGTTTGGTTAGACCCCGATGACGATACGGAGTACGAGGTTCCTACTGAGGTTGAGTGTGAGGACCATGGTTACGATCCCTCCGTGGAATCAATAGGCAAGATGACCAAACCCAGATATTATTACTATCTTTGCCTATGCTAGATGTCTCGCTCTTTTATATTATTGCCTCGATGCCTATGTCTGTTTGTCAGTCTCCTATTGTTGCCATGAAACTCTCTAACCACCCACCTAGCAAACCATTGTTTGGCTACGTAAGCATCGCTCAACCCCTCTTATAGCATTGTTAGTTGCAGGTGAAGATTTGAAGATTCTTGCTTCCTGATGAAGTTTTTGTTGGGATATCACAATATATAATCTGTTAAACTAAATCATCTATATATTCGTGATGGGTGGAAGGCTAAGCCTCTTGCTTGGTGTTTTGTTCCACTCATGCCACCCTAGGATCCGTTAAACCGGTGTTATGTTCCTTGATTTTGCGTCCCTAACACGGTTGGGGATTAGGGGCCCCCTCGATAACCCGCTTAGTGCTAAAGCTTTTCCAGCAAGGCCCGACATTGGTTTTACATTTGCCTAATAACTAAAATTTTCATAGGGCGTTGCAAACCCGTTTTCTTAATTAACAACCCGGGCCAGTGCTCCTCATGAGTGTTGGTCCAAACTAGGGGTCCTGCAGGGGCACCTTGTGTAACACTCCAATTTTTTTGGATTTGAATTCTTCCAAACTTTTGGTCTTTTGGAAGGGGGATATTGGATCTTCTCTTGAAAACCCCTTTCTAAAAACTTTTCTGACCAAAGTTTGTGTGTTCTTCTCAAGCTTGATTTTGGTCTTGAAAGTTTTCTTGTTGTGTTAGCTCAAACACAAGTTGTTCTTCAAAAGGGTTTGTTTGATTCTTTTCCCTCCATGAGTATCCATCTTATAAGAATCTTGGATTTGTCTTCCCTCTCAAACTTTTCTCTTACCATGGCACCCAATGAAAGTATTTCTCTCCAAGACCTCCTCTTCACCTTGAAACAAGTCTCTCATCAATTCCAGTAAGTTTCAAGCTTATTGGAATTTTTCTTCTAATTATTTTGCACCAAAAACAATTTCTGTCCTTTGAAATGAACCATGGTGATTTACAAAGGAACCACCATGTTCATTTTGATATTTGATTCAAAACCAACTCCCCTGGATAGTCCTTAGTACCCACAACCTAGATCCATATTGTTTCACTGGTCCACAGTTCAAAATTTTCAAATTTCACTTGCTGCAAGTTTGGACCAGATTTGCAAATTTTGGTGAAATTCATATTTTTCTTCTTCCTAAAAATCTGTGAAAATTCAGGCAGCCTCTAGATGCATCAAGAGACCACTCCACCAAATATCAGCCCCAGAAAGATTTTCCACATGCTAATATCATTTCGTCAAACACCTGGCGTGCACTGTTTCTGTCAGTTTCAGAAAAGTTAACTGAACTTAATAGGCGACAGTGCAGCTTCGTCAGTTTCGTCAGAAGACGTTCGTCAATCTCACCAGTGCCTCTTTGGATCGATGCTGCACTGCACCTTGCTCTTATCCAGAGCACCGCACGCGCACTTGGATGGTTCTTGGCGTCGGTGGCACCCTGGCCCGCCCACGCCGGCGTCTTCCGCGGCAGCAGAGCCACCCGTGGCGGCCGACAAGGGGCACCCTGCGGCACAACACCGTTCGGCACCGCCCAAGCCGCCTGGGAGGTCCCCGTGGCCTTCTTCTTGCCAGCGCACACCTGCAGCACCGTCGCCGTGGCATGGCACGCACAGGGGGCGCTCTCTGCCGCCGACGTGCCGCACGGTCGTTCCGTCGGGGACAGGCCGTAACCGCCCCTGCCTTACTCGGTTAGGCACCGAAATGGAATCAGTGCACCTCCTGGTCGATGCTCAAGCACCTAATCCACCTGTCCAGCCACAACGCCGCCGTAATCGATCGCCGGACTTATCCCGTTCACGGCAACCGCCTCGGGCCGGCTATAAATAGCGCCTCCGAGCTCGCTCTCGACCTGGCACATCTCCACCATCTCACCAAACAACGCCCAGCCACTTGAAGAGCCTCGAGGGGCCCTTCTTCCTCGACTCCGGCCACCTCCGTCCGCCTCGGGTTCCAGCAACATTCTCTCTGGTGAGAGCTCCTCCACCGCCCTGGACTCGTTCGTAGCCTCCTGACACCTCTAGGAGACTAACCCCCACTTCAATTTGGCCCCATCAACTCTCTCCGATGAGGCCCCCAACCACCCGAGCCGCCGTCTGCCGGAGATAGGGTCGCCGTCGACGTGGGGCTCGCCGACGCTCAACTCCACCACCCACCGACGCGGAAGAACACCAGGAACCCATAGGTACCACTCCCTCCCTCTACCTCGCCGTGGATCGGCGCTGGCGACCACCGCAGCCTTCTGGCGCCGGCGCGACTCTGTTCTGTTTTCAGACCTGACGAGTGGGACCCCCTCGTCAACCTCTCAGTCTCTTCCGAAACGTTTTTTCTGGAAGGCGCCTTCGGGCAAAGTATGTTTTCCTTATTCGGCTGGCGTACTGCGTACCGAATCGTTTTCCGTTTCTATATTCTAGCCCCTGGAAACTTTCTGTTTCATTATAGACAAGTCCCTGGACAGAAACTTGAATAACTTTTAAACAAAAGATGATTTTGAGTTGATTCTTTTTCTGCACTCTTTAGTTTTCTGTCTAGTTTTTTTTCATATTTATTTGAAAAATATTTGGGTCAACTTTTATGCACGCGCGATATTTATGTAAGTATTCGTTTTGCTTGAACCCAGATACGTCCAAAACGTATCTATAATTTCTGCTTGCTCCATGCCACTTTTGGGTGATATTGCTATGATATTCATACACTTCCATACACTTTTGATCATATTTGGACTAACTTACTAATCCAGTGCACCCTAGTGCCAGTTTCTGTTTTCGGCTGTTTTTGTATTTCAGGTTTTCACATTTCGAGAACTGCCCAGAAAAATCCAGAAAAAATATATAAAAAATCAGCGATCTGGGAAAGACACTGCCTCCGAAGGGCAACCTGGGGGGGGGGCACAGGGGCTCCAGGCGCCCTGTGGGCGCCCACCCCCCCCGGGCCGCGCCGGGGGGGCGCCTCGGCCCCCCGAGAGCCCCTCGGTGCCCTACTTTGGCATATATTTAAAGGACTCTGAGAAACCCTCGAAACAGGACTTCTTTTCGCGATCCCATCTCTGTTCCGCCGCCGCCGCCACTTCCAAGATCGGGAGCACCAGGAGAACTGTTCCCGGCACCCTGCCGGAGGGGAGGATCACCGCCGGGAGCTTCTCCACCACCATGGATGCCTCCCGGATGACTCGTGAGTAGTCTCCCTTGGACCATGAGTCCATGACCAGTAGCTATGTGATGTTCTCCTCCCGTTCTTGTGCTTCACTAATTAGTCCTCGTGAGCTGCCCTACATGATCGAGGCACCTATGTAATCCTTATGCTGTTGCTATGTTGAGTTTGCTGGGATCCGATGGATTATGAGATTATGTTCAGATTGATCTTGAGTAATATATTTGATTCACCTCTTTTATATTTTAGTTCATAAGTAATTCTTGCATGTTCTCCGTTGTTATTTATTGCTTTGGCCAAGTAGTAGGTAGTGACTCCAAGAGGGAACGTTATGCTCGATTGTGGGTTCATGCCCCTCGATGACTAGCTTGAGTGACAGAAACATGAGTCTAGGGGATGTGCTGTTGCCACAAGGGGGAAAACAACGGTGCTTGTGCCCGCGGGTGCAAGGATTGTTTACTTTACGCAAAGTTCTTTTAATGCAGTTGTCTGTTGCATTGAGTTTACACTATGGGTGGGACTCGCACCTTAATACCAGCGAGATGTTCTGGATAGATATCTCAAGGTGGATGATTAGTAGTAGATATTGATGGATTTCGGTCTACTTACTTTGGCGTACCGCCCATGCTTTGAACCTCAACCTTTCTTGCAATGTAGTCAGCATTGGTTTGCGTTCGTGGTCCTGTCAATTGCCCAGCTGTAATTTGTTACCTCACATAGCTGTTTTATCGTCTTTTGGGAGAGAGACATCACTAGTGAACATCATGTGACTCCAGTCCATATTACTATCATTGATCACATACACTATTTACTTTCCGCTATTTTATTTACTATTGCAAAACACTATCTATCACTACCATCATATTGCTTTTAACCCTTTGTGAACTACAAGGCCGGAGAGATTGACAACCTCTCTGTACTCGTTGGGAGCAAAGTTATTTGTATCTGTGTGCAGGTCCACGTTGATTGCTAATTGCGCCGTTAGCAGTTGACACCTACCTGTTGAACCTAGGAGTCTCTGGGGATTCGATCCTTGGCATCTTTGCTAAGGGAAAACACTTCTACTTACTGCATCTTACACCTTCCACTTGGGGTAACCAACGAGGGGTTCGAGGCCCATCAAGGAGTATTTTCTGGCGCCGTTGCCGGGGACTCCACTCTTCAGGATAGGGGAGTTGCATGCTATCTTTTACCTTTGCTTTTTAGTCTTGTTAGTTTACCTTTTATTTTTGTTTTAGTTCCTTTTATCAAAAATCACAAAAAAATTATTTGTCTTTTTATTAGTAGTTCTTTCTGTTTAGCCAAACATGTTAGGATTTGGTGCTTTGAGGGAATCAGAAGTTCTAGATTTCCATCAAAGGGATGCAGAAAATATGAAGAAGGCATGGGACCGAATTTCTGATGCACATAGAAGAATTATGCCTTGGATACCTATAAAAATTATGCTTAGAAATTTTTACCATGGTCTTTTTAAATGGTGTAAACACTCCCTTGACATTATAGCTGAGGGAGATTTCTTAGAATGTGATGAAGCTAGAGCTCTTGAAATTATACATGGTCTATCTAGTTACTTTGTTTATGATCATAACTTCGATACTATCATAGATAGACTTGCTACTATTGAGAAAAGAATGGATGCTCTAGACTTAACAAAGGTAGAGAAACCCAAACCCAATAAGAGAGATATTTTGGAAATAGATAATGACTGGGATCCTTTTGTTAGGATTAGCATCTTTAATCAAGACTTCCTTGCTTATTGTGATATTGGATCTATGGTTTCTACTATGCCAAAAATTGTTCATGATTCTTTAAAATTTAATATGGATATACTACCATCTTATCATGAACACACTAATGGAGATATTTCTGAAATCCAGGGAAAAATAAAAGACATACCGGTTAAATTCCTTAAAGGGATTGCAATGATTGATTTCTTCATCGTGGAGCCAAACCAAGGAAATATAGTGCTTGGAAGGGACTTCCTCCGAGCAGTTAAAGGCTTCATCGATATAGGTAAGGGACAAATCCACTTACGCGGGAAGGCAAAAGGTGTGTACCCCTTTCCTAGGAGGAACAAGAATGAACTTGTTGAGGAATCATTTGAACCAATTTATAACTCCGATTATTATGATGAATATTGATTCCTCTTTGCATTATGCCTAGCTTAAAGGCATAAAAGAAAGCGCTTTTGGGAGGCAGCCCACATGAATAAAAATTTTGATTTTGTTGTGTCTTGATGTTGTTTACTGCTGTAGCATCATCATTGTATCTTTGCTTTTCATATTTGTGCCAAGTATAATCTCTGATTGCTAGAAAGTTCAAAAGTTGTGAGGTGCTGTCCAGGAAACAGATTCTGTCCTTGGATAGAAAAATTCGTATAAAATCACCAGATCATATTTTTGGTCTGAATGTTTTCGACAGCGTTCTCCATATAATTGTCTTTCGTGCGTCAGTTCTGAGTTTTTTTATTTGAGTTGCAGAAGTATCCCGAACAGGTCAATTACTGCCTGCTGTTCTGTTTTTCACAGATTCTGTCCTGTTTTGCCTTACCTTCACTTTGCAAATTGAGAACTTATTTTTTCTTTGCAAAAACCTTTTGGCAATCTTGAGAAACAGTAGAAATTCAAGAATATCCTTATTTCCAGCAAGGTATAATTATTTTATTAAGGGTACTAACCTCGCTAATCAGATTATGATGAGTTATGTATGAAGGGAGTTTTTAAGTGTGCGAGGGAAGATGATAAGAAGATTCAGGAGTGTCAAGCGCTCAAGCTTGGGGATGCCCCCGTGCACCCCCAAGAAATATTCAAGGAGACTCAAGCGTCTAAGCTTGGGGATGCCCCCCGTGCATCCCTTTCTCCATCAACATTACCAGTTCGTCTTTCGTTCCGCTATATTTTTATCACTTCATGTGTTATGTGCTATGCTTGGAGCGTCTTGCTTTTAGTTTTCTTTTTAGTTTTTCATAACGAGTCGGAACCCAGCATTCCTTTATGTGGGAGAGAAACACGCTCCACTTCTACCTAGAACATTACATAAAATTTTCATGTCTATCTATGCTGTGTGTGTTCTTTGTCTTTTAAATAGCTACTATCGTGCTCTGCTCTTAGTATTCATGCTTATCTTTTCAAGAGCTTTTATTTAGTTGGTTGCTTGAACTCTCTTTAATTACCATGCTCACCTTATTAAGAGAGTTTGCTTCCGTTGCATGGGTTAATATGTCTATGATAAAGATGCTACTTTCATGATGGTGCTTAGTAGTTCAGGTTTTCTTATGGTTAATCTCGAATAACTGGGAGGTTCCCAATGTGTCATTGGAGTACCAACTTGGTTTGTTTGCCTATGATGTGGTATGGTTTAGTAATATCTTCCTTTGAGAATTTATTTTGATTGACTTGGCGTATGCTCACGCATATTCAAGACTGTAAAGAAAGTCTGTCAAGCCTTGATGATCTTTTGTTTCTAAGTAGCGATATAACTACCATGCCTGATTCAATATTGCTTTGTCGCTCTGCATGATTATGACCGTCATTGCTCTCTTAGTTGGTTGCTCCCAGTCTTTTGCTAAGCTACACCTGCACTAAGCAAATTAACCATGCAATACATAGCTCATGGGAAAGTAGCCTAAAAACTATTGTGGTAAAGAATATGTTGCTTATGTATTTTATTTCTTATGAGTTGCTTGCCGAGCGGTAACCATGTTTCTGGGGACGCCATCAACTGTCACACTTTTGTTGAATATCATGTGAGTTGCTATGCATGTTCGTCTTGTCTGAAGTAAGGGTGATTTACCGTGGGTTGAATTCATATGCATATTGTTAGAGAAGAACATTGGGCCGCCAACCAAAGCCATGCATCATGGTGGAAGTTTTAGCTTGGACCTTAATCCTCAATCTCTCATGAGAATATGCTTATGCATTAAAGAGGAGTCCATCATCTATTTTCTATGTTGTCCCGGTATGGATGTCTTCAAGTTGAGATCTATCAAAAACGAGAAATCAAATGCGATCTATCTCCTTGGACCTTTGTACAGGTGGCATAGAGGTACCCCTTTGTGACACTTGGTTAAAACATATGCAATACAATGATAACCCATGGGGATCCGAGCTAATTAGGACAAGGAGCGGGCACTATTAGTATTCGATGCATGAGGCTTGCAACTTATAAGATTTTTTATGCATGACACATATAAAGTACTACTACCGTTGACACAATTGCTTCCATGTTTCAAAATAAAAAGCTCTAGCACTTCAAGCACCAATTACTGAGAGCATGATTGTCATTCTGAGTGTAATGTGCATTGTCCCAAAGTAGCATTGTCTTTTGCATGATTGTGATATCGTTTATTCTGAAATGATTGTATCTAGTCATCACTTAAACCTTGAAGGTGCCCCTGCACTTATGTTTTGCATCACTAAAGGGGGCAAGCTAGATATCACTTTATCATATTTGCACATCATGTTCATTGCAAATCTTTTTGATGTTTCATTTTCATGTTGTAAAACTTTCAGTCATTTGTGATTTTCTCTTGAGACAACTTAACTACTTTAGAATCATTGTCTCAGTAAGCTTTTGTCATATGACTATGAGAAAGTCCTATATGGTTAATAGCATGTCACCACAGAAATTATTCTTGTTATCATTTACCTACTCGAGGACGAGCAGGAATTAAGCTTGGGGATGTTGATACGTCCAAAACGTATCTATAATTTCTGCTTGCTCCATGCCACTTTTGGGTGATATTCTATGATATTCATACACTTCCAAACAATTTTGATCATATTTGGACTAACTTACTAATCCAGAGCACCCCAGTGCCAGTTTCTGTTTTCGGCTATTTTTGTATTTCAGGTTTTCACGTTTCGAGAACTGCCCAGAAAAATCGAGAAAAAATATATAAAAAATCAGCGATCCGGGAACGACACTGCCTCCGAAGGGCAGCCTGGGGGGCCACAGGGGCTCCAGGCGCCCTGTGGGCGCGCCCCCCCCCCCTGGGCCGCGCCGGGGGGGCACCTCGGCCCCCCGAGAGCCCCCCGGTGCCCTACTTTGGCATATATTTAAAGGACTCTCCGAAACCCTCGAAACAGGACTTCTTTTCGCGATCCCATCTCTGTTCCGCCGCCGCCGCCGCTTCCAAGATCGGGAGCACCAGGAGAACTCTTCCCGGCACCCTGCCGGAGGGGAGGATCACCGCCGGGAGCTTCTCCACCACCATGGATGCCTCCCGGATGACTCGTGAGTAGTCTCCCTTGGACTATGAGTCCATGACCAGTAGCTATGTGATGTTCTCCTCCCGTTCTTGTGCTTCACTAATTAGTCCTCGTGAGCTGCCCTACATGATCGAGGCACCTATGTAATCCTTATGCTGTTGCTATGTTGAGTTTGCTGGGATCCGATGGATTATGAGATTATGTTCAGATTGATCTTGAGTAATATATTTGATTCACCTCTTTTATATTTTAGTTCATAAGTAATTCTTGCATGTTCTCCGTTGTTATTTATTGCTTTGGACAAGTAGTAGGTAGTGACTCCAAGAGGGAACGTTATGCTCGATTGTGGGTTCATGCCCCTCGATGACTAGCTTGAGTGACAGAAACATGAGTCTAGGGGATGTGCTATTGCCACAAGGGGGAAAACAACGGTGCTTGTGCCCGCGGGTGCAAGGATTGTTTACTTTACGCAAAGTTCTTTTAATGCAGTTGTCTATTGCATTGAGTTTACACTATGGGTGGGACTCGCAACTTAATACCAGCGAGATGTTCTGGATAGATATCTCAAGGTGGATGATTAGTAGTAGATATTGATGGATTTCGGTCTACTTACTTTGGCGTACCGCCCATGCTTTGAACCTCAACCTTTCTTGCAATGTAGTCAGCATTGGTTTGCGTTCGTGGTCCTGTCAATTGCCCAGCTGTAATTTGTTACATCACATAGCTGTTTTATCGTCTTTTGGGAGAGAGACATCACTAGTGAACATCATGTGACTCCGGTCCATATTACTATCATTGATCACATACACTATTTACTTTCCGCTATTTTATTTACTATTGCAAAACACTATCTATCACTACTATCATATTGCTTTTAACCCTTTGTGAACTACAAGGCCGGAGAGATTGACAACCTCTCTGTACTCGTTGGGAGCAAAGTTATTTGTATCTGTGTGCAGGTCCACGTTGATTGCTAATTGCGCCGTTAGCAGTTGACACCTACCTGTTGAACCTAGGAGTCTCTGGGGATTCGATCCTTGGCATCTTTGCTAAGGGAAAACAGTTCTACTTACTGCATCTTACACCTTCCACTTGGGGTAACCAACGAGGGGTTCGAGGCCCATCAAACCCATAGATACCGAAGGACGTGACGGAGCCGCGAACTTCACCGAGTTAGACTCCGACTACTCCGAACCAGGCAAGCATGTTTGAACGTTTGATATGATGAGTGTGTTGCATGTTTGCTTGAGTAGTTCTTCTTCATAGCATGGTCATATAAGCATTTATGATGATTATATTTTCATGCAAGCAAGCTTCGGGTGAGCCCCGAATGATAATGGTTGAACCACCCCGATCATGTGGTGGCATGATGGGTTGTGTACTGGTATTTTTGGAGCATGCCAGTAAATGGTTAACTCTAGTATCAACGTGGATCAAGTCGTGATTCCGTTCGTCTCTTTTTTTTGGTACTGTCATATGCCGTCTGCTAAGATTACGGTTTAGTCAGTTGCAAACTTCTTTCCGTGTACACACCAAGTAGAGGGGCCGGGATGAGGGTTCCATGGCCCTGGATAAAAGCCCGTCATCCGGTCAGGGAGCATGGGTGTTTTCGGTTGGGACCGAGAGGGGGGCACCCCTTAGACCGCGCATATATAAATTTGATCCCATGCTATTCACGGTTGTAGCCTCCCCGTCTTAAAGTTTTTCGTGAATGTTGTCACGGGTGATTCCGGACAGCAGGATGTGAAATGGGTGTGTACTGGTCAGTTGTGTTTCTGCTAAAACACCGTAGACGGTACTAGTCCCTGTGGCTAGTGGAATCCGTTGGCTGTGATTTAAGAGTACAAGCTCTGCAGAGTCAAAATCTTCCGAGTAGCCTTGTTTATGGCCTAGGGTCTCCCGTGAAGATATCGCTCCAAAAATATCTCTCCCGAAGGTTTCATTCTGTTTGGACTCCGTTTGATATTCCTTTTCTGTAAAACCCTGAAATGGGCAAAAAACAACAATCTAGACTGGGCCTTTGGGTTAATAGGTTAGTCCCAAAAATAATATAAAAGTGTATAATAAAGCCCATTAAACATCCAAAACATCATAAATAATAGCATGGAACAATAAAAAATTATAGATACGTTGGAGACGTATCAATAGGCACCCGCCGAGCACGGCTCAAAATGTTACCTGGGGGCTCTTGTTGCACATCAACAAAGAGTTTTTAAGACCCTTGTAATAGGCTATCAAGCCAGGCTTGGAAGCCAGGTGTATTCACCTAAAACCCCGGGTTAACCTGCCTTCATCAAGTAAGTCACTCCGTCCAGGTAAACCTGGTATGACCCGCCGAACATTTGACAAGTCAATCTTATACAGACCCTGAACTTGTCAAAGTTAAAACGACGATTGGTTAATGAGAGGTCCATCTTAAAAGGCTTTGTAAAATGGTTTAACTCAGTGGCCTGGCAGCCCATGAAAAGCCTCAATTTTAGGCCTGACAGCCCATGAAAAGCCTTGCATGATTTTATTTGACAAGTTCTTTTTCTTTTGTTGAGACTTTACATCACCTTTTTATGTTAACCCATGTTTATTGACTCGGCCTAGTGGTTGACTTTATGTCACCACTATCAAGTAAACCGGTGTTTATTAACCCGGTCTGGTTTGATTACAAATCGCCAGTATCATATAAGTATAATCCGGTGTTTATCACAACCCGGTATGGTTTTATCATAAACCAGCAAATATTGCAGGAGTCATCAATACTCAAGTTGGGGTTATCGCCCTTACTCCAAAGTTGGTAAAATCAACAGTGTGATTCAATATCACAGGTATGATATATTTCATATGTAATTATTTCAAAACGCAGCCTTGGTTATAAATTCGTGTTATGTGTTGGGCATTATGACCCGTCCGGCGATAAACCGCCAGGACACTTCAAACTTGTTTTATGCAGAAGCAGGTTGAATAAAGCTGCTCAAAAGGATAAGCAGGGATACTATAATGTTGGCGGATTAATAATGTCATGCAAAAGGAATATGCACGATGGCATATCACACCAAGTGTTTCAACTAGCCTATTACAAGGTGTTTCAAGGCCCAAAAGAATAAACTGTTTTTCCAGCAAATTACGGTAGGCAAGAAGGCTAAACCGGCTCCCGGTTCATGATTCCTCGCAGGGCCCGCTTGATGGCTGTGGGTCATCCTGCGTCGTCTCCTCTTCTTCTCCGCCCAGTGGCTGGAAGTCAACAGCTGCCCAGTTGATCCTAGTTAGGGCTTTGAATACAGCTTCATCGCTTATAAGCACACAGGGATCAACATCAGGGGCGTAAGTGTGCTTACGGACGGGCGGATGAGATCCTCCACATCACGAGTTGGCGCACTTACCCGTTTGTTATCAGCATCATAAACCGACTGATAGTGGGAAAGATCAGCTTCTTCAGCTAACTTGCTGGCCAAGGGGCGCATTTCCTTCGTCAAAGCTCGAAGATCATCATTATTAAACTCTGATCCATCTTCCTTCAAGCTTGGATAGCCGTTTCCCACATCAGCCGGATCAAGATCAGGTACCCATGCCTTCGCCCGGGTTAATGCGGTCAGGGCACCTGCCCTTGCAGCTGATCTCTTCAGTTCTTCAAACCGGGCAGGCAGCATTGACAACTTTTCTAGGGTTTCCTTGATCAAAATTGGGGGCGGTTTGTTGTGAGAGGCAGTACAAATGATTCGCTGTGCGCCGGTATAAAGTTGCTCTATAAGTGTATAGGCAGCCTTCAACTTCTTCTGCATATCAGAGCCTAAATGGGCAGTGCGTTTTCGTGCATCATTGCAACCATTGTTAAACCGGCAATCTATGGGATAATACATATTGAGAGTTTATAATAAGGGTACTTACCAAAGATAACAGTGGTCATGGCATTTATTTGACGCCTCAAGCCAGATAGCTCTTCTGCCACTGGTTTAAGGGCGACCTCTGCGTCATCAGCCCTCTTCTTCAAAGCGGATTTGTCTATATCTCAATCCGCCCGCTCCTTCTGGAAATCTTCCTTTAGTTTTTCCATAGTTGCTAAAGCGCTAGTCAATTCATCCTTGGCTTTGGAGGTTGCTTCTTGCTGGAACTTAAGGTTTTCTTGAAGGTCAGCGGTTTGAGATTCCTTCTGAATCAGATCAGCCTATAAAGAGACATACATATCATAAATTGGCAAATCATATGAGAAGTGCCAAGCACATAACAAGTTATACACTTGGCACTTGGGGGCTAATGCATATTTGATGTTATCAGAAGTTTTTTACAAGTCCCAAGCTCAATACAAGTATTGTTCCTGTCACTTGGGGGCTAATGCATATTTGCTCACAGAAAAGTTAAAGGACAAAGTCCCGGTTCATCTTGAAAAGATAAACCGGCCCTTGGGGGCTACACAGGCGAAAACAGCAAATTTGATGTTCTAAAGTCCCGATTCATCTTGTAGAGATAAACCGGCCCTTGGGGCTACACCGGAGCTGATACAAGAAATTTGACACAGGAGAAACAGTATTGCAGAAGTCAAGCAATAATTACCTCATATCGTTCCTTCATCAGTCTCACTAAACCAGCTTCATGATCACGGCTTGTGTACAGACAGTTCAGATATCCAGAGTGAAGGTCTTGGGCGCTGAGGTGGGCATAGCTCGATAAATCCGCATTCCGTTTGCCTTTGTCCATAACAGAACTGTCCTCTTTAGCACTATGATTGGATAAAGCGACAGGCTCGCTAGGGGTGGTACGGCCAAAACCGGTGATCATAACATCTTCCGTTGTATCAGCAGCAGCCTTGACCGGACTTGGCGGTTTGTCATTGGCTCGAACTAGGCTGTTTGGCTTGTCAACATGGCCCGTAGGATCCACTTCTTGGTCAACAAAGAGATCATGATCCGGTAGCGGCAGATCATCAAGCACGGCGTCAACATTTGCTTCTACTAGCTCTGGGGTTCCTCCTGGTTCAGCAATCACATTACCATCCGTCGTTTTATTTAACCTAGCCTTTTTGCTGGGTCTAGGCCTGCCACTGAGAAGAATACATTGAAAAGTAAGTACATTGGATAAATATGAGGAGTGAACAATATATCAAAACTCACCCAGGAACCGTCTTGAGTGGTGGAAGTTGTGTGGCCGTCGACTCGCCAGAACATGAATGAGGCGTTTCCTGATAGTTCGAATCAGACGAATTAAGAGGCTGTCGGAAATGACCCGCTTTGGGATAAGAAACATCAAGGATATATGAGACCTCTGATCGACGTTTCTGGATTGGCGTATTCGGTAAACCGGTGGACGTGATGGCTTGGCCGCTGTGCCGGGTTGTGGGGCGAGCTTCATGTTGCTGCTTCTTCAAATTAAAGTTTGGGTCCAAGTAAGCTAAGGGGTGAGAAAATCTTACTTTCCGGTTTGCCTGACGGATTTTCTGTGCCGGCAAAGGATCTGAACCAGAGGAAAGAGTAATTACCTCTACATCGTCAGCTTGGCTGTCCTCAGCGTTATCCTGATAAACATCATTGTCAATGAGATGTATGAAAAGGGAGCCAAGAGAGTCAAGTTCTATCGCTGAATCCGGTTTATCCAGATCATCATCAATATTTAATCCGGGGGACTCAGCAGTCTTCTTCTTAGCAGGTTTCTTAATAACCTTGGTCTTGGGGCAAGATACATTTGCCGGTTTATCTTGCAGTTTCTTCTTCCAGAATGGATCATCGCCCTGTCAGAGATTGACGAGTTTTAGGAGGATATTTAAAAGATTGAGTTAAGGCAACAAGTTATAGGATCCTTACAACTGGCGGTTTATTGAGTTCACAGAAGGGACTCTGCCCTATTTTGTTGCAAGCAGCCACCAGTTCATCCAGAATCTTCTTAACAGATTCATTAATCTCATTCTCTGTTAACTGAACCTCAGTATGTCGTTGAGGATCTTTGGAGTCCCCTGTATATTCACACATTAAACCGGAGCGCCGACTTAGGGGCAGAATGCTCCAGGAGATCCAGCAGCGAACGAAGTCAACGCTCGTCAAACCGTTTGCAGTAAAAGCATGAAGCTTTGAAAGCTGTGGAGCATACTTGGATCGCTCCTTGGCGCTAAGTCGTTGGGGGAAAGGGATGAGTGTTGGAGAGCCGATGAGGACGATGACCCGGCAGAGGATTCTCATCAGCTGGAGATGTATCTTGACAGTAAAACCAAGTCTGATTCCAGTCTTTAGGATGACTACGATGCTTGGCATCTTTTCTTTTCTGAATTGACATCCCGCCAAGCTTGGTATTAGGCCCGTCCGTAAATTCCGTACGGCGGTTCAAGTGGAAAAAATCCCGAAACAGTTCAATTGTGGGCTCTTCTTGCAGATAAGCCTCACAAAGTACTTGAAAGTTGCAAATATTGGACACCGAGTTTGGTCCAATATCTTGAGGGTGGAGTTGGAAGCTAGCAAGAACATCACGGAAGAATTTTGATCCGGGAGGGCTAAACCCTCGGGCCAGGTGATCAACAAACACAATTACTTCTCCATCTTTGGGTTCAGGAGGGTTTTCCGGACCAGGGACTCTCCAGTGGATGACATCTTTCTTGGCTAAAGCGCCAACTCAGCTAAACCGTTCAGTTCTTCCTCAGTAACCCGGGGCGGAACCCAGTTGCAGGAATAAAATTGCTTGGCCATTTCAAATGAAAAAGCTGAAATTATAGATAAAAGGCCGGTTTATGATTCATGGTTGACATGTATAAAGCGTCGACAGGTTAGCCAGAGAAGATATTGAGGTTTATGATTCATGGTTGACATGTATAAAGCGTCGACAGCTGAAACGGCGGTTTAAGTGGGGCCTAATGCTACCTACCGGATTATGATTTTCTAAAGGTTAAACCGCCGATGTAAGTATGAAAGATGCATATCTAAAGTAACTAAGTGATGGAAAAACAAGTTTCACAGATCAGCATGATAATTACAGATCTACATCATATCAATAAACTCAGGTATATTCAGACCTAAGTTAAACAGGTACTACAACAGTTCATCAGACCTAGATGGGATTACTTTAAAGGAAGGGTGCGCTAATGACAAGAAAGGAGGATTATCATTACAACCGCGTAGGAAAGCATCAGATCTACACTTGCCATTGAAGCCATGAAGAAGAACAGCACAACAGTTTTGATGAACTTGCGGAAAAGCCCTAATGAGATCTATAGGAGGAGCAAAGAAAGGACTTACCGGGGCAGTCGGATGCGGAGACGCGCCGGCGGGACTCTGGTTAAAACAGGTTGATGCAGCAGCCTGTGTTGGAGCAGACGTGAAGGTCGACGGCTGCGGCGGTGCTCGGGCACTGAGGAGAAGCGAGGAAGAAGAAGGGCGAAGAGGCAAGGGGATGAAAAAGAAAAGGACCCCTCGCCCTATTTATAAGCCGAAGGGATAAACGGCAGGCGCGGGAATCAAGGAGCCCAAAAAAATGGATATAGGACAGAGCTGTCGCCTCGGTCTTCGGAGGCTTATTAAATAAGGTTAAAACTTATACATGTTTTAATTGAACAGGTGATGTAATGGCGGTTTAATATGGGCCTGGAAGATGACGTCATGGCGGTTTACAAGGTCATTCGAAGGCACTGGAGAAAAGGTTTTCCCGAAGTGTTGAAGACTGCCATGAACATGTTCAAATCAATCTGGGGCCTAATGTCGGGGATATAACTACAAGGTAAAAACCGCCCAGGAGGGGCCGGTTTATGCCTGTACTGAATTACTCATATCGAAGCCAATGAAGACATTGAGTATGGCATTTTATTATATAAGACTAAAAGGCCCAGGGCCCAAAGGGTATTAGGGCCCATAGACATAAACTGCCATCCGGTGTGTAACATGTATTGTAAGATAGGGAAGGTAGAAACCGGGCCGGACACGTTTATGAGCCGGCCCCGGGATTCTGTAAGATGTCCGAGCGTCATCCTGTGTATATAAAGGGACGACTCGGCGGCGGTTTAGGGACAAGAAACAACAACTCGAGACACATGCAAAGAGGATTCGCTCCCTGGTCATCGAAACCCTAGCAATACCACAACAACTAGAGTAGGCTTTTACCTTCACCGCAAGGGGCCAAACTAGTATAAAAACTCCCTGTGTCCTTTGTCCGCTTTAACCCCTTTAAGCTAACCCGTCGCGATGGCTCCACGACTAAGTCCTTATGCTAGGACATCTGTCGTGACAAAACCTTGACAAGGATGAAGGATTGTAAATCTTCTAGTACACCTATGTCAACCAAAGAAAAGTTGTAAGTGAATGAGGGTAAACTGCTAAGTCCAGAAGAGGGAACAAAGTACCAAAGTATAGTTGGGGCACTTCATTATCTTACCCTAACAAGACCTGACATATCTTTTTCAGTTAACTAGGTTTGTCAGTTCTTGCCTGCACCAACCTCTTTACATTGGACACCTGTGAAGAGAATACTGAGATATATTCGAGGAAGTACTGGAGTTGGGCTAAGCATATGCAGGTCCCCATCAACCACAGCAAGTGCTTTCTCTGATGCAGATCGGGCAGGATGCCCAGATGATAGAAAGTACACAGGGGGCTTTGCAGTATTTCTTGGCCCCAACCTTGTGTCATGGCAAGCAAAGAAGCAAGCAACTGTCTCACGATCCAGTACTGAGGCAGAATACAAGTCACTGGAAAATGCTACAGCAGAGGTAATGTGGGTGGAAACACTACTTGATGATTTGGGTGTTTATAGACCACATTTGTCACGCATATGGTGTGATAATCTTGGAGCAACATATCTTTTTGCAAATCCCGTGTTTCATGCAAGAACAGAACACATAGAGATTGATTATTATTTTGTTCGAGAAAGAGTTGCTCAGAAGAAGTTAGAGAGAAAGTTTATTCCAATTGCAGATCAAGTGGCTGATGGTTTTACTAAACCATTACAAGTTCGGCAGCTCCAAGACTTCAGAAACAAACTAAACCTTAATATGTTGATATTGAGGGAGAATGCTGAATGATAGGCTTGTATTGGTGCAATGTGACATGTGTGTCACGATAATGTATGCGTGCGTATTGTGTGTAGACTAGGCAGGTTGTTAGAGTAGATATGATCTCATCTCATTTATAGCTTGGAGTATGGGTCAAGACTACAAACAACCCGCCGATCATGTAACTTGTTGAGCTATATAAACACGCACGCGGCCCTGTGGAAAGCATACGCTTCCACGCCTCTAATTCTTTAGAAGCTATGCTTAACAATCAACATTCCATGTTTTAGATAGGATATGAACCGAGAAAATACTGATTTTCTATAGAGACATCACACTTGTGGTAATTTCCCCGAAGAGGTGCAAGCTGTTGGCGGCGTCGGATGGCTTGGGCTCCGAGTCCAGCACCATTGCGGCGGCCTCCAACTCCGTATAAGTGTATGGGATGCAAAGAAGAATCCTGGGAAAATATGGGATACATGAACTATTCTGGAAGTTAGAGAACTACTAAAGCAAATGTAAAGAGAAAATAAAATTGTAAAATCTATAGAAGCATGACTGTATAAATACAAACTCCTATATATGTATTTTATCTTCATTCCAACAAACTGAACTAAGTTTAATACAGTCCTATGTTTGCCAGAATTCTATTTTTTTTTAAATAGAAGTCTGAAAACATTTGTATGATTATTTGGACTTTTTGTGGAACCTGAAGCTAGTTCTCAGGGTTGTCCCTCGTCTCAAAGCACAGATATGTGGATACGTTTTTCTATATATATAAAGTAATAAATTTTCATATGATGAATACCCTTGTATTGTCCTTCAGGTACGCATAGCATAATATGATAGCCTAGCAAGGGTTCAAACATCACAAATTACAACTCACAAGCTCTAAAGTTCACAAATCAATCACAACCAGATCATAAAAAGTAGTAGCTAATTAAGGTTTCCTGCAACACTACAGAAAGGAATACGTGTAGCATAGATTCATTTTTTCAGTAATAGCATCAAACTTGTTCTTCTCAAGTTCTCATATCCAGAAATCACACGAGATGTACCTCTTAGACTGCATTGCCGGCTACCCCATTAGTAGATCAAACCCATGTTCTTGATGCTCTGCTTGAGATCGAGCTCACATCCAAAACACTGCTTGCTGGATAGTAGTACTATCCACAGTAATGGTTGATTTGAACGGAAAAGGGAAAAGCAAATAAATCAACTAACGGCAACACCGATTGGGGATGGGTGGAGAGGGAGAGGAGATTGAAAAGAACACTCACCGCCGGGGGGAGAGGAATCACCAGCAGTCAACGGCCAGATCCTTCTTCAAACGAACCGGCGATCGCATATCAGAGGAAGCCCATGGCGTGGCGGCGGCCCTTAGTGTTGGGGAACGTAGTATTTCAAAAAAAATCCTACGATCACGCAAGATCTATCTAGGAGAAGCATAGCAATGAGCGGGGAGAGTGTGTAAACGTACCCTCGTAGAAAGCGGAAGCGTTTAGTAACGTGGTTGATGTAGTCGAACATCTTCGCGATCCAACTGATCCAAGTACCGAATGCATGGCACCTCCGCGATCTGCACACGTTCAGCTCGGTGACGTCCCTCGAACTCTTGATCCAGTTGAGGACGAGGGAGAGTTTCGTCAACATTATGGCGTGGTGACGGTGATGATGAAGTTACCGGCGCAAGGCTTCGCCTAAGCACTACGACGATATGACCGAGGTGTGTTTCTATGGAGGGGGCACCGCACACGGTTAAAAGAACAACTTATGTGTTGTAGGGTGCCCTCCTCCCCACGTATATAAAGGAGGGAGGGAGGAAGAGGCCGGCCAAGGGTGGCACACCCAGGGGGAGTCCTACTCCAAGTAGGATTCACCCCCGCCTTTCCTATTCCAAAAAGGAGAAGGGGGAGGAGGAGGAGGAGAGAAGGAAAGGGGGGGCCGGCCCCCCCAACCGTATTCCAATTCGGTTTGGGCTAGGGGGGCACGCTCCACTCCTTGGCCTACCTCCTATCTTCCACCACTAGGCCCATGGGGCCCAATAACTTCCCGGGGGGGGGGGG
>LR738715.1:14763920-14794816 GCA_902687465.1 Secale cereale | reverse complement strand
GGGGTTCCGGTAACCCCCGGTACTCCGAAACTTATCTGAAACGACCCGAACCATTCCGGTGTCCGAATATAACCTTCCAATATATGAATCTTCATTTCTCGACCATTTCGAGACTCCTCGTCACGTCCATGATCTCATCCGGGACTCCGAACATCCTTCGGTCATCAAATCACATAAATTCATAATACAAATCGTCATCGAACGTTAAGCGTGCGGATCCTACGGGGTCGAGAACTATGTAGACATGACCGAGACACATCTCCGGTCAATAACCAATAGCGGAACCTGGATGCTCATATTGGCTCCTACATATTCTACGAAGATTTTTATCGGTCAAACCGCATAACAACATACGTTGTTCCCTTTGTCATCGGTATGTTACTTGCCCGAGATTTCATCGATATCACCATACTCGTTCCGTAACGCATCATACCGCAGCTAACTTATTAGTCACATTGCTTGCAAGGCTTATAGTGATGTGCATTACCAAGAGGGCCCAGAGATACCTCTCCGACAATCGGAGTGACAAATCCTAATCTCGATCTATCCAACTCAACAAACACCATCGGAGACACCTGTAGAGCATCTTTATAATCACCCAGTTACGTTGTGACGTTTGATAGCACACTAAGTGTTCCTCCGGTATTCGGGAGTTGAAAAATCTCATAGTCATAGGAACATGTATAAGTCATGAAGAAAGCAATAGCAATAAACTAAACGATCATAGTGCTAAGCTAACGGATGGGTCTTGTCCATCATATCATTCTCTAATGATGTGATCCCGTTCATCAAATGACAACACATGTCTATGGCTAGGAAACATAACCATCTTTGATAAATGAGCTAGTCAAGTAGAGGCATACTAGGGACACTCTGTTATGGCTAGGAAACATAACCATCTTGATATAAGGAAATATAAATAACAACTTTATTATTGCCTCTAGGGCATATTTCCTTCACCTGGGTGATGACTCACGAACGAGGGTGAGAGTGCTCTCTCTCGCGGGTGACCCACCTCTCCCTCCTGGGTAAACATCATGCCCTTTGAGAGGGCCCAAACTTGGATAAACATCGTGCCCTTTGTCCCCTGTGAACCATTGATCCGAGATCCATAGTTCGCGGCCCCCTACTCGAGATCTGTCGGTTTTAGTTCCGACAACTGTGTTGGGAACCAATTGGGGCCCTACCAACGATGACATCCTACAAGCCTTAAAACAACTCTCAACTATCGTGGGTATGGTTTGTAACCATGTCAAGGGATGCAAGGAAAGAATTAACCGCGTGGAGGAGATGATCCTATAGACACACAACCACCTCAACAACAAATAGACTATTTAGAACATGAGTTAACCTTTATACTTCATATGAGTTTGTATCTGAAGCCTTCGCTATGGCCCGAACCTTCCGATGACGGGCCTCCACTCCACTTCGTCAGAAGTTAGTCTTTATACTTCATATAAATTTGGATGACAACATAACAAACTCCACCTTGAGACAAATTCTATCTTGTAGCATGAAAGAGAACCTTCTCCCTGAATAACAAAGAAAACCCTTCTGACGCCAAACAATCAGTAGGGCTAAATAGTTATACCAAGTGTGAGAAAAGCTCAACCCTAGCAACATGAACTGGCTTTATCATCTTATCAGCAGTATTATCATGAGTAGTTATCTAGCATACATTCAATTTAACTTGAGTAACAATTTCGAATATAATGATATTTGACATTAATGCGACTTGTTCTCTCATTACTGGGGCAGATACTTTCACCAAGTGTAACTCTTCAAAGCATAAAAGTGTGGTAGGTATCCATTTCATGTGTAAAAGTGCAAAATGGAACACTCATATTCATGCAAGATAAGTGAATTTGTAAGATTATATATAGACAATACATCCAGATACTAAAGATCGAGACCTTCTTATTCATCTTTAGCTAAATAACTGGTCCATAGATCGAGAACACTCCACGTCATTTGCATATTAAGTGTAAAAACGGGTAATTGCATTTAGAACGATGACATAATGTTATGGTTAGGGAATTATTGATCCTCTAATAACCCTTGACCCTTAGTGGCAAAAATAAATAACAAGTATTTTCCATTTTTTGTCACTATATATATGGTAGATTGCTTGCAAGATTGAACCCAACTAGTGCACACACCTTTCACTATTGATTACCGATCTAAACTGGCCAAGTAGAGACAAGTAAACAGAAAGAATAATTCATCTACATATCAAACATAAAAAGCATACACAAATTCGAACATATATAGTTTGTCCATCACATGATCAATATCACCGTCATAAATAGATTTGATAAACCATAATCATGTAGAGCTCGGATGGCGATTGTATTGAACATCATAAACACATCTAGATGGAGGAACTACAACATTGGCTACTGCAATAAACCCGTAGTACATGGCGTGGACAGTGGAATAATCACAACTCATCTTGAAGCACAATGACCGAGGTTGGTGATGACGGAGATGAATTCTCCAGCCTGCAGAGTTCCAGATAAGGGATGAAAATAACGATCGCCTTGAAATACGATCTAGTGACAGGCGAAAAAATGCTCCATAATTCTGAGCTGCAAATGGGGGTATTTATGGACCATCGGACATAGGAGGTTGCCAGAGGGCCATAGCCAGTCGGTGCCCCCAGCCCAAGGGCACCTACACCAGGCACCTAGGTTCTTCTCTGATATTGAATCTTTCTAAGATATTTTTGCTTGATTTTCTTTGGAGTTTTTCTAGGTATTTCCCTAAAAATACAGAACAATAAAAACAAAAATTGGCACTGGGCACTGAATTAATATGCGAGTCCAATAAAATCCAATAAAAGTATGCTCAATTTTTTAATTGGTAGCAATATAACATGAATCTCATAAAAAATTATTTATACGTTTGAGACATACCACGGCACAACAAGCCCGATGGATGGAGATAATGGGGAACGAGTGACGACTTCGTCGGCAATGCCCATCCTGGTCAGCAACAACAACACTGGATGCCCGCCACCGCGCAGCCCGTAATGAAATCGAGGGCAAGTACGGTGACGAGCCTGAGTTCTTTCAGACTGTGGCCCGCAACCTCCAGGTTGCAGCCATCCTCGCAGACAAACTTCAGGCCACGGCAAGGCAGTTGGGCATAGTGATCATCACAAACCCTGCTGTGTATCACCGTCAAGCTCTAGGAAAACATAAGCGAGTCGCGGCTCCACCTCCTGACACCCTATCCTATTACATTCAGTAAAATTTAACCACACAAAATCGTATCCAATCAATGCAAACAGAAGTGTTGGAAGATTTGCTTCTCAGATAAGGAGTCAATCTTTGGGGAGGAAACAATTCCATTTTGTGGTTGTGAACTGTGAGGATAGTACAAAAACTATAACCCAGTGAATTTGTATATTCAGGGCAAGAAACGTGTGATCATCATATTTTGGAGGACAAGAATTGCTAATGAATCCATGATATATTGTACCGCAGTTGAGATCTGCTTATGGAATAGAAATTTAACGTGTCGATGAGGTGCTAAACAAATAGTAGGCCAACATATTGCAGATGCGAAACTGCTCCGTGCACGATACTTACGCCCGATGCATGCACGATAGGTAAATCTAGCGGCCGGTGCTCTTTCAGCCATACGCATGTCCGGTCTGATTTAATCATCTTCTGTTAATCGTGCAATACCTATCGTGTGTATAGCACGACTCTTGCAGATGACTCATGTTTAAACAAGCAAAAGAGAAAGGGGGACAGGACATGCATGTAAGGGGTGGAGACATCTCTTTATTCATATGATAGATGTAGTACAAAGTTAAGTACCCAGACATATCCTTCAAGAACGTCCATGCCACATGGAAAACACGATGTCACTCGCTGCGCGGGCCAAAGCTTGAATTTCTAAGTTCTCATCCTGCACGGGATTCTTCTGAGCTCCCTCAAACAACGCAATATCACAATCTAGGGGCGTATCTGAGGCCCGATATAACTTATCGTATATCAGTTCAGCATCTCGTCCTTTGTGCAAGTCATCAACGGCGGCATCTATCAAATCAACCATATGCTTATAATAACCGATGCAAGTGTTGAGCTCCAACGCTAAGTGGCTCAACATATGCAACGTGGACGTCACGTTGTGCACGGTTAGGTTGGCGGCGGCGACGGCCAGCCCACGCGTATCTATGGCGGAGGCACCTGTTGGTTCGGCTGAGAGAACGCCAACGCAATAGTCGTAGGACATCTCAGGAATCTTGGAGCATGTTGTGTTGATGACAGACGAGGTGCTGGCTATGAGGCCCGGGAGCATGGCTAGGGCGAGGAAGAAGAGGACGGTAAGAGTCTGCATTTGTTACTTTGTTTGCAGGTAGAGCATACAAAGCTTTTTGTGAGGATTGATCACCGCACTCCGCAAGTCTAATATAAGCACCGAACCGAGCCCTAAATAGGAAAGAAAATCATGCATTAAATGTAAAGATATCCAAATAAATACTCCCCGGCTGGCACTTTACACCACGCGCATTTATGAACATAACTTAAAAGAAAATATTGATATTATGAACACAGATAATACTATACTACTACTATATTGTATCTTTGGTTAATCAACATGCAGTGATGGCCTGATTTATTTGGATATCTTTACATTTAATGCATGATTCTCTTTCCTTTTTAGTCTATTAAACAAAAGGATTATCGTATCTTTAATTCTTCTATGAGGATCAATACTCAAGTTTGACAGTAAAACACGTGACACAACGAAGTAATACTTAGCCACAGGATTTAAGATGTCATATTGGCATAAGCCTTTTGTTTATGCAGAAGGAAGTAGTGAAACAATAAGCCCGAGTGCTGATTAGATCGTTACAAGAGGAGAGATGTGGCAGAACATAGTTGCAATCTATATTACCTAATAATAAAGGACGGAGACTTTCATAGTTCTTCATCCGTCACCGTTTTATATCCATTGATTTTGTTTTAGGTATAAAAACCGACGGCTGAGATTAAACGCATGCCTAGAGTTGATGAAAATTACCCACCAATGCCACCCTAAGTGAGGAAAAAACTATTGGTTTTTCTTCTTGTCCGTCAAAGAGAATAATTTATCAACGTTAGGCACTATACGTCACGGCAGTCGAACTCGCCTCTTAAGCCCAGCTTGAGCCCAATTAAAACTATGACACTCGGCAGAGGGACGCTCGCAGCGTCTCTAGCTGGCCTGGCTGGATCAGGTCGTGCATCCGGCGCAGCCGATGCACGTCCGGAACACTATGGCTCATGGTGGTAGCACGTGATGCGCTTAGCCAGCCGAGCCAAGGCGTGTGGGCGCTTGGGGTGCGGTTGTCAGCAGCGCATGGTAGCGACGACTAGGAGCGGTGCGGCAACTTCTGCTGGTCGGCGTGAAGCTTGCGATAGTGCACACAGGATGAAGGCCAGTGGACGAGAATGAGTGACGCGCATCTCCCGGCATAGGGGATCGGCACACCAGCAGCAGCCGACAACATAGTTGGCGGCCAAGGCACGCTGCAACACTACGGCTCGCGGTGGCATGATGGCATGATGGTGCGGGTCTGCGACCCGGCGCTGGCCAGCGGGCATGGCTCGTGCGATGCGATGATGATAGTACGCGATGCTCGCGGCGTGCCAAGCCAAGCGTGTGGTTGGCAGCGGCAACGGACCATGGTGGTGACGACTAGGAGTGATGCGGCGACTCCTGCTGATAGGCGTGAAGCTTGCGTTGGCACACACTTGGGTAAGGTCGACAGACGAGAGTGGGCGATGCACATCTGCCGGCAGGGGCTCGACAAACCAGCGGTAGCCGGCAACGCAGTGGGCGGCAGTATTAGACCAGGAGGCTAGAACTACAGTGGCGCGAGCAAGCACGACAGTCTGAAGAGCCAAAGCACGGCGGCGTGCTTGACCAACACTGGCGTGTGCTCATTTTTATCTCCCGTTGCAACGCACGGGCATTTTTGCTAGTATAAAAAATAGAGGGACATGAGCTGAAAGCTGAATTATTTTGCTGGCAGATGAAGATCGGGAAGAAATGTTCTTACAGAAACTAATGAAAATGCACTTATTACTAGATGGATTTCTCTATTGTTAATCATCAAGATAAAGTAACTCATGTGTGCACATAACCATGAGCTACATCCTTCACTAACTTTTCATTGGTGCCATCTTAGCCAAAACATAGGTAATTAAGCTCAAAAACGATGACAACTTTCTCTCCTCCATGTCGCTTCCAGGCAGGGCGGCTTGGGCGGAACCTTAGAGTCGTCGCCTCCTTCTCCTCCGCCCCCGCTCCCCCCTGCCGCCACCGAAAGATGGTGCTGGAAAAAGGCTGCGCGGCTAAGGCTCTCATCCCCGAGCGCGACTAGCAGCGGAGGGGGCCTCTTCCTTCTCATGTGGTGGGATCTCCGTCTGGAGTTTCATGGTGGCCCTAGACGGCACGGCTCATCCGATAGAGTGGAATGCCGGGGCGATGGCCCAGGACTTCTTCGGAGACCTGGGCGACCGCTGCGGTCGCATGGGCGGCATGGCGCCTGGTTCGGGGTCTTTGTGCGGCCCAGCCCCTCATCTTCGCGTGGTGCGGGTGCTGGCGTTGGTTGCCGCTGAGTTCTCTGGCCTGCTGATCAGAAGATGGCCTACAGCGGCATGGGGACCTACCGATCTGCCTAATAATGGAGGTGGTCCTAGGGTTCTTCTTGCGTCAAGACAATGTTCTGCTTGATGCCTGTCCTTGTTGATCTGGCCGATGACAAGTTACGGAAGGCTCCACCGACGATTTCCATTGGGTGCTTGATGCATTTAGATTGCTGGACCGGATGGTATTCGGTCGTGTGAGCCCATATTTCTGGTTGTGCAGCTTCTAGAGGGACTGGCGCGAAGCTTCACTACCTACTGCCATCATGGGTGCTACTTCTTGAGTTTGCGTTGATTGTTCCCTTTAAGAGGAAAGGGTGATGCAGCAAAGTAGAGATAAGTATTTCCCTCAGTTGAGAACCAATGTATCAATCCAGTAGGAGGCACAAGCAAGTCCCCAATATATGCACCTGCACAAACTAACAAACACTTGCATACAACGCGGAAAAGGGGTTGCCAAACCCTTCACGGTCACTTGCTTTAAAATAATCTGATAGAGATAGATTTAAAATAAAATTAAAAGGAAAAATAAAGTAAACACAAAATAATAGCAGCAAGGTATTTTTGAGTTTTTGGTTTAATAGATCTGAAAATATATGATGAAAAATAGACCAAGGGGCCATAGGTTTCACTAGAGGCTTCTCTCCCGAAGAAAGCAAACGGTGGGTAAACAGATTACTGTTGAGCAATTGATAGAAAAGCGCAAAGTTATGACAACATCTAAGACAATGATCATGAATATAGACACCACGTCCATGACAAGTAGACCGACTCCTGCCTGCATCTACTACTATTACTCCACTCATCGACCGCTATCCAGCATGCATCTAGAGTATTAAGTTCATAAAAACAGAGTAACGCCTTAAGCAAGATGACATGATGTAGAGGGATAAACTCAAGTAATATGATATAAACCCCATCTTTTTACCCTTAATGACAACAATACAATACGTCCCTCGCTACCCCTTCTGTCACTGGGTGAGGACACCGCAAGATTGAACCCATCACAAACCACCTCTCCCATTGCAAGAAAAATCAATCTAGTAGGCCAAACCAAATCGATAGATCGAAGAGAAATACAAAGCTATCTTAATCATACATAAAAGAGTTCAGAGTAGACTCAAATAATATTCAAAGATCATCTGATCATAAATCCATAATTCATCGGATCTCAACAAACACACCGCAAAAGAAGATTACATTGAATAGATCACCAAGAACATCGATGAGAACATTGTATTGAAGATCAAAGCGAGAGAAGAAGCCATCTAGCTACTAGATAAGGCCCCGTAGGTCTGTGGTAAACTACTCACACATCATCGGAGGGGCAACAAGGTTGATGTAGATGCCCTAGGTGATCGAATCCTCCTCCGATGGAGTACCGGAAAAGGCCCCAAGATGGGATCTCATGGGAACACAAACTTGCCGAGGTGGAATGCAATCAATAAGGAAAAACTGAATCATAGTAGATATATGCATCTCGAATAATATCATCAACACATCTCGAATAATCCAGATAATATGCATCATCGAATATAATCTCGAATACATCGTCTCGAATACATCTCGAGTATTATCACTAATACATCTTGAATATTATCATATATATAACATCACTAGCTAATACTGATCAAATATTATCGAAGAATCTAGTTCACTCGCGGTTCCTAAGGCGCGGGCGTTGGATACCCAAAGAGAATGAACGATCACAAGATCATAGCTTGGGTGAGATCCGTGCAGAACCTGCCAACTGTTGGGATCGTTGCAGAAATTAAAGCAATTCTACGCATCACCAAGATCAATCTATGGAGAGACTAGCAACGAGAGAGAGGGGAGTGCATCTTCATACCCTTGAAGATCGCGATGCGGAAGCGTTACACGAACGCGGATGAAGGAGTCGTACTCGTAGCGATTCAGATCGCGGTTGATTCCGATCTAAGCGCCGAACAATGACGCATCCGCGTTCAACACACATACAGCCCGGGGAAGTCTCCTCCTTCTTGATCCAGCAAGGGGAGAGGAGAAGTTGAGGGAGAGCTCTGGCAGCACGACGGCGTGGTAGTGGAGCTTGCAGTTCTCCGGCAGGGCTTCGCCAAGCACTACTACTACTACGGAGGTGTTAGGGAGGGAGAGGGCTGCGCTAGGGGAAGGGGTCCGGCTCCCATGCGCCTCCCCACTATATATAGGGGTGGAGGGGGTTGGTTTCTTGCCCTCCAAGTCCATTGGGGCGTTGGCAAAGGTGGGGAAAGAAATCTCATCATTTCCCTTCCCCACCGATTGTTATCCCCCTATTTTAGGGATCTTGATCTTATCCCTTCGGGATATGATCTTATTCCTTCTAAGGGGGTATCTTGGTGCGCCTTGACCAAGGGTGTGGGGCCTTTCCCCCACTACCCACGTTCAGTTGGGTCCCCCCATGCAGGTGGGCCCCACTCCGGAACCTTCTAGAACCCTCCCGGTACAATACCGAAAAATCCCGAACATTTTCCGGTGGCCAAAATAGTATTTCCCATATATAAATCTTTACCTCCGGACCATTCCGGAACTCCTTGTGACGTCTGGGATCTCATCCGGGACTCCGAATAACATTCGGTAACTGCATACTAATTCCCATAACAACTCTAGCGTCACCAAACCTTAAGTGTGTAGACCCTACGAGTTCGGGAATCATGCAGACATGACCGAGACAGCTCTCTGTCCAATAACCAACAGCGGGATCTGGATACCCATGTTGGCTCCCACATGTTCCACGATGATCTCATCGGATGAACCACGATGTCGTGGATTCAATCAATCATGTATACAATTCCCTTTGTCAATCGGTACGTTACTTGCCCGAGATTCGATCGTCGGTATCCCAATACCTCGTTGAATCTCGTTACCGACAAGTCACTTTTACTCGTTCCGTAACACATCATCCCGTGATCAAATCTTTGGTCACATTGAGCTCATTATGATGATGTCCTACCGAGTCGGCCCAGAGATACCTCTCCATCACACGGAGTGACAAATCCCAGTCTCGATTCGTGCCAACCCAACAGACACTTTCGGAGATACTCGTAGTGTGCCTTTATAGCCACCCAGTTACGTTGTGACGTTTGGCACACCCAAAGCATTCCTATGGTATCCGGGAGTTGCACAATCTCATGGTCTAAGGAAATGATACTTGACATTAGAAAAGCTTTAGCAGACGAACTACACGATCTTGTGCTATGCTTAGGATTGGGTCTTGTCCATCACATCATTCTCCTAATGATGTGATCCTGTTATCAACGACATCCAATGTCCATGGTTAGGAAACCGTAACCATCTATTGATCAACGAGCTAGTCAACTAGAGGCTTACTAGGGACATATTGTGGTCTACGTATTCACACATGTATTACGGTCTCTGGTTAATACAATTATAGCATGAACAATAGACAATTATCATGAACAAGGAAATATAATAATAACCATTTTATTATTGCCTCTAGGGCATATTTCCAACAGTCTCCCACTTGCACTAGAGTCAATAATCTAGTTCACATCACTATGTGATTGTAATGAATCCAACACCCATGGGGTTTGATCATATCTCGCTTGTGAGAGAGGTTATTAGTCAACGGGTCTGAACCTTTCAGATCCGTGTGTGCTTTACAAATCTCTATGTCATCTTGTAGATGCAGCTACCATGCGCTACTTGGAGCTATTCCAAATAACTGCTCTACTATACGAATCCGGTTTACTACTCAGAGTCATCCGGATTAGTGTCAAAGTTTGCATCGACGTAACCCTTTACGACGAACTCTTTTACCACCTCCATAATCGAGAAAATTCCTTAGTCCACTAGTTACTAAGGATAAGTTTGACCGATGTCATGTGATCCATTCCTGGATCACTCTTGTGCCCCTTGATTGACTCATGGCAAGGCACACTTCAGGTGCGGTACACATCATAGCATACTGTAGAGCCTACGTCTAAAGCATAGGGGCCGACCTTCGTCCTTTCTCTCTCTTCTGCCGTGGTCAGATCTTTAGTCTCACTCAATGCTCACACCTTATAACACAGCCAAGAACTCCTTCTTTGTTGATCTTATTTGAACTCCTTCAAAATCTTGTCACGGTATGTATTCATTTGAAAGTACTATTAAGCTATTTTTTTATCTATCCTTATAGATCTTGATGCTCAATGTTCAAGTAGCTTAATCCAGGTTTTTCATTGAATAACACTTTTCAAATAACCCTATATGCTTTCCAGAAACTCTACATCATTTCTGATCAACAATATGTCAACAACATATACTCATCAGAAATTCTATAGTGCTCCCAATCACTTCTTTGGAAATACAAGTTTCTCATAAACTTTGTATAAACCCAAAATCTTTGATCATCTCATCAAAGTGTATATTCCAACTCCGAGATGCTTACTCCAGTCCTTAGAAGGATTGCTGGAGCTTTGCATACTTGTTAGCATCTTTTAGGATTGACAAAAACCTTCTAGTTGTATCACATACAACCTTTCCTCAAGAAAATTGTCGAGGAAACAATGTTTTGACATCCTATCTACAAGATTTCATAAATAATGCAGTAACTGCTAATACAATTCCAACAGACTCTTAGCATCGCTACGAGTGAGAAGTCTCACCGCAGTCAACTCCTTGAACTTGTCGGAAAACATCTTAACGACAAGTCGAGCTTTCTTAATGGTGATACTTACCATCATTGTCCGTCTTCCTTTTAAAATCCATCTGTACCCAATAGCCTTACGACCATCAAGTAGTTCTTCCAAAGTCTATACTTTGTTTTCACACATGGATCCTCTCGGATTTTATGGCCTCGGGCCATTTGTCGGAATCCGGGCCCACCATCGTTTCTCCATAGCTCGTAGGTTCATTGTTGTCTAGCAACATGACCTCCAAGACAGGATTACATACCACTCTGAAATAGTACGCATCCTTGTCGACCTACGAGGTTTGGTAGTGACTTGATCCGAAGTTCCATAATCACTATGTGCATCTCGAGGGGGAGGAACACTATGAAGATGTTGTTTGGATCGGATTGTTACCAACTCCGAGTAGCAATGGAAGAAAAGCCAGTGTATATCGTACTTGAAATCCCACAAACTGTCGATAAACGATCCCTCGAACCGTCCACGAGCGATCCTGAAGACCGAAAGCACGACCTCTCCACAGTTTACAAGCATACAATCTTGATGATCCGGCAGCGATTCGCCGTCCAGAGCTAATCATAGCCGAAGAATTAGAGGGAGGAGATTATAACCACAGTGGGCTTTTAATTATGAGAAATAGAGGGGATTAGATCTAGCTCTAATTGGATCAACTAGAACTAGAATTAGAGGAGGCTCCAAAACGTATGTCTCTCAAGGGTCATATCCTCAAGTATATATATGTTGGAGGAGAGGGGAGGGGGCGCCACAAGGGGGGATGTTTCTCCCCTTTGTGCTAGCCATAGGAGGGGGAGTCCCCCTCTAATTCGACCCCCCCCCCCTTCCTTCTCAGGGACACAAGGGAAGACACATTTCCTCCTTATTACCATCCATTGATCTAATGTTTGTAAATATTAATATGATTTAATAGAGTTAGTTAGATTTTTAATTGGTATTCCTAAAACTAAGATCGCCAGGATATAGTTTAGTTTCATTCACAAGCACAACCATTGGATCAAAACTCGCGTTGTGATCTGTGTTGTCGCCTCTGGAGTGTTTGTATTCGGCACGTGTTGGCATGTTCGCTCTCGGCTGGTGAAGTGGGGAGCTCCTAGTCGAGGCCTTATGCACCGGCTAGGAGATCTAGCGCCCACTAGCTTGTGGGACTGGGCTGGCCCTTCTAGCGCTCACCGTGAACTTTTGAAAAATACGAATCTGATTTAAAAAAAGTTGAAAGAAAAAAATACAAAAATAAAAAATTATTCATGAATTAAGAAATGTTCAGATTTGGAAAAAAATCTAAAATTTGAGAAAAACTTCATCGCTTTTGATAAATGTTAATCATATTTACACAATTCAGCGATTATGATAAAAAAGTTCACGCACTTGTACAAACAGTGCACAATTTTGAAAATTGCACAAATTTTAAAAAACACATCGATTTTGGAAAAAATCATTTAATTTGAAGAAAAAAATTCATGAATTTGAAAAATAGTGCATTTTGAAAAATAAAAATAAAAAACTAAAGAGAAGTAAAATAATAAATAAAAAGAATAAAGAAAAAAGGAAAAAAGAATAAGAATAAACAAACAAGACCGGTCAAAGAAAAACATAATCAGAAAAAAAAAAGAAAAAAACTTGCTTCCTGCTGCACCCCTCGATGGGCTGGCCCAAGTAAGAGAACCTGCAGTGCTAGTTAACAAAATGCCTGCTAACAGTTGCTAAAGGCGCCGAATAGGAAATGACAGTGAAGTTTCTCATGGAACATGGTTTGTCTTCTTTTCTCGGCTGCTAGGCATGTGCTTATGCAGTTGGGGTTATAGGCAGTCGCGGAGCTTGAAGCCCAGTATTGGGCGGGCTGAGTGGGCCTTGCAGAAGAAAGCAGCCTGTGGGCTGATGTTTCAAGGGCTAGATGTAAAAAAATGAATGAAGAAACTGTAAAATGCTGGGCGGGCCACGGCCTATTCGGCCTTGCCATGGCTCCACCCGTGTTTATAGGCCCGTTTTGGTGGTTCATTTCTGTGAAGAGAGGAGATGGGTGGACATATTCATTTACTAGATCATTGATGGCGCGCGTTGCCGCGCCCGTCCACTTTACCGGTAGAATGATGACAAAAATTGTAACTAAATGTGCCATGAAACATAAAAGTTGAATGCAAAATGAGTTGATTGGAAATTAAGAACGACAACAAACTAAATTTTGTGGATAGCAAAACAAAATAGAGCACCACTACTTGTTCTTAGGAGAATAGTACAGTGAAAGAGATTTTGTAAATATCTGTACTTCACAAAGCGCAGATTATAATCAGCTAGGATTCCTAGGTTGGTTCTCATGTCAGATGGCAGCTGCTTGTTATTTCCCATCACAAGATGCACATTTTCATTATTTTACCGCATCCACATCTAATCGCAAGTTTAATAGTTGATGCCTTGATCCGACCTGATGAACTATTCTGAACATGTCATAAAAATTGAGAACTTACCACAAGTTTTGGCAATTTTCCTAAGCCAAGTGAAAAAAGTAACTTATATAATAAGTACCAAACTGACCTCCACAACTACCATCTACCTTCGGATCAACTCTGCCATTGCTTGCCACATAGTACTTCGACACCTTCGATAGTAAAGTATCATATTTAGCCATCAGCATCAAGACCAAGTTATTAAGCTCGAACTCAACATGTATATAATTTGTGACTGCCATGCTCATACTATTCTCCAACTAAGCCTACAAAAACAGCCTGAACCTCTGTTTCATTCCATACAAGAGTAATCAAACGTCTAGTCATGACAAACTCGGCATGAAAATAACAAATATATGATGAGAATAATAGATGTAGTTGTTGTACATATTAACTCTGATCACTTGCTGGGCACAAACAGTGAAAGTCATATACTATAAATTACTATGCAAGAATATTTTCACATGGTATAATTTTTGCTGAGCTTCTCATGAATGTGCAAGCAATTAAGATTAATTAGTGCACAGTGTTAAGTTCCATTGTCTGCTAGGACCATGACCCTACTATTCCCAAACCAATACAATTACATTTAGTAGGACAGGGTGATAACAAAAACTTATATGATGATGCAGCAAAATGCTGAACATCAACATGCATATGGGTAAATATATGCTGAGAGAAATACATGTAGATGTTGTACTCATTAAATCTTATCATTTGGTGGGGACAAACAGTAAAAGTCATATACTGTAAATTAATATACAACCATATTTTCACATTGTATATTTTTTTGTTGAGTACAATTATATTTAGTAGGACAAGGTTGATAACAGAAACTTTATATGATAATGCAGCAAGTCTGCAGCAATATGCTGAATATCAACATGCATATGAGTACTTGGGATATTCTAAGAAGCATGTACAAGTACATGGACTTTAGCGTCGGCTCTATTAAACCTTTGTATCAGGGACTAAGCAAAGAGGGGAGAAGAAACAGGTGGGGCACCTTGAAGAGCTTATCGTGGTTCTGTGAGTTTGGTAAGTACTCCAACAAAGATAGTGAGGCGGCAGACGGTTGCAGCGTGTGACATGTGAGGACTGAAGTCATGTTTTGCACTGCCGCCAGGGGTATGGTACCCAATGAGTTAATTAAGTAGTATGAAACCAGGTCGACCTCACAGAATATGAGGTTGTTAGAATCCTACATGCTTATATTCAAGCTTTAGTTCTGATGCTTCCCAATCCAACATGCCTGTACCTGAGACATATGTTTTACGGTAAGCTTCACATGAACATCAATACCAACGATGGAATATTAAGGTTAATGACATGACACTTGGAATCAGCTATAGCCATGTTATGTCCTCACCTACAGAAAGTAGAGAGCACTGAGTACAATGAATCCTGTTGTGCATTGCATCAAACACATGACGAAGAATCAAAGCCTGAATTATTTTCAGAGACAATTTATGAGTTAACTGGGAAGAGAGACTTGCGTAGAGCAAGGAATGGAGCACACACACACACACTGTGGCCGTCTTGTCCACTTTTGATCATGAATGCTATCTCTGGTCAGTTCAAGGAACATGAAGGAAAGCTTCTCCCTATAATGAACAATCAGTATAATGAACACCAATGTACGCCATTGCTGGGCTGCAGCCTCACCATGCCCCTGCCCTAACGAGCTCCCTTCTTATTCTCCTACATCATTACAATCATGAGAAATAAAGTTTATGCAGTATGCATGCCATGAATTGAAGAAAAGAACTCAGACATCTACATCGAAGAAGAATTTTGAGCAGTTCGTCCAACACACGACTCAGCAAAACATAGAGCAAAAGGGGAAAATCTAATAGCATGAAGGAGCATCAATTGCGATTGTACTGTCCTTTTAATGCTGAGGTGCGATAGAGGCTGAGCGGCACAAACATGCACGGGCGCGAGGGGCACGCGCATGATGCCGAGGAGCAGTCGGAGGTCGTAGTGGGCTGGGCACAACGATAGCCCTCACGCGATATTAACGCGAACCCACCGCCCCAACCTCCCCTTACTACCGCACCGCGGTCCCCGCCCCGCCATCGATGACTCCAGCAGTCCAGCTTCAACTCTTTCCCCCACGCTGCCAGGAGCACCTCGCGTTATCGAGATGGGTCAAGACCGTGAAGGGAAGCGGAGGAGGTACCATGGTGCTTATCCAGATCGCCGGGAAGGTGGTGGTTCTCCGTCACTTATCCAGATCGTCGGGAACATGGTGATTGATTTGCTACGGACGTTCCAACGAATAGTATACACCAAAAAGCCTGAATGAATCGACCACAAGGAGTATGAACACCACCTGCACAAAATTGGGACAGGGAAGATTTTAGGATAATGTAATTGGAGGGTGAAAGAGGGGATCAGGTAAGGACATGAACACAGATAGAGGGCAACCTAGCCAAGCACAATGGCTGCGTGAGGTCCTACTGCTGCAGGAACAAGGGTGATAAGAGAGCAGCATGAGAAGAAGTATATATACAGTACAGGCACACGTGGTGGATTTGATGCAGGATAGAAGGAAGAAACGCATACCTCCATTCAGCATTTAGACAGTACAAACTGGCCCGCGATGAATGACTCCGGAAACTGATGATTGATTGCCTCATGAAGTCCCGGCAGATCAGTTTCTCTCGCCTTCATCACCGAACAGCCTGCTGATGCTTCGCCTCCGCTCATCCCCTCGCGCGTTGGACTGCGTCGCCTTGACCCGGATCCGGCTCCTTCGGTCGATCCCAGGCTCCCAGTGCACGCATCGACCTGCCTCGGTCCATCCCGCACGGATCCAATCGAGCGACACCCGCCGCCTGGATGGAACAAACATATGTTCCTCGCATCGGGAGATCGGGACTGGTTGTATCGTACGCGGTCGCTCCTCTGGATCCCAGCCCAGTGGACCTACTTTGGCGAAGCTATGTAATGGGCTAGCCGACGGCCCAGGGAACCACAAGCCTTCGTTTCGGCTTCCAGAGCAGCGGCCCATAGGACAGACAGGCCAGTATTGGATAGATGCGGGGCAGAATGCTTTACGCAAGAGATCTGACGGACGAAAACATCCAGATCATGAAAACGGACGGCCGAAAACCTAAATCGCTGTGAGGCCTCGCTTTAGGTGCGGTTATACTGTCCTTAATTAGTTAACGACGTAGCCGCCCATCCTGATATGTACTACCTCATCCTTTTAGAGCAACTCTAACAGCAGCCCTATTTTTGGGCACAAAATGTTGGTGGAGTAAAAAAAGTTGAGCACGGAAACTTGCTTTTTTCGGCACGAGGAAGCCCCGTCTCCAACACTAGCACGAAATAGGGCACAACACAACAACTCCAACAACTGCCCTAAAATAGGGCGGGAGTGACGGCGAGCGTATCCGGGTCGAAGGAGCTAGCCATGGCACGCGATAGCCGGCAGGCAGCCGGAAGATCCATCTGAAACTCAATTTACGTTGGCGCGCTATCCGTCCGGATGCATTACAGGTGCAAATTTACGTCTTATTTGCGTCCACACGGACATGAGATGGACACGCCGCTCGTCCGCTTGGTGTTCGCCTCGGGCCCACTTGTCGGCCGCAAAGCGTCCGGAGGCCACGCTTTTAAAATTGGAAGGTGGGGGGGGGGGGTCGTCCACTTCTCCTTCCAACTCCCGTCCAGATATAGCCACGTGTGCCCCCTCGTCATCAGACAGAAACTGTAGACGCCTCGTCCGGCTTCTTCGGCAAGGGCAAAGGGTGAGGCCAAGCACGATGCCGAGGGCAGCTCGTCATGCGGTCCGACGAGGTGGACGCTGGTGCCGCACGGGGGGTGGGAGGAGGGAGGAGAAGGACTCGCCCCGCCAAGGGACCGACTGTACATCCCAGTGCACCAGGCGCAGTACCACTGGGAGTACCGCGTCTCGCTGCCGTGGCCAAACGTCAACCTCCTCCATGACTGGCACCTTGATCCCCGATGCATTCTGGTGCCAGCCGTGCCGCAGTCTAAGCAGACGAGGGCGGAGGTGATCCGCAGGCAGCATGCTCTCCTCACGACGGAGCAGCGTCATGACCCGACGTACGTGGTAGACGATCCCAACTGGGATGTCTGGTTCGCCACGTAACACGATGTGCGCCGCCGCGACACCGTCTTGGTCGAGGCCCGCCCTCCACCACCACCGCCGATGGTGAAGTAGGAGGGCGACGTGGAGGCAGAGGCGGAGTACCAGGCCGCACTGAAGGAGGTGCTCTAGCGCGCCTTCAAAGAGTCCCAGCGCGAGGAAGATGCACGCTGGCCTAGCCTAGAGGAGGCACTCAAGCTCACCACGGCCGACGACTGCGTCTACCCGCCACCGCCACCACCCGCACCGCATGCACCAGCGCCGCCACAACAGGAGCCCGCGCCGGCACCACCGGCAGCCATAGAGAAGTACCGGTGACAGGGGGTCGTGCGGGAGTGGGTCAACGCGTCGACCGTGTGGAGGGACACGGCGAAGGAGGAGGAGGCAGCCTACCTCGCGCACTATAGGAACCGGGCGCTGGAGAAGGAGCGGGCCGAGGGGGAGCATCTCATGCGGCTGGAGCGTGAGGAGGCGGAGCGCCGGCAGCGATGGGCACGCGAGGGGGAGGAGAAGGGGAGCGCGAGGAGAAGGAGGAACGGCAATCTTAATGTAGCATCCATCTTGTCACTCGATTGCTTTTAACGCATGTACGTAGCCTACCCACTAGGTCGTAGTAAGCTGCATTTTCTTGCATCGTATACGAGTTAGCTTTTGTACTGCACTATACTATCACATGAGAGAACCATATAAGACAATAGATATTTATGCGGTGCTGATACATCTCCATATAAGACAATAGATATTTATGCGGTGCTGATACATCTCCATATAAGACAATAGATATTTATGCGGTGCTGATACATCTCGCTGCATGGCTATGTGCCTCATTGTTGGAATTTGGTACGCACGTGTCATCTGCTCTGGTTAAAAATCATATGCATGCATATAGATGTACAACCCTTTAACAGTCGCTACAAGGACGTTCTCTCGAGCGTGCCACGTCGGATTTCTACAGTGGCTCTCGACACCTCCCGATGGAAACGCGTCGCGCAAAGAGCGAACGCTCGCGATAGCCACGTGGGCTTTTTTTTTTGAAACACGCGAGGTACTGTGTCGTCGGTCGTCGCGGCTCCTTCCTTCCCCATGAAGCCAGTCACGCACCCACGTCTCCACGCCTATACCTGGCCAAAACCCGGGCCCGGCCGGGCTTCGGGCCGGGCCTAGCCAAGCCCGAGCCAAAAAGCCTAGGCCCGAGCCCGGCCCGGCCCGACCATCGGGCCTAAAAATCGGGCCCGAGCCCGGCCCATCAGTCAAAAAGCCCGTCGAGCCTCGGGCCACGGGCCGGGCCTCTTCAGCAAACACCATATATCACGGGTCCAGGCCCGGCCCGACATGTGCTTCGGGCTTAAAAACCAGGCCCGAGCCCGGCCCGTGGACAAGGTCGGGCCGGGCCGGGTCGGGCTTTTTCGGGCCGGGCCGGGTCGGGCCGACCGCGTCGGGCTGCCCATGGCCAGGTCTATCCACGCCCCTCCTTCTTTTCCCCTTTCCCACCCTTCCTTCTACGCCCGTTTCGCTCCCCGTGGCCGATGACCGCACCACCGGAGACCATGGGCACTCGGAAAACGGCAGCGATGAGGAGAGTCGGCCCTTGGCGCAGACCCCCGTCCCCGAGCGGTGGCAGCATCAGATCCCTTCATCTCGCGGGGCAGGGCCTCCCGTCCGCGCCACGATGCCGCCGGCATGGAGGCCCGGGCCGGGCAGCCGCCGCGGTGTCTGGTGCGCCCACGAGGTCTCTGGGGACCGCGCGGTAGGGGACCGGCGCGGCTTCCGGTCGTTGGTTCCGGCGATGCCAAGCCGAAGATCTGAGTCGCAGAGCCATAAGTAGCAGCTAGACATCCATCCGCCGGCCCCGACACCGAGCTCCGGCTGTCCGCCGCCCTCAACCTCGAGCTCTGGCCGTCGGGCGCCCACGACCCCGTCCGCCTCAAGCCCCCGGCACAGTCCGCAAGCTGCCTCGCCTGGAGTCGCGCTCCCCCCTTACCCCGCGTACCTGCCCCCGTGGGTGCTGCAGCCGCCGATAACTCCGACCCCAGCCACACAAGGTGGATGTAGCGGGAGTGCGGGACTCAGTTAGCAAAGAGGCAGGTCGTGGCGCTGTTGGAGGGCCCTCGTACACGTTCGTGCTCAACGCGTTTGTCGACGTCAAGCACGGCGAGTTCCGCGCCGCGCGCCTTGGGTGCCTCGCCGTCCGGAGGCTTCGAGGACGCTGCAGGCACCGTGCTCGACGCTCTGGACCAGAGGTAGAGCGGCGCCGTCACAAATGTCAAGGACTAAGGCAGCTGCGGTGAGCGCAACGGTTCTGAATCTGTTTTTTCTACACTTGACATTGCAGCGCTCATCCGTTCTCCCGTCAGAGTTTTGTTGTTTCTGTACTTCTTGGGCTTTATTCCTAAATCTTAGATATCAAGATGTGGTACGTAATCACATCAAAAGCGTAGTAATAGTACTACAGATCTGTATAACCTTAAGGCATTATTGCAGCAAATGATTCCAGTAATTAGAAAATCCATGCTTGAGAGCAGAAGCTGAGTAGCTAACATGTTGCTTGGGAGCAGAAGCTAGCATGTACTCCATGGTGGTAGAAACATTGTTTAGCACTTGGCAATTAGTATAACTTGTTTTACTGTCGTACTTGGCAAATATCATCATGCCAACTTAGATAAGTGGCTGAAACAAGTGTATGTTCAGTTTTTTGCAGGCCCACATTGTAGTTTTACTGAGTAGTAGAATCGAGTTCTTCCTTGCTGGATGTGAGCTACTAGCATATAGTACTAATGTCATCTGTCAGATCATTTCAAAGGGTGTTGGGCTAGCTACATCCTCTACATGGAAATAACCCTTGCTTTCAGATGTGTAGCTTATTACTGGTCGTCACACCTCAGCAACAGTTTAACGTCAATCAATAAGCAGTGCCACCAACACACCTTATGTTCTAGCTACACAATAATATGGTTTGTTTGACTATGCAAATGTAGTCTTGACTGAATAAAACAGGGTTTGTTTCTCTCGAATCCAATTGCAGAATAACAATGTTTATCTCTCTCTCGAATATTGGAATACACTTGTAGAAAACAGAGTTGGTTTAAAGCAGACCAGTTGTGCCTGTGTCTGGCTGACGAATTCAAGCCTGAGCTGCAATTTGGCGGCGACGAAGACGAACCGGAGGGCAAGGGACTCTGCCATTGTTGCGCAGAAAACAGAAGGTCTTCTCCAACCACGCTTGACCAGCACTGCAAGCGACTCCGCCAGGAAGAACATCCACTGTAGCAGCAGGAGCAATCAAGGAAGTCACAGCAGCAGAACCCATAGTAGTAGTCACATCTGCGGCGGTAGAAGTAGCTAGAACATGGGCGTGATGAGTAGGAGGGTGATGTGGATATAATCTCCACCTACTGCGTTAGGGAGAGAGCATAGCATGGTGGTTTGCTGCATAGCCCGCATCACTTGCTTGCATGCAGCCGTGGATAGCCCCATCAGCCGCAACCTTCACCAGCCACGCACAAACCTTCCAAAGATAAATTCTAGGTAAGTGCATGGGATCCCGCATTTGATTCATATCTCTGTCTACCTATGTATCTATCTATCTATCTATCTAGAACACCTCTCTTGTGTTGGTTGCAGCTATGTTATGCCTGATGAGTTATCCATCATCCATGTATCTACTATGTTATCTATGACACTTAACCATTATACATGTATCTATCTTTCTTATTAGTACTCCAAAACTAAGTCTTGTTTGGTCATCAATTTGTTCTCTGTTGGCATGTAAATTCTGCAAGGGTTTTTTGGTCTCCTAAACTTTTAGTCCTAGGAGTGATACAGGTTGTCAAGTTTTATGTTGTTAGCATCATTCGAGCACTTGGTTTAGAGAATAGGAAAACATGATAACCAATGCTATAATTTCCTTGGTTACTAAGCAAGCTAGGCCCTTGTCGGTTGGATTGTTAATTCATGTCAATGTGGTTGTGTAAAAATATAAATGGGGCGGCTTCAATGGGATGGATTAGCAAAGTTTTAAGTTAATCAACCACATGTACTAGACCTAAGGACCATCAGAAGAAAGACGAGGGTTGTGAACAGGGGAGGATAAACATGAAGCATTCGTTTGCTGTCATTTCTCCAAGTAATCTGATTCACCATCCTGTTTGCAAGGCGTGCACGGCGCCGTCTTGAACGCCAGCGCGACTCCGATGCCTCCTGCCCGCTCTCCTGCGTCACCGAGGCCGCTGTCGAGCGCCAGGGCATTCACATATATTTTTTCCGGTTTCTCCCATCTGGATTTCTGATTTTGGTTCTAAAGTGTGGAGGTGGATGTTACTTGTCAGGGAGGACGTTAGTTGCAATTTTAGTTTGTAAGGTGCAGCAGGCACAAAATAATGTTTCATCCCTCTCTCTAATCTAGCCATCAAGGGATTGGTGAGTTACTGTCAAGGTTCGCAAATGCCAGTGCAATCAACTTTTCATTTTTTGTGGTGTTCACTCTGAATAATGACTGATTCAGTATACATGGTTGTTTTTCAGGCTGTATTCACTCTCGATGAGCTCACGAGAAAGTGACCATGAAATCAGAAGGTGAGCTAAAAATCCTCCTGTCTATTTTTGTTCTAGATTGTTCAGTCTACGTATCTTGCGGACTTAAGTTTTTTTTGTACCAAGAACTTTGTTTTGTGGGGAAAAGAAATACAGTCAACTAACTCCATAGTGGTGAAACCTTAGTGTCTGGGATAAAGACCCATCATGATTTGTTTTGCATCTATTCGTAATGGGATTTGTGATAATAGCCATATAGGAATGGCCACAGTAGGAATATCTGTTGATGTCTCCCTTAAATCTGTCCTGATCTTCAGTGTGCCTTTTGTGTGTTTAGAGACTTTTGTTTTGTGGTCTGTGGGGAGACATTTCGTTTTTGTATGCGGTGTGCAACAACAATTAAAAATCTGGGCTGCTGATTCATGGAAAATATTTGATCAAACTCTGTGCAACATATGCCGCGGCATTGGACCTGGCCTAGCACAAATGATTATTAATTGCAATATTGTACTTCTAGACTGATTTTACAAGATAAATTAAATAGCTGATAGATAATTGATTAGGGGTGGACTAACGAGCTGCTCGGCTCGTTAAGCTCGTACTCGTTAAGCTCGTGCTCGTTAAGGCTCGGCTCGTTAAGCTCGTTAAGATTAACGAGCAGAAAACCCTGATCGGCTCGGTTCGTTTGAAGCTCGTTAAGCTCGTGAGCGCTCACGATCGCTCGTTACCTTACGTGGCAAAATCTGGACGGTTGAAGCTTTACTGCAATATTAGGCTCTAACATATGTGTGGTGAATCAAGATTGAGCGCCACATTATTTTGCTTAGATTAGGACGATACAATTTCTTTAATTCATTGAGTTCCCTTTATTGCATATTGGAAAAATTATGTTCATGTATACATATACAACAACTGCAATGTAAATACGGTTGAAGCTTTGCTGTCATATTAAATTCTAACATATATGTGTGGTGAATATAGATTGAGCGTCCCATTCTTTTTCTTAGATTTACATGATATGTTTTTCTTAACCCATTAGGTTTCCAATATTGCATATTTTAAAAATGGCTTCTTTACTTGGCTAGATCATTTGAACATGCCAAGTTTGGTGATGGTGTGGCTTTACTCAGTTTGAATATTCATATAACTTAGTAGATTCATCCAAGAATTCCTTTTGTGCCTCTCTTTTCAGTTTCCTCATCCGTGGCTTATTGCTTTTATGCAGCTGGGCATAAATCACAAACAACAAATAGAAGGGGCCGCCCCTCACTTGGCACCGCCCCAACTTCCACTCAAACGGACCAAATATGGCGGCCGAACGTGCGGAAACAAAATAAGTGCGCACATGCCCGCCTCAGGAGGCGCCACTAGGTGGCGCCCCAGCCTCTAGTAAATCAACAAAGGTAGCTAGGTAGACGCCAAGGTCGATGGCGTCCAGGGTCAAGGTGAAATTTGTCGCGTCGGAGGTGGGTCAGGGCAAGACGCCGGGGTTCACGGCGTCTTCGGTGTAAGCAAGACGCCATGGTTGACGGCGTCTTGAAATGGATCAGATTTAAAAAAAACTTTGAAACAAGGGTCAAATCATGCTAAACTTCAGCAAATGGGTCAGAACTGTGAAAAAAACCCTCTTTCTCCAAGGTGAAGCTACGACACATGGTCTCATCACACCGTCTGCGCGAGCAGAGCGTGCGTGCGGCTGTGAGGGCGCCACCCGCTGTTTCGGTGGTGGTGCAGCCTAGGATGCCTTCGCACGGATCTCGTAGGAACGCACGCGGGAGGCCCTGTCATATGTCCTTTACTCTATCACCTAGTGTCAACACTCGTCCTATGGGACTGGGTTGTCGCCCGTCTGCCTTAGGGATGAAGTCTTTCTTCCCGGGTGTATCGGCGTTCCCTTCCAGAGGTGGTTCCCCGAAGAAGGTGCAAAGACACAACCTTACATCCCTTCCCCGAGATGTCCCGCATAGGCGTGGGGAACGATCCACCAGATTCTGCTTGCCCCCTTTATGATATCCTCCTACACACAAAAACACATGGCCTGATTTGATTTCAAGGCCCACCGCACCAGATCGTTACTACCCCGGTTTTATTTACACCGACACAAAGATGTATCCAAGCTATGGTGTCGTGCAGGGGCAAAGTATTTGAGTAATGTAGTGTTGCAAGGGTAATTTGTTGTAATTCGGCTTTTGGCCAAAACCTCTAAACCTTCTTCTTAATCGATGAAAGTGGCAAGTCTTTTGCCCAGTTAACAAAAAAATCTACCTATTTTAGTGGGAGGGGATTCTAATATTATTCATACTAGATGATACCCCGCGCGTTGCTGCGGGAATTGGTTGCAAAATATTTAAGTGAGATTTATTTTTTCCTTCTGTAGGAATATGAACATTGATAATAAAATGATAAACTGGAATTGAAAATAATATAATTTACTGTACACTAGTAGAAAACAGGGCATTGGTCCAGCCCATTAGCCCCGGTTCAATCTAGAACCGGGACCAATGGGGGTACTGGACCCGGTTCGTTAGCCGAGGGGGCCGGCCGGGCCACGTGGGCCATTGGTCCCGGTTCGTCTGGACCTATTGGTCCCGGTTGGAGCTAAAAACCGGGACCAATGGCTCTTGCTCCTGGCCCACCACTATTGGTCCCGGTTTGTTTTATGAACCGGGACCAAAGGCACCCCTTTAGCCCCGGTTTGTAGCACCAACCGGGACCAGTGAGTTGCCTATATAAACCCCCTCACTCAAGAGCAGAGCTCACTGCTCTGTTTTTTTTCTGGCCGAGGGGGAGAGGGGTTAGTGGTGCTCTAGCTCACCTCCTATGCACACAACGTGTTCGGTGGAATGCCCGAGCCACACTAGTTAAGCTTTTCTCCTCTCGAAGCTCTATTTTCTCCGAGATTTGTCTAGGTTTAGCGGTCCGTCACGTCCCGTCCCCGTCTTCACCGCCGTCGATCGCCCCCGCCGATCTCGTCACCGGCACCACCGTGGTGAGCCTCTTGTTATGTCCATGCTTTTCTTACTTTTATTATTGCTTTAGATAGATATTTGTCTAATTTTCTTACGTTTATTATTGCTTGTTATTATATAGTGCGATGGTTTTGATATCCGCCCACGTGGGCCCTCGTCCGGTCTACGATTCGGATGTGGTATATTATATTTAATTTATAACTATTTGTTTTAGTGCTTATGATAGTTATGCCGACCAACCTGACATGCATAGATGTTTTATTATGTCTAGGAGGTAGTTGAACCGGAAATTCCAACCGACCCTCTTGTGGAGAGGTTAAATTTAGTTGAAGAGGAAAACATTTCGTTAAAGAAAAAATTGGAAAAAATGGAGGAGGAGAAGATGGAATTGGAGTTGCATGTTGCGGAAGTTATCGATGATCACAAGATCAAGATGGACCCTATTGTCGAGAGGTTAAATTTAGTTGAAGAAGAAAACAAATTCTTGAAGGAAAAAATAAAAAAAATTGTGGACGAGAAGATGATATTGGAGTTGCATGTTGCGGATGTCGTCGATGATCACAAGATCAAGATGGATGCAATGCGGTTGAAGATTAAAAAGATTAGAAAATATGCCATTAATACCGAGGCTTGGTATCATTAAGTCGTTGGATCAATTGTTACCTCGGTTGCGATTATGTTAGCATTTGTTTTCGCGTTGAAATGTTTTACATAGTTTCGATGTGTATGGAGAGCTATATGTTGTTAGATGAGAACTATATATGTATGTACTTTGGTTTTAATGTGATGATGAACTTTTATCCATTTGGTCACTTAATTATCTATTTATGATGTTCTGTAATGGTTTTTGACACACTTAATTATATATAAATGCACGCAGATGAACCGCCAATGGATGTACGGTGACAGACACACCTCCGAGTACATTAAGGGCGTGCGTGAGTTTCTAAATGCGGCAGAGGCAAACAAGCAGAATGGTTTTATGTGTTATCCATGCACTAAATGTGTGAATACGATCTTACTCTAACCGAAAAATCCTTCACTCCCACCTGCTTTACAAGGGTTTCATGCCACACTATAATGTTTGGACGAGGCACGGAGAAATAGGGGTTATGATGGAAGACGGCGAAGAAGAAGAGTACGATGACAACTATGTGCCCCCTGAATACGGTGATGCTGCAATGGGGGGAGCTAGTGAAGATCAAGAGGAACCAGACGATGTGCCCAATGATGCTGCAACGGGTGAAGCTGCTGAAGATCAAGAGGAACCAAATGATGATCTTCGCCGGGTCATTGTCGATGCAAGGACACAATGCGAAAGTCAAAAGGAGAAGCTGAAGTTCGATCGCATGTTAGAGGATCACAAAAAAGGGTTGTACCCCAATTGCGAAGATGGCAACACAAAGCTCGGTACCGTACTGGAATTGCTGCAGTGGAAGGCAGAGAATGCTGTGGCTGACAAAGGATTTGAGAAGCTACTGAAAATATTGAAGAAGAAGCTTCCGAAGGATAACGAATTGCCCGACAGTACATACGCACCAAAGAAGGTCGTATGCCCTCTAGGATTGGAGGTGCAGAAGATACATGCATGCCCTAATGACTGCATCCTCTACCGCGGTGCATACAACGATCTGAACGCATGCCCGGTATGCGGTGCATTGCGGTATAAGATCAGACGAGAAGACCCTGGTGATGTTGATGGCGAGCCCGCCAGGAAGAGGGTTCCTGCGAAGGTGATGTGGTATGCTCCTATAATACCACGGTTGAAACGTTTGTTTAGAAACAGAGAGCATGCCAAGTTGATGCGATGGCACAGTGAGGACCGTAAGAAAGACGGGAAGTTGAGAGCACCCGCTGACGGGTCGCAATGGAGAAAAATCGAGAGAAAGTACTGAGAGGAGTTTGCAAAGGACGCAAGGAACGTATGGTTTGCTTTAAGCGCGGATGGCATTAATCCTTTCGGGGAGCAGAGCAGCAATCACAGCACCTGGCCCGTGACTCTATGTATGTATAACCTTCCTCCTTGGATGTGCATGAAGCGGAAGTTCATTATGATGCCAGTTCTCATCCAAGGCCCTAAGCAACCCGGCAACGACATTGATGTGTACCTAAGGCCATTAGTTGAAGAACTTTTACAGCTGTGGAATGGAAACGGTGTACGTGCGTGGGATGAGCACAAACAGGAGGAATTTGACCTAAAGGCGTTGCTGTTCGTGACCATCAACGATTGGCCCGCTCTCAGTAACCTTTCAGGACAGACAAACAAAGGATACCACGCATGCACGCACTGTTTAGATGACACTGAAAGTATATACCTGGACAAGTGCAGGAAGAATGTGTACCTGGGCCATCGTCGATTTCTTCCGACCAACCATCAATTTCGAAAGAAAGGCAAGCATTTCAAAGGCGAGGCAGATCACCGGAAGAAGCCCGCCATGCGTACCGGTGATCACGTACTTGCTATGGTCAATGATTTACATGTAATCTTCGGAAAGGGCCCCGGCGCACTAGCTGTTCCGAATGACGATGAGGGACACGCACCCATGTGGAAGAAGAAATCTATATTTTGGGACCTACCCTACTGGAAAGACCTAGAGGTCCGCTCTTCAATCGACGTGATGCACGTGACGAAGAACCTTTGCGTGAACCTGCTAGGCTTCTTGGGCGTGTATGGAAAGACAAAAGATACAGCTGAGGCACGGGAGGACCTGCAACGTTTGCACGAAAAAGACGGCATCCCTCCGAAGCAGTATGAAGGTCCTGCCAGCTATGCTCTTACGAAAGAAGAGAAAGAAATCTTCTTTGAATGCCTTCTCAGTATGAAGGTCCCGACTGGCTTCTCGTCGAATATAAAAGGAATAATAAATATGGCAGAGAAAAAGTTCCAGAACCTAAAGTCTCATGACTGCCATGTGATTATGACGCAACTGCTTCCGGTTGCATTGAGGGGGCTTCTACCGGAAAACGTCCGATTAGCCATTGTGAAACTATGTGCATTCCTCAATGCAATCTCTCAGAAGGTGATCGATCCAGAAATCGTACCAAGGCTAAGGAGTGATGTGGCACAATGTCTTGTCAGTTTCGAGCTTGTGTTCCCACCATCCTTCTTCAATATCATGACACACGTCCTAGTTCATCTAGTCGACGAGATTGTCATTCTGGGGCCCGTATTTCTACACAATATGTTCCCCTTTGAGAGGTTCATGGGAGTCCTCAAGAAATATGTCCGTAACCGCGCAAGGCCAGAAGGAAGCATCTCCATGGGCCATCAAACAGAGGATGTCATCAGGTTTTGTGTTGACTTCATTCCTGGCCTTAATAAGATAGGTCTCCCTAAATCGCGGTACGAGGGGAGACTGACTGGAAAAGGCACGCTTGGAAGGGACTCAATAATATGCAGGGACGGTTATTCTTGGTCTCAAGCACACTACACAGTTCTACAGAACTCTACATTGGTGACCCCGTATGTCGATGAACACAAGAACAGTCTGCGCTCCAAACACCCGGAGCAGTGCGACGACTAGATTACACGTGAACACATCAGGACTTTCAGCAGTTGGTTGGAAACACGTCTCAGAGGTGACAACACTGTTTGTGATGAGTTGTACTTGTTGTCCAGGGGACCATCTTCGACTGTATTGATTTACAAAGGATACGAGATAAATGGGAATATGTTTTACACGATTGTCCAAGATCAAAAGAGCACCAACCAAAACAGCGGTGTCCGCTTTGATGCAACAACCGAGAGGGGAAAGGACACATATTATGGTTACATAGTGGACATAAGGGAACTTGACTACGGACATGATTTTAAGGTCCCTTTGTTTAAGTGTAAATGGGTCAATCTGTCAGGAGGTGGGGTACAGGTAGACCCACAGTACGGAATGACAACAGTGGATCTGAAAAATCTTGGATACACTGACGAACCGTTCGTCCTAGCCAATGATGTGGCACAGGTTATCTATGTGAAGGACATGTCTACCAGACCGAGAAAAAGAAAAGATAAGGAAGCGAATACATCATCCGATGAGCCAAAGCGCCACATAGTTCTTTCAGGAAAAATGGACATCCTGGGAGTGGAGGGCAAGACAGACATGTCTGAAGATTATGAAAAGTTTCATGAAATTCCTCCCTTCAAAGTCAAGGCTGACCCAAGCATCCTGATAAACGATGAAGATTATCCATGGTTACGGCGCAATAAGCAAATGACACAAGCGAAGAAAAAGTGAAGAGTTTTTTCCGCAACTATTATGATGATACCATGCCAACTTTGTAACAAACGAGTATGATATCATTGTCAGTTTGTACTATTCAAATTTGCACTAACAGAAAGTTTGTAATTGGTTTTACCAGAAAGAATTAAAAAATAAAACAAAAAACAAAAGAAAATAAATAATGCAGAAAACAAAAAAATTGCAAAAAAATAAAAAATAGCAACAATAAGTATTTCATTGTAAGTAGAAACAAAATAAAATAAATAAAGCAACAAAGAAAACAAATAATTTCAAATTTAAACTATTCAAATTTGAATACTACTTGCACTAACAGAAAGTTTGTAATTGGTTTTACCAGAAAGAATTAAAAAATAAAGCAAAAAACAGAAGAAAATAAATAATGCAGAAAACAAAACAAAAAAACTTGAAAAAAAATAGCAATAATAAGTATTTTTTTGTAAGTAGAAACAAAATCAAATAAATAAAGCAACAAAGAAAACAAATAAATAAAAATAGCAACAGTAAGTATTTTGTTGAAAGTAGAAACAAAACTAAAAAATAAAGCAACAAAGAAAAAAAATAAAAAATATGCCACCTGCTGGGCCCACACGGCCTGAATACGACTAGAAACCCAACTATGGGCCAGGATTCAGGCCCGTAGAAAGCCCAGCAAGCCCACAGGCAAAGCAGTGTCAGTTTAGGCCCTTAGGCCTGCAGTTCAGAGGAGTTCGAGAGGAGAGAGGCAGCGGGGCTTATAAACTGGTGCTGCTCTCTCTCAACTAGCGAGGTGGGACTAAACTTCCCACTGCACCGCGGCAAGGCTTTTAGTCCCAGTTGGTGGCAGCAACCGGGACTAAAGGGTGGCATTAGTCCCGGTTGGTGGCTGAAACCGGGACTAATACCCCCCTTTAGTCCCGGTTGTTGCCACCAACCGGGACTAAAGGCCCCTCCTTCCCGCCCTTTGGGCTGCTGAAAAGGGAGCTTTAGTCCCGGTTGGTGGCAGCAACCGGGACTAAAGGGGTGTATTAGTCCCGGTTTCAGCCACCAACCGGGACTAATGCCCCTCCTATATAACCAACACTTGCAAAAATTTGGGATGTTTCCTTCTTCCTCTCCTTCCCCGCCCCCGACGCCTCCCTCTCCTTCCCCGTCGCCCCGTCGCCGTCGCCGTCGCCCCCGACGCCGCCCCGACACCGCCTCGTCGCCGTCGCCCCGCCCCGCCCCGCGCCGTCGCCGCGCCCCGGCCGGCCCGTCGCCGTCGCGCCGCGCGCCCCGCCCCGCCGCCGTCGCGCCACGCGCCCCGCCCCG
>LR738715.1:14739503-14755027 GCA_902687465.1 Secale cereale | reverse complement strand
CAAAGTGGGACAAAAAAAAACCTGGAACAAAGACTACCAACTGCTTCATTAGGAGTAGAGATTTGGAAAGGAGATATGCTTTATTGCGTTTGGAAAGGAGATATCGCGTTTGATATCGCATTTGAAAATCGCCCGAGGAAAGGAGATTGATGACCGTCATGAATGAATTGATTGTGTCTGGTTACCTTAAGTTAATTGATTGCGTTTGGAAAGAATTGATTGTCATGCATTATTGCGTTTGGAAAGAATTGATTGTATGCATGAATCGGGGACGTAAGGGGGGAAACGGAACCTGACTGCGTGCGATGAGTGGGGTGGGGTGGGGGTGGGGATGGTGTGATGAAAAAAACCAGACGAGGTGGGACGAAAAAGAACCTGGAACAAAGACTACCAACTGCTCCATTAGGAGTAGAGATGAGGGGAGATAATAGTACTAATAACTTTGATGGTCCCTAACGATTTATGTTCACTGTGCTAATTGAGAATCTAGACATGAGGGAGAAGCTCTTACATGTCGACGATATACTTGGGCAAACAATCTCGAGGTTCTCACACATGAAAAATTGGATCGAGTTTTGCCTAGTGTGGAGTGGGAACAAAAAAAACCTAGCAACCGTGTGTCCACTACAAAGGGGATTGTCCGATGATACACCTCTTCTCGTTGGCTCCAATGAGGCGACTCATGTGGGTAACAAGGCGGCCTTATCTTTCAAACTATCATGCGTTTAAAGAGAGGATTTTTTGGAATTGGTCGCATCAGAATGGGCTAAAGAAAATAGAGGGGCCACTAGTGTTGAGAGATGGCAGTATAAAATTTGGCATCTTTGGCAATTTTTGCAGGGTTGGGCTAAGAATGCTAGTGGGATCTACAAAGTTGAAAAAGGCTTGTTCGCCTTATCAATGAGCTTGACATCAAAGTTGAAGCAACATCCCTCCTCAAGACAAAATGTGTTATCAAACAAGAAGCGGAAAAGTGTGGGGCTAAATTCTTGAAAGAGGAAAAAATTAAATGAGCTCAAAGGGCTAAAGTAAATGGAGTCAGGGATGGAGACAATAACTCTCGGGTTTCTCCATTTCATAGCTAATGGAAAACATACAAATAAAATAATTGTCCAATTTGAGCAAGAGGGGGGGGGGTACGATTGTAGGTCAAGAGAAATTGAAATTTTCAAGACTCAAAATACACAGATTCACTCATGAAAATGCATCGAAACATGCATAACGCCATGTTTAAAATTAGTGGACACAAGAAAAAGAAAGTATTCAAAGGGTAGAAGTTTTCTCTACCTCTGTATGAGACGCATAAGCAGATGCAGATGCTCATGAACAAGGTGAATATACCAAGTAGTACAATATTGAGGGGAGGCCGCTTCCTGTACTTGAGCATCAGGTTCAGGTACAATCCCAGGGATGTGCTCAGAACGACGAGGAGTGCATTTGCCTTTGAGGATCGTTATTACTTGAATTTTTTTATCTTGAAACATAAAATAGTTTTAGTGGTGGTAAGTTTTTGCAATTGAGTGTTGGAGCCTACTACCTCATCCCCTCATCTAACGGTTTTCCTCTTTCCACAAGATTGCACCTCCTACTAAGTCATTCAAACAAACAAGAGTGTCGTCCAAACTATCTATCGACATATATAGCACACCTAGTTAGAATATTTTAGCATGCATGAGTCATGCAAAGATGGGGATATGCGCATCTCAAAGTGTGTGTTGGGGGGGGGGCACTGCCCCCATCCTTGCTATAATTATTGAAGCAAAATAATTTTTAGGGGCTTAGATAGAATAAAAGTGTGTTCAAGGCAAAATGCGGCGGCTTGCAATAAAAAGCTAGTCAGTTTCTCCCAAACACAATTCCTACAAGTTTACTCGCTATAGAAGGGGGCTATGACATCCATTGAGAAAATTAAACCCATCCCAAGTGGTTCCATCAACACTTGGCACTAGGGTATCTTCCTCTTCCAATTGAAGAGCATTGTACTATGTTTGCCTCTTTAGCATTGTTGGTTTTGCACTTTTCTGTCACATCTTCGCACTAAAGCGATGCAAGTCACATGCCTGATTAACAAGGACACATACTTGGTGTCGTGCGTTGATCCAAGTGGCTGTTGCAAGTTTACCAAGGTACAATGAGCAATTGATATTGTTCTAAACAATAGTTCAAAGAGAAACGTAGTCTGGATTAACAAGGACACATACTTGTAAGAGCGAAAAGGGTAATGGAGGATGGCATGTCCCTTGTTTTATTCCAGATTAAGGTGGTTTCATCTTGAATAGTGGAGCAATATATGCATCTATAGCATGCACAATTAGAATATTTTAGCAAGGGTGGTGCCCTTGTCTATCAAATGTTGATGTGTGCCATACAACAGCGGAGCTACGTGCATCTCGGAGGGGGGAGGGCTACGCCCCCCCCCCCCTGATATTATCATTGAAGGAAAAAATATTAAGGGTTTAGATAAAGAAAATGCAGTATGCAATAAAAACGCCCTACGATAAACCAGGAACAATATGAAGATGTGGTGTGGATCGAATCGTTACCAACTCCGAGTTGCAGCAGAGGAAGAGTCGCCGTACATCGTACTTGAAGTCACTCGAACCGTTGATAAACGATCCCTCAAACCATCCACGAAAGATCCCTTTAATGGAAGATCGCTCGAGTTTCACATTATTATTTTTAACAATCAACGGGGCGATCGCCCACTTGAGCATTTTTTTATTAATAAAAAGACATGGGTCGGTTAGTACATTGCTCCGCAGAGCTCAATGAGCGGGAGAAAGTAGGGGGCTGGGGGTTAGCTACAGACAGCTACGCACCACCGGAGCAACGGGTTACAATCGACACTGGAGGGAGCTCGGACCACCCACAACATAAGATGCTCCTGGATCAAACGCCGCAAGTCAAGATCAGAGGTCCAACGAGGTCGAATTGTCATGCCAGATGGAGGTGTGCTCATCGTTGCCAACCCTCATCGGTGTGAGGGCAACTGTTTTTTTCCCCTATGTCTAGCGACTAGGGTTTTCTAGTCCTCCGGCGGCGCCGCCACCGAGAGTTTCCATTATCGTTGGTTTGATCGACGAGTCGGCGTCCTTCCCCTCGCTGCCTGGATTCTACCCTTGGCAGTGAGCGGTTTGAGGTTGAGTTCAGAGGATAGACTTCGACCATGGCGGAGACAGAGACTGGAAGCGGATCGGGAGACCGGAGATCTGAGGAAGCAGCTAAGTTGTTGGACAGATTGAACCTACAGGATGAGTAGGTAGATGATCTGGTCTGGGAAGAGGAGATCGATGTTGAGGAAATTAAGCCAAAGTGGCTTGCCCTAGGACGACTGCTGACAACAAAAAGCTTCAGCCAGAGCGCATTGATTGCGGACATGAAGGCGGCCTGGAATTCTGCGCAACAGGTGGTCTAGAGGAGGATTGATGCAAACCTATTCTCGATTCAATTCAACTGCCTTGGGGACTGGAATAAAGCGATGCATCAAGGGCCATGGGACTTCAAGGGCTCGGCATTGTTGTTGGCTGAGTATGATGGGTTCGCTAACCCGGAGAAAGTAAGGCTAGATAAACTAGAGACTTGGTGTCAGATTCATAAACTGCCCGATGGAGTTCTTAAAAGCCCATCGGCACTGAAGAATTTGGCTAGCAGAATCGGTGAAGTTCAGGAGGTACAGGTGACCTTGCCGAATGGGTTCATCGGCGAGTTCATCCGAGTTAGGGTAAAGCTGGATGTACACAAAAAGCTTACCAGAGCAGTTGGGATAACTAGAGCAGGACAAACTGAGAAATATTTGGTCAAATTTGAGAAGTTACCAACGTTCTGTCATGCATGTGGATTTATGGGACATTGGTATGAGGAATGTGGTACGGGTGAACATGACAAGACCAAGTTTGAATGGGGACCTTTTATCTTAGCTTCAAGGAGAGGAAGAGGAGGGGGTCGAGGCAATAGAGGAGATGCAGGAAGGAGAGATAATAAGGAGGATGATGATACTGAGGAAGAAGGAAGAGGAGTTGGAAGGGGTTTTGGAAGAGGAAGAGGAGCTCAGATGCAAGCAGACACCAACGCCCTAAATATGAGTTGGAGGTTTAATGCAGTACACCAGTCGGCAATGAGGAATAGAATGGAGGAGGATGAAAACAGGCTAACCCCAAGCATTACAGCTCCTAGCAAAGATGAGAGAGGTTCGGCACATGCAGAGAACTTTGGGGGGGCAGGGAACTTCCTGGGGAAGAGATCAGCGGATAACTCGACTGCAGCAGGGGGAGGAGGCCTCGCCATTGTACCAGTGGGTAAAGTAAAACAATCGATAGTATCAAACTTAATAGATCACTATGAAGAAGAGGATGAAATCCCAGAAAGCTCAGCGAACCAGGCAAACACTCCTCAGAAGAATGCAAATCGAAAAAAGATGAGAGGAGAGAATGGTGAAGCCCTAAGCAATGTGGAGGAGAAGTCACAATCGGTAGATCAAGAGAGATCGGCGGCCCCTATTGAAGGGGACCGCCGGGCGCAATGAAACTCTTGAGTTGGAACTGTCGGGGGCTTGGGAATGCCCCGGCAGTTCGGGCTTTGCTGGACGTCCAGCGAAGCTGTTGCCCAGATGTGTTGTTCTTGTCGGAGACACACTTAGAAAGTTATCCGGCTGAGTGTTTGAGGAGGAGGCTTAAGATGGATCATAAAATAGTATGCCCAGGGGATAGTAGAAAAGGAGGTTTGCTGATGCTATGGAAGAAGGAAATAAAGATTCATCCATTAAACTTAGATCCCATGTTCATTGATGTACGAGTGGAAGATGAAAGAAACTCTGTTTGGCGATTAACTGGTATGTACGGTGAATTCAGGTGGGCGCACAAACATAAGACGTGGGAGAGCATGCGTCGATTGCATGAGGAAAACAACATGCCATGGCTCCTATTTGGAGACTTGAATGAGATTCAGTTTTTATCCGAGAAAGAAGGAGGGAATCCGAGACCAATTCAGTATATGCATGCCTTCCAGTCGGCTATTGACGACTGTGAATTGCGAGATATGGGCTACATAGGCGATCGGTTTACATGGCACAGGGGTGGCATCAGAGAGCGCCTGGACAGAGGCCTTATAAACGCTGCTTGGGAGGCTCTATACCCAGCGGCGGCATTACAAAATATGCTCTACAACCACTCGGATCATCGTCCGATCCTCGTTGATACTGATTATTTTGCTCGAGTGGATGCAGGAGGAGAGCACACAAAACGCTTTGAGGCGAGATGGTTAAGGGAGAAAGATTTCCCGGAGGTAGTGCAAGAAGCATGGAACGCAGCAGGTCTGAATCCGAACTTAAGAACCATCCAAGAGAAACTAAACAGTATGCATAACTCTTTTCATGATTGGGATCAAAGAGTCCTCAAGAAACCAAAAAAGAGGCTACGAAAAGCTCAACAAGAGCTTGAGGAAATAATGACTGGCCCAATGGATGCAGCCAGTGAGGAGAGAAGGAAGGAGACGGCAGAACTGATAGAGTTTCTGCTTGAACTAGAAGAGATTCATTACATGCAGCGTTCAAGGGCGGGGTGGCTTAAATATGGAGATCGTAATACCGGGTTCTTTCAAGCTTATGCAAGCGCTAGGCGGAAGAAGAATCTGATCAAAAAATTAAAAGATGAGAATGGTAACATTATGGAAGGTATGGACGCTTTGAAACCACATATAAGGAACTATTTTAGTAACCTGTTTACTTCTGAGGTTAGTCTTGTAGATCCTTCTATGATAAATAAAGTGCAAACTAAAGTGACAGATCAGATGAATGATATGCTAATGGCACCATACACAATGGAAGATGTTCGAAAGGCAGTCTTCAGTATTGGGGATCTGAAAGCCCCTGGACCAGATGGGCTCCATGCCATTTTCTTCAAGAAATATTGGCACATCTTAGGAGATGAGATATCCGCAGAGGTACTGTTTGCTATTAACAGTAGGCAGATTCCTGAGGAATGGAATGATACTTCTATTGTGTTGATCCCCAAAATTGAGTCTCCTGAGCTAATTACACAATATAGACCTATTAGTCTCTGCAATGTACTGTATAAAATCATCTCTAAGATGTTGGCTGCCAGGTTAAAGGGAATTCTGCCTGATATTATTTCACCAACTCAGAGCGCTTTTGTTCCGGGAAGACTCATCACAGACAATGTTCTAATTGCCTATGAATGTGTCCACAAAATAAAAAATAAAAGGGCAGGGTAGGCTGGTCTCTGTGCAGTTAAATTGGACATGCATAAAGCTTATGATCGTGTGGAATGGATTTTTCTGAGGAGTATGATGGAGAAACTGGGATTCAACAGCCAATGGGTAGATATGATTATGGCATGTGTATCGTCGGTCAGATACAAAGTAAGGGTGAATTCCCATGTTACTGAGATGTTCATTCCTTCTAGGGGGATCCGGCAGGGAGATCCCCTCTCTCCCTATTTGTTCTTAATATGTGCAGAAGGTTTATCCAGTTTGTTGCAGTATGAAGAAGAAGTTGGTGGCATGGATGGGATTAGTGTGTGTAGAAATGCACCATCAGTATCACACCTCTTATTTGCTGATGATTCACTAATACTCATGAGAGCAGATGTTCTAAATGCAACTTCCTTACAGCAAGTACTGGATGCCTATTGTGCAAGTTCTGGGCAGATGGTGAGTCTATCTAAATCAAGCATATATTTTAGTCCCAATACTAGTGTGGTTACAAAGGCAGAAATTGGTCAGATACTCCATATTGATACAGAAGCTTTATCAGACAAATACCTAGGGCTTCCAGCTATAGTAGGTGCAGATAAAAGCGACTGTTTCAGGCACTTTGTTGAAAGAATTAAAAAGAGGATCCTAGGTTGGATGGAAAAACAGCTTTCTATTGGTGGTAAGGAAATATTACTGAAAGCGGTTGCACAAGCTATCCCAGTGTTTGCCATGTCAGTGTTCAGTATCCCTAAGGGGATCTGTACAGAAATAACAGACATCATATCACAATTCTGGTGGGGGGATGATGAGGATCACAAAAAGATGCATTGGATGGCATGGTGGAAACTTTGTATCCCAAAGAATGAAGGGGGGATGGGATTTCGAGACCTATATTCTTTTAACTTAGCAATGTTGGCAAAGCAATTCTGGAGACCTGTAACAGATCCGGATTCCTTGTTGGCTCGTGTTTTGAAAGCTAAATACTACCCCAATGGAAGTATATTAGATGCTACCCCAAAAAATGGTTCTTCATTCACTTGGCAGAGCATATTGAAAGGGTTGGAAACCTTCAAGAGAGGATACATATGGAGAATCGGGACCGGAGAACATGTGAACATATGGAATGACCCTTGGATCCCCTCCAGTGCGGATAGGAAAGTTATCACTCCTCGGAGTCAAACTCTTCTGACAAGAGTTTGTGATCTAATGGACCCTTCGACTGGAACTTGGGATGAGGAGCTGGTGAGAGACATCTTCTAGCCAGTGGATGTTCGGAGGATAATGCAAATTCCAATATACCCGCAAGGTTTTGATGATTTCATTGCTTGGCAGCCCAACCGAACAGGCATGTTTTCTGTCAAAACTGCTTATCATACTCAGTGGATGCATACTTTCAGGGCGCATGCAAATAGGCTAGAGGACCCGGCGGGATCTGCACCTTTGCCAGTATGGAGTACCCTATGGAAACTTCATGTCCCACGTAAAGTTCAAATTTTTGGTTGGAGAGTGTTGCGGGGAATCGTTCCACTAAAGTCGATTCTAATGAACAGACACATAGGCTCGGATGGGGCATGTCCGATATGCCACCAGGAAGCGGAGGATCTAAGACATTTATTGTTTATGTGCACAAATGCAAAGGAAATGTGGAGACGACCGGGTATGATGGAGGTCATCGAGCATTCAGTACTGATGGATCGATCGGGGTCGGTGATTGTTGAGCACATTCTTTCTTTGCCAGAAAAACAGCTAGCTATACACCCTGAAGTTGAATTCAAGCAAGCGTTGATGGTAGGGGCCTGGTATCTGTGGTGGATTAGAAGGAAGATTACTCATAATGAACAGGTACCGCCCTCATGGAGATGGCCTCTTTCAGTTCTATCTATCATACGTAATCTTACAACAGTACAAACAAGACCATTAGTACTACCTGAAGCCAAGTGGTCAAAACCAACCCCAGGATGCCTAAAACTGAATGTTGATGCGGCATTTTTTCCAAATGAAGGATTGGGAGCCACCTCAGCCGTCCTGAGAGATGGAAGGGGGAATTTCATAGCTGCCCAATGCAAGTTCCTTGATGTGACGGCAGATGCTATTACCTCTGAAGCTATGGCTATGAGGGATGGGTTGGCGTTTGTAAATTCCCTAGGGATTGCTGAATATGAGATGGGCTTTAGGCCCATTTAGCAATTACAGAAAAAATCCCTAAGGGCCCATGCTGCGGGTTGCGGGAATCTCGCCGAGCCGATGTGTTCTTTTTGTCACGCAGGATTGGAATTTGAACAGTCAACTGAAAACGATTAATGGAAAATGAATACGAGCTGAAACGTTTCGTCTTAAGTACGGCCGTTACCAGAATTCATTGTGATTCATTATGTGCGGTCTTAAGTACGGCCGTTACCAGAATTCATTGTGATTCATTATGTGCGGTCTTAAGTACGGCCGTTACCAGAATTCATTGTGATTCATTATGTGCGGTCTTAAGTACGGCCGTTACCAGAATTCATTGTGATTCATTATGTGCGTTTATGCTGGACCGTTTGTCTCCTCCTCTGCGCCTATATAAGAGAGGTCGCTCCTCTCCAGAGAATAAGACATATCACATCTGCTCTGCCACTACCACCTTTGTCGTTCCTCTCGCTGCTGCTGTCGCCAGTGACTCCATCCCGTCTTCCGCGTACACGGCCGACGGGAGAGCAGGCCTCCGAAACCCCGCCTCTCCAGATCCTGTACGGGAGAGGGGCGATTAGGTTTTTGGGGAGCGTCTTCTACGCGACTGCTCGCCTCGGTTCGACTGCTTCCTCTACGTCGACTACATCTTCGTCCGCGTCGTCTTCGCCTTCACCATGAGCACCAGCACCGACGCTGACAAGGCTGCTGCCGACAAGGCCGCCTCCGACAAGTGCATCGCCGACGAGGCCGCCGCCTCTGCTGCTGATCCGGCCAACTGGCCTACTGGAGGGTATAACATGCTTACCCTTATCCTGATTATTTCCATGTGTGCAGTACTAGTGGTTTGCGTAGATGTTTCTACTATATGTCTAGTATGTGCGTACATCATGAATTTTCAGTATGTCATTAGCACTGTCTATATCATGTTCATGATTTATTCTTGGATTAAATTAATCGAACAATTGCTTAATTTCTCAACAATCCAAAAACCTAATCTGTGTAGGCAATTTTCGATCCATGGTTTTGCTGCTGCACTGAAACCTGCCCCGTTTACGGGGACGTACTTTAAGCATTGGCAGACCAAAACCGTCTTATGGCTCACGGCGATGAATGTGTTCTGGGTCGCGGGTGTGACTCCCACGGGAACGATTGCTCCTGAACAGGAGAAGGCGTTCAGGGAGGCCACCGTCGTCTTTGTTGGATGTGTTCTGAGCGTGATCGGAGATAAGTTGGTTGAAGCATATTTACATATGCGGGTTGCCAAGGACTTGTGGGAGGCGCTCGAATCTAAATTCGGCACAACCGATGCTGGAAGCGAGATGTATATTATGGAGCAGTTCCACGATTACAAGATGGTTGAAAACCGTCCTGTATTGGAACAGGCTCATGAGATACAGTGCATCGCTAAGGAACTTGAGGTTCTGAAGTGTGTGCTGCCGGGCAAATTTGTCGCGGGATGCATCATCGCTAAGCTACCCAATTCCTGGAGGAATTTTGCTACCACTCTGAAACATCAGAGGCGTGAATTCTCAGTTGAGGATGTCATTGGCCATCTGAGTGTTGAGCAGAACTTGAGAGCAAAGGACTCGAATGGAAAAGGGAACGAAGGGACCTCTGTCGCCAACATGGTGCAGAAGAACTTCAACCCCCACAAGCCCAAGGGAAAGACTGGTGTCCAACAGAATACCGAGTTTAAGAAGAAGGGCAAGAAGCCTTTCAAGAAGGATAAGAAGAAGGGTGGCTGTTTCACTTGTGGTTCTGATGAACATTGGGCTGTCAAGTGCCCACACAAGTTCAAGAAGCCAGGACAGGACTCCAAGACTGTCAACATGATTGTGAGCAACAATGAGAGTGGGCCATCTGGGTACGGTAATTTGTTTGCTGTATTTTTAGTTTGCCAGTCTACCGATTGGTGGATTGACACAGGTGCAAATATTCATGTGTGTGCTGACATTTCATTGTTTTCTTCTTATCAGGCCACAGGAAACGGGTCCGTACTGAGGGGGAATGGCGCGAGTGCTTCTGTTCATGGTGTTGGCACGGTCGATCTGAAGTTTACTTCGGGAAGGATCGTGCAACTGAAGAACGTGCAGCATGTCCCCGCCATCAAGAAGAATTTCGTTAGTGGTTCCCTTCTATGTAGAGAAGGGTTTAAGCTGGTATTCGAGTCTAATAAAGTAGTTGTTACGAAATATGGACTGTTTGTTGGAAAAGGTTATGAATGTGGAGGTCTATTCCGCTTTTCCCTCGCTGATTTTTGTAATAAAGTCGTGAACAATATTCATTCAAATGTTAATGAAACAGAAGTTTGGCATTCACGTCTTTGTCACATTAGTTTTGGTTGTATGACGCGGTTAGCAAAGTTAAATTTAATCCCAAGTTTCACTTTAGCCAAAGGTTCTAAGTGCCATTCGTGTGTGCAAGCAAAGCAACCTCGCAAGCCCCATAAGGCTGCGGAGGAGAGACACTTGGCGCCATTAGAACTCATACATTCTGATCTTTGTGAGATGAATGGTGTGTTGACTAAAGGTGGAAAGAGATACTTCATGACACTGATAGATGATTCTACTAGATACTGCTATGTATATCTTTTAAACACTAAAGATGAGGCTCTACACTACTTTAAAATCTATAAGGCAGAAGTTGAGAATCAACTTGAAAAGAAAATAAAACGAGTCCGGTCAGATCATGGTGGAGAGTATTTCTCTAATGAGTTTGATTCCTTTTGTGCGGAACATGGTATTATTCATGAGAGGACGCCTCCCTACTCACCTCGGTCAAATGGGGTTGCCGAACGGAAAAACCGTACTCTAACTGATTTGATTAACGCCATGTTAGATACATCGGGTTTATCCAAGGCATGGTGGGGGGAGGCTATATTGACATCATGTCATGTCCTGAATAAAGTTCCGACAAAAGACAATGAGATCACTCCCTATGAACAATGGGAAAAGAGAAGAACAACACTCTCATACTTACGTACTTGGGGCTGTTTGGCGAAAGTCAATGTGCCGATCCCCAAAAAGCGTAAGCTTGGACCAAAGACTGTGGATTGCGTTAATTTGGGCTACGCTAAGAATAGCGTCAGCTATAGATTTCTGGTAGTGAAATCTGAGGTACCTGACATGAAAGTCGGTACAATTATGGAGTCTAAAGATGCTACATTCTTTGAGGATATTTTTCCTATGAGAGATATGCAAAGCACTTCTAGACTAGAATCTGATGAGACTCCTGAACCTGCCATTCCGATGGAATATTATGAACAAACACATGATGAAAATCCTGAGGAGGAGGACAAGGAAACCCTTGGTAGGGGCAAGAGACAGAGGACTGCAAAGTCCTTTGGTGATGATTTCCTTGTGTACCTTGTGGATGATACTCCCACTTCTATTTCAGAAGCTTATGCGTCTCCGGATGCTGACTACTGGAAAGAAGCGGTCCGTAGCGAGATGGACTCCATCTTGGCTAATGGGACATGGGAGATTACTGATCGTCCCTATGGTTGCGAACCATTGGGATGTAAGTGGGTGTTCAAAAAGAAGCTTAGGCCCGATGGTACGATTGAAAAGTACAAGGCTAGGCTTGTGGCCAAGGGCTATGACCAAAAGGAAGAGGAAGATTTCTTTGATACTTATTCACCTGTGGCCAGACTGACCACCTTTCGAGTATTACTCTCGTTGGCGGCCTCGCATGGTCTTCTCGTCCACCAGATGGATGTTAAGACAGCTTTCCTGAATGGAGAGCTAAACGAGGAAATCTACATGCAACAGCCAGATGGCTTTGTGATAGATGGTCAGGAAGGAAAAGTGTGTAGGTTGATAAAATCTTTATATGGCCTGAAACAAGCACCTAAGCAATGGCATGATAAGTTTAATACAACACTGGCATCTGTTGGCTTCATCGTTAATGAAGCTGACAAATGTGTATACTATCGCCATGGTGGGGGCGAAGGAGTTATACTGTGCTTGTATGTTGATGACATACTGATATTCGGAACCAACCTCAAAGTAATTGAGGAGGTCAAGTCGTTTCTATCTCAGAACTTTGAGATGAAAGACCTTGGTGTGGCTGATGTTATCTTGAACATCAAGCTACTGAGAGATAATGAGGGTGGGATTACACTTTTGCAATCCCATTATGTTGAGAAGGTGTTGAGTCGTTTTGGATACTCGGACTGCACACCATCTCAAACACCATATGATCCTAGCGTGTTGATTCGAAAATCCAAAGGCACGGCTATAGATCAATTGAGATACTCTCAAATCATTGGTTCACTGATGTACCTAGCTAGCGCTACGAGGCCTGACATCGCTTTTGCTGTGAGCAAACTGAGTCGGTTTGTATCAAAACCGGGTGATGTACATTGGCATGCTGCTGAAAGAGTTATGCGTTATCTAAAGGGTACTATGAACTATGGACTTCACTATACCGGATACCCGTCGGTACTTGAAGGGTATAGTGATGCGAATTGGATCTCTGATGCTGATGAGATGAAGGCCACAACTGGGTATATGTTTACTCTTGGAGGTGGCGCTGTTTCCTGGAAGTCTTGCAAGCAAACGATCTTAACGAGATCGACAATGGAAGCAGAATTAACAGCATTAGACACATCTGGTGTCGAAGCGGGATGGCTTCGAGATCTCTTGATGGACTTGCCATTGGTTGATAAACCGGTTCCGGCTATCCTTATGAACTGTGACAATCAGACCGTCATCACCAAGGTGAAGAGTTCAAAGGACAACATGAAGTCCAACAAGCACATAAGAATGAGATTAAAAGCTGTCAGAAAATTGAGAAACTCCGGGGTGATAGCGTTGGAATATGTCCATACGGCTAAGAATCTGGCAGATCCCTTCACAAAAGGGCTATCACGTGTTGTGATAGATAATGCATCGAGGGAGATGGGCATGAGACCCACATGAGTTGCCATGGTGGTAACCCAACCTATGTGATCGGAGATCCCGTGAAGTAGGACCTGGGAAAACAAGCCAGTGGTGAACTGAGGAGAGTAACTATACTAACCCACTCCGCTGGAGATGCAATACTCTCAATACTGTATGGGAGGATGACTACTGTCTTAATGTGTTCCAAGGCTTATATGTATAAGCAAGATGCTATCCTACAGAGCGATCTTTGAAGGAACACACCTATATGAGCCCGACTGGTGGTCACAGTCTATGAGATTGGGGTGATCTCTAGTAAGCTCATGAACAGGCCAGGAGTGTGACTTATATGCTCCACCCGAGGGGTCAGCCTTCGGCAGCCTAGTATCAGTAAGACATGTGGTGAAACCTCTTTACGCCAAACTGACAATTCAAGGCTTAGTCCATTGTTCAGTTGTGGAGGGGTGTAGCTATTTGCTCTAGGTGGATGTTCAATCTTAACAGGTCTCCACTGAAATACTGGTATATCAAAACAGAGTTTGGAACAGAGGACAACACCATGGGCCTTTGGGATCTGGTGGGGGATTGCTGAATATGAGATGGGCTTTGGGCCCATTTAGCAATTACAGAAAAAATCCCTAAGGGCCCATGCTGCAGGTTGCGGGAATCTCGCCGAGCCGATGTGTTCTTTTTGTCACGCAGGATTGGAATTTGAACAGTCAACTGAAAACGATTAATGGAAAATGAATACGAGCTGAAACGTTTCGTCTTAAGTACGGCCGTTACCAGAATTCATTGTGATTCATTATGTGCGGTCTTAAGTACGGCCGTTACCAGAATTCATTGTGATTCATTATGTGCGGTCTTAAGTACGGCCGTTACCAGAATTCATTGTGATTCATTATGTGCGTTTATGCTGGACCGTTTGTCTCCTCCTCTGCGCCTATATAAGAGAGGTCGCTCCTCTCCAGAGAATAAGACATATCACATCTGCTCTGCCACTACCACCTCTGTCGTTCCTCTCGCTGCTGCTGTCGCCGGTGACTCCATCCCGTCTTCCGCGTACACGGCCGACGGGAGAGCAGGCCTCCGAAACCCCGCCTCTCCAGATCCTGTACGGGAGAGGGGCGATTAGGTTTTTGGGGAGCGTCTTCTACGCGACTGCTCGCCTCGGTTCGACTGCTTCCTCTACGTCGACTACATCTTCGTCCGCGTCGTCTTCGCCTTCACCATGAGCACCAGCACCGACGCTGTCAAGGCTGCTGCCAACAAGGCCGCCTCCGACAAGTGCATCGCCGACGAGGCCGCCGCCTCTGCTGCTGATCCGGCCAACTGGCCTACTGGAGGGTATAACATGCTTACCCTTATCCTGATTATTTCCATCTGTGCAGTACTAGTGGTTTGCGTAGATGTTTCTACTATATGTCTAGTATGTGCGTACATCATGAATTTTCAGTATGTCATTAGCATTGTCTATATCATGTTCATGATTTATTCTTGGATTAAATTAATCGAACAATTGCTTAATTTCTCAACAGGGATTAATAGCCTGGAGGCGGAATCTGATTCCCTACAAGTTATCAATTTTTGCTCGGGTCAAACGAGATGGTGGGATGAAGCGGCAGCACTATTTGCAGAATGTGTGGACTTAAGTTCATCTATTGGGAAGGTCATCTACAATCATTGTTTACGTTCATGTAATCGTGCAGCTCATGTGCTAGCAAACTATAGTTATTGTAACAAATTTTATTTTTCTTGGTTAAATGAGCCTCCTGACATGTTGGTTAAGGAGCTCGTGGACGATGTAAACATTTCTCCAAATTAATAAAGCTAGCCATGATGGCCTTTCCTAAAAAAAAATTCCTCATCGGTGTGAGCCAACGGTAGAGTGGGACAAGTGAGGCAAAAACTTTCCATGCGGGGCTCGAGGGAGCCGGATGACCACCTAAGTACCAACGTCGGAGCCAGACAGTCCACGGTTTACGCACGCCATTGAAGATTTTATGAACCATTTTGAGGAGGCATGTATTCTGGGCCCCAATGTCCACCACGCCAAGCCCCCCCTCTGAGCGGAGACGACAAGCATCATGCCAGGCCACCTGACACTCTCCTCCAGAGCATTCACTTGCCCCTTTCCAGAACATGGCCCTACGGGGACGGTCCATCCTGGCCACAGTGCCCTTGGAGAGGGGGAGTACGGACATGGCACGAGTAGGAATGGCAGAGAGCACCGCAGAAGTAAGTGTCAAGCGCCCCCCCCCC
>LR738715.1:14721161-14739370 GCA_902687465.1 Secale cereale | reverse complement strand
CCCTAGGTCGAGGGTATGTGTGCGCCACCCGGGGATACGTCGCTCAATCTTGATCGGCAAGAAGTCCAGGACGCTAGCGGGGAGTTTCACATCATAGAGGGGTAAGCCGAGGTACGTCTGGGGAATGTCGATAATGGGCGGCCAAGCTCAGCAGCCAAGGAGGCAGCATGGGCTCACTACCAAAAACTGAAATATTCCTGTGAGGCCGAACCCGACAGTGTTGGAATTAAACCCGACGTAGTCGCCGTATTTGGATTGTAGACGGAGCAATTACCTCATGGATTTAGCTTCCATATGTATACGTGGACTAGGTTACTTGTACATGTGTGTCCGAGTAGGACTAGTACTGGAGACCGACTAGGTTTGGTTGATGCTAGGCTAGATGGCTCCTATATATACATGTACAAGCCTCCTATAATCAGTTGAACCGTGAAGATCAATAAAGCAAAGACAAGGCTCGATATGAGCCTTTGGCAATAATCCAAATACTGTTGTTGCCGCTCTCTCTCACGCCGGACTGGAGGTAGACGAAACACTTTTTCTGGCGACCAACGCCCCGGCGCTTCCACGCCCCGGCGCTCAAAACGCCCTGGTTTTTCTTTGTTCCAACTGGATAGCTCCGCCCATGCGGTTACAACAATCAGGGGCTTTTATACCCAGGCTAGTACACACGCACGCACTCAACGGCCAGCCACACCGGCCATGAACCCACGCACGTCTAGCTAACTAACCTTATCCTGCAACTCACGCATGCATGCAGCTCGCCGACACGGCCGGTTCTCAAGCTGCTGGACGTAGCGCCCACGCGAGCCTCCGCTCCGCACGCACGCCTAGCGGCTCGCTCGCCCAGCCTGTGCACACGACGCGTTCCAGCCCCAACACGGACGCAACACGCACCGGCGTCCCATCCAAACCTAAACACACACGCCACACTACTGCGTCCCACACGTCCCGCCCGTCCCGCGTGCAACCGGCACGCCCGACGAACCCGACGAGCCCGACAGCATCAGTGTGACCCGCCCGTCCCGCGCGCACCGATGCGCCCGACGAGCCCGACCACACACACCGTGGCTTATTCCAACACACACCCCCTAAGCCATGGCCTAGAGGAGTCCGTCGTCGTCGACGTTGATGCCGGCCAAGAGAGCCTGCTCCGCCGCCGGTCCTTTCCGTAGCTGCGGGCACTCGCGCCGAAAGTGCCCGTGCTCCCCGCACTTGTAGCAGCGCATGCGCCTGTTGCCGCCGTTGCCCGACGCCACGCTGCGCCCGTCGTCGTCGTCGTCCCGTGCTCCGCCTTGCTGCCGCTCCCGTGCCCGCCACTGCGCCTAGGTCAGCAGGTGCTGATCGCCGCCGCGCTCGCCACCGTCTTGTCCACGGCGCCTAACCCGCTCGTCGAACGCGCGCAGCCGCCCGAGCGCCTCGTCGAAGGCCAGCACATCGACGACGCAAAACTGCTCGATGCCGGCGACGACGAGGAAGAGACGATCCGGCACCGTGTCCAGCAACTTCTTGACGAGCGCCGCGTCATCCAGCGTCTCCCCGAGGTTAGCGTACCTCGCCACCATCGCCGCGAGCCTCCCGCCGTACACGTCGAGCTCCTCGCTGTCCGCCATCTTCATCCGGTCGAACTCGCCGCGCAGCGTCGCCAGCCTCGCCGCGCGGACCCGATCGGCACCGATGAACCTCACCTTCAGGGAGTCCCATACCTCACTGGCGGTGAGCTTCGTCGACACCTGCAGCAGCACATCCTTCGGCAACGCCCCGAGAAGCAACGCACGCGCCGTCTTGTCCTTCCGCGCGTTCACCGCCGCATCGCCCGACGCCACCGCCTCCCACACGGTGTGGACGTCGAGAATCGCCTGCGCCTTGATCGCCCACACGGTGTAGTTGTCCACCGTGAGCATCGGCATCGCCATCGACGCCGATCCGCCCGCGCCACTGCCCTGTGGGACGAGCGCCATGGTCGCCGGTGATCGCCCGAACCGAAGCTCTGATACCAATTGTTGTTGCCGCTCTCTCTCACGCCGGACTGGAGGTAGACGAAACACTTTTTCTGGCGACCAACGCCCCGGCGCTTCAACGCCCCGGCGCTCAAAACGCCCTGGTTTTTCTTTGTTCCAACTGGATAGCTCCGCCCATGCGGTTACAACAATCAGGGGCTTTTATACCCAGGCTAGAACACACGCACGCACTCAACGGCCAGCCACACCGGCCATGAACCCACGCACGTCTAGCTAACTAACCTTATCCTGCAACTCACGCATGCATGCAGCTCGCCGATACGGCCGGTTCTCAAGCTGCTGGACGTAGCGCCCACGCGAGCCTCCGCTCCGCACGCACGCCTAGCGGCTCGCTCGCCCAGCCTGTGCACACGACGCGTTCCAGCCCCAACACGGACGCAACACGCACCGGCGTCCCATCCAAACCTAAACACACACGCCACACTACTGCGTCCCACACGTCCCGCCCGTCCCGCGTGCAACCGGCACGCCCGATGAACCCGACGAGCCCGACAGCATCAGTGTGTCCCGCCCGTCCCGCGCGCACCGATGCGCCCGACGAGCCCGACCACACACACCGTGGCTTATTCCAACAAATACTATGTGCGTGCGTTTGTTTTCCGGCGAGCCGCCGTTGTGTACGCGTGTGTGATTTGGTGTTGCTTGCCGAAAGATCGATCAGGAGCGGACTAGCTAGTACAAGCTTGTTTTGTACTACGGTGCGTTTCGACGTAAAGTAAATCGTTGAGTTCGTCAGCGAGCTTCGTTCGTCATCGTCGTTCGTCGTCGGTCGTATCACCGTCGCCGGAAGTACTCGGCATCGGGACTGGGCCAACAATTGGTATCTAGAGCTTGGTTGATCTTCTAGTAACGGGAGGTCATGTCGGACGACGAGAAGAATAAGCAGCTGGCGGAATACTCCGGTGTGGCTAAAGTAATTGCTGCTCCGGCGAGTTCGTCGTACCCAAGGTTTGATCACGAGAACTTCGGGGTCTGGAAGGCCCTCATGGAGTGTGGTCTCCGCGCCAACAAGCTATGGGACGCGGTCGATCCAGGAGGAAACGCGTTCAAGAAGGAGGGGGCCGAGCACCGGAAGGATCGGCAGGCGGCGTCGGCGATTTACTCGGTGATGCCGATGGATGTCCTCCAACACCTGATCGCCAAGGAAACGGCGAAGGAGGCGTGGGATACGTTGAAGCTCATGTTCGAGGGACACACCCGCGTCAAGCAAGCCAATCTTCAAACTCTCCTAAGGAACTATGAGACTTTGGTCATGGGCGACAATGAGTCCGTGGATGCGTTCGCTTCACGGGTGGCAACTCTCATCAATCGGATTTGCGCGCTCGGAGAAAACCTCACGGAGGCCTCGCTTGTCCGGCGGTTCTTGCGCGCAGCCCCTCCCCGGTACCTGCAAATTGTCACGGCGATCGAGCAGTGTGTCGATCTCGCGACTCTCTCCATCGACGATCTTGTCGGACGGTATAAAGCTCACGATGAGCGGATGCGGTACAGTCTTGGGGACGGGAGGAACGACAAGCTTGTGATGCTCACAAGGGCGCAGTGGGTCGCTTTGTCAAAGGAAACACAAGGCGGGTCCACAAGCAGCAGCAAGAAGAAGGGGAAGCAGCGCTCGGCGAGAAAGAACTTCGCCGACTCGGACGACGAGGATGCGCCTGCAACACCGAGGAGAAAGTTTGACATCAGGAAAGTGAGGTGTTATAACTGTGGTCTCCTCGGTCACTTCAAGGCTGACTGTGAAGAAGCACCGAAGCAGAAGGCGCTCATGGCCCAGCAAGGAGATGATGGTGACATGATGTTGATGAGTGAACTCGTGGACGAGGAGGATCCAAACTCACAAGCGTTGACTAAAGAAATTGTCGGTCTTGCGGAAGAAAAGGTTTGCTATCATGATCATTGTTCGGAAACTCGCGTCGATGCTATAGATGCGGGGGTTGATTCCGAAACTTATGTCAGTGCTATGGACGTAAGTGCCAACTTTGCTGGATCGGATGCAGCGATAGTTGCATGTGCGCGACCATGGAGGAGGAGTCTTTGTACGGCGCGTCCGAGAGAGGCCAGCTGTGGTCGAAAGAGCAATTCAGAAGATCAGAAGACAGACGAAGACATTGCACCAGAAGTCCACGGAAAAACAAGGCATCCAGACGTGTCGTGGAGCAAGCAAGCAGCTTGTGACTCGGTGGAAGGAAGCACTGTACCTGAGAGCACGGGTCGCAGCGCGTGTGCTCGGCCAGGAAGCAGCAACCCAGCCACTTTTCTTGCTAGGGCGAAGGGAGGCCAAGGCCCAGTACGTGGGGATCCACTACGTATTCAAGCTTCTCCGGAGACACGTGATGCACTTGAAGGTGCAGCACGCTGCACTTGGGGATGGACCAGCAGTTTTGTACACAGGAGATGTTTATTTGGCACCTGTGTTACCTCCGAAAGTAATGGAGGAAAGGACACCACAACCTACACCAATACAGCTGCATCCGGTGTTACATCCATATTCGGAGAATACTCTTCGGACGATTGACCCGGTAAAAGTGAAAGGGAGTGGGTGACGATGTCTAGAAAGCACCGAGGAACTAGCGGGAGATGAGGACGGGAATACGAAGGAGTGTTGGCGACAGGCTATGGAAGAGGAGTTGAGGTCGATCGACGATAACAATGCATGGAAGCTTGTGGATCTTCCTAACAATGAAAAAGTCATGTATCTTAAGTGGGAATTTATGATCAAAAAAGATGTCGATGGGTCCATGAAGCACAAAGCGAGGCTAGTAGCCAAAGTGTACGTGCAAGAGGAAGGTGTGGACTTCGAAGAAGTGTTCGTTCCCATTGAAAGGATGGAATCGGTGAGACTACTCATCGCTCTCGCAGTTCAGGAATCATGGAAGATACATCACATGAATGTAAAATCCGCGTTTATGAATGGCAAGTTACAAGGAGATGTGTATGTGAATCAGTCACCGAGATTCATCAAAGAGGGAGAGGAACACAAGGTACTGAAGCTACACAAAGTCTTGTACGGGCTACGGCAAGGCTCTCGGACGTCGAACATCAAACTTGACCAGACATTATTTTCTCTTGGATTTGAGAAAGCCCCACTAGAGCATGCAATGTACAAGAGAGGTCAAGAGGGATCGTCTACTAGTTGGCATCTACGTCGACGATCTGTTGATAACTGGAGCAGATGAAGAGGTGATTGCAAAGTTCAAGCTACAAATGAAGGAGCTTTTCAAGATGGATGATCTTGGTATTTTGAGTTACTACCTCAGGATGGAGGAACATCAAAAGCCGGAGGGGATCACACTATGGCAACAGGCATACGTAAGGAAGGTACTTGAAAGTCGTGGCATGAAAGATTGCAATCACATTGTCGCTTCAATGAAACCTCGTCTTGAGCTAAGCAAGAAGAGCAAAGCACCCGCAGTCGATGCAATAGAGTATATTGCAGCGGCCGCTGCGGCGTGTCAAGGTGTGTGGCTGAAGAGGCCACACGGTGATCTCATGGATCGAGATCCAGAATAAATGATGCTCAATGTTGATGGCGAGTTGACAACATTTCTACGCGAGCATCCAGTGCAGTATGATAGTGGCAAGCACATCGATACGGTGTATCGATATATAAAGGACTGCGTGGAAGAAGGTAAGATAAAGGTCAACTACATTTGCACCGATGATCAACCGGCGGATATGCTAACTAAGAGATTGGATCGAGAGAAGATCTTGGAGATGCGAAGAAAGATCGGCGTCCGAACAATGACATGACGATGTCGTGTTTAGGGGGTGATTGTTGGAATTAAACCCGACGTAGTCGCCGTATCCGGATTGTATACGGAGCAATTACCTCATGGATTTAGCTTCCATATGTATACGTGGACTAGGTTACTTCTACGTGTGTGTCCGAGTTGGACTAGTACTGGAGACCGACTAGGTTTGGTTGATGCTAGGCTAGATGGCTCCTATATATACACGTACAAGCCCCCTGTAATCAGTTGAACCGTGAAGATCAATAAAGCAAAGACAAGGCTCGATATGAGCCTTTGGCAATAATCCAAATAATACGTGCGTGCGTTTGTTTTCCGGCGAGCCGCCATTGTGTACGCGTGTGTGATTTGGTGTTGCTTGCCGAAAGATCGATCAGGAGCAGACAAGCTAGTACAAGCTTGTTTTGTACTACGGTACGTTTCGGCGTAAAGTAAATCGTTGAGTTCGTCAGCGAGCTTCGTTCGTCATCGTCGTTCGTCGTCGGTCGTATCGCCGTCGCCGGAAGTACTCGACGTGGGGACTGGGCCAACAGACAGGAAAATAGGGTTTACCGACAGGAAAAGTATTTCCTGTCGGCCGGCCGTCGGGGTTACCTGTCAGGCATAGCGTGACAGGGAAAATATGATATGCCTGTCGGGGACAATGCCCACCGGGACGAAAGTGCTCTTGTGGAAGTTGATTGACATACCCGTGGCGACAGAGAATGCATCCAGAATAGATTTTAGTCGCGAGAGTTGTCCATATTCAACACGGATCAAGAGGAGGGTGTCGTCTGCATACTGAATAACAGGACATGGCAGGTCGTCAACAAGCGGGTGTAGCAACCTGGAGGGGGAGGTATCCTTGGCAATCAACTGGCCAAGAAGGTCGTCACCATCAGGAAATGGTAGGGTGACATAGAGTCCACTTGGCGCAATCCTTTTTTACATTGAATCCATCTGCCGGGCACCCCATTCAGCAAGACTGCAGTTTTGCCGGTGGCTGGGATATTGCGGATCCAGGTGCGCCAGCGTTCGCCAAAGCCACGAGCTTGCATAATTATATCCAGAGCGTCCCAACTGACTGAATCAAAGGCTTTTTGAAGTGCAACTTCAAGGCGATCGTGGGTGTTTTGCGGAGACGGCAACACTGTACCAAACCAGCAGCATACAAGGAATTGTGGGCAATGCACCTCCCAACAATAAATCCAGACTGCTCGAAGGACACGAGTAGCTCAATAAACTCCTGCAGTGGTGTGGTCAATATTCGGGGAGATAATCTTCATGACACAATTCTGGAGGGAAATGGGTCGGAACCCGTCGGCAGAGAGCACCACGTCACACTTGGGCAGCAGGTTGATAAAGGCACGGTTAACACCATCGAGGTCAGCCACACCAGAATAGAAATCATTTAAGAAGTCCAATAAATCATGCGAGGCAATGTCTTAGTAGGTTTTGAAGAAAGCAGGACCGAACCCATCTGGACCAGGGCTACTGTTCGCACGCATAGCCCAGACCCCCTTTTTTAGCTCCTCCATGGTGAAAGGTTTTTCAAGCTCGTCTAGGTGGGGTACCCGATCCAAGTAAATACAAGGGTCAAAGCTCCAGGAGGAGGGGGCCGCAGTGCCCAGTAGAGATGTGTAGAGATCCAACAACAGCTGTGCTTTGTTGCTATGGTTCCCCATCAGCATGCAATACCTGAATTTGATTTTTCCGCAGTCGGGCAGAGGCGCCAGCATGGATGAAAGAAGTGTTACCATCTCCAAGCTTGCAGAGTCGGTAAGCACACCGCTGCCGCCAGTAGATGTCAAGTTTCTTGTACTCCTCAGAAAGACGTTCCTTGACAAATGATCGCAGGAGGTGCTTGGGAGACGAGAGCGCTCGAATCTCCTTCGTTAAATCAAGGATCTCAACAAGAGCTCGACAATTAGAGACCACTTCGCGTTAATTCATCAGTAGCATGGTTTCACTGCAATTCATTTTTTTTATTCCAACAGTAGCATGGCTCCACTCAGGGCAGCCACCAACCAAACAATATAGTATTGTTTCTATAAGAATAGAACGACAACCACCTTTCCTCTCAAAGATCATCCCGAGTGAGCCTTTGATACGTCTCCAGCGTATCTATAATTTTTTATTATTTCATCCTATTATTTATGAAGTCTTGGATGTTTAATGGGCTTTATCATTCACTTTTATATCATTTTTGGGACTAACCTACTAACCCAAAGGCCTAGTCCAGATTGCTGCTTTTTGCCTATTTCAGGGTTTCGCAGAAAAAGAATATGAAACGGAGTCCAAACGGAATGAAACCTTCACGAGAGATATTTTTGGAGAAAATCACGCCGAAGGAACTTGAGAACCACATCAGGGGAACATCGAGGAGCCCACGAGGGTGGGGGCGCGGCCTGGGAAGGGGGCGCGCCCCCTACCTCGTGGGCCCCTCGAGCGTCCTCTGGTGCCCTCCTTCTTCCTATATAAGTCTACGTACCCTAGAAACTCCGTGGACAGAGAGAAAACCCTAATTCTATCGCCGTACCTTCTGTTCCCATGGAGATCCCATCTTGGAGCCTGTTCCCATAGCTTAAAGTAGGCCGACGGCCGCCGTCGGTATTGTTTTGGCTGTCGGCGTAGGACCGTTTTCCAGTAGTGTTTACTCGATCCCTCAATCTGGCACGCCCCAACGCTCACCTCCGCCGCCATTCTGCTCAGGCCAGCCGCCGCCTGCAGATTAAAAGCCATGCCATTTCCTTGGTTCCTGACCATGTATAGGTACGTCCAATCCATGTTTAGCTAGTTACTCGAACTGAGGAGATCAATCGCCCCCACTCTCGCTCACTTGTGTAACGACGATCGATTTGATGGCTCTGAAGTCGAGGATTCGCCGGTTTGTGAACCTGATCGTGGACGACGGCATCCCGGCAGCCAGATCGCTGCGCCGCATCGACCTGATGCACCACAAGCTGTTCAACACGACGGTGCCTGTGCTTCATCTTTGTCCCCGGCACATACAAGGTCCAGTATGTGCCGGAGCTCAAGCTTTGGTTTGGCATTTGCGCCAATGACTGGCAAGTTGGTGCTGCTAACCTCTCCACCATGGACATGGCCACATGGGCATGGGCATGGGCATGGACTCCCAGCAGCCACAGCTAGTAGGTGCTTGGAAGGAGCTGGAGCCTGGAGCCACCTCCAGAGTGGACGGAGATACAGTGTCCTCAGCTTGTCAGCCTGGGCTCCGGGAGGTTCTGCGTCGCGAGGTTCTTCCACCACTCTTGGATACATCCCCTGGGCTTCTTCTATAATCGTTATGATCCAACTGTGGATGAATATTTTACCGTCCTGACTGGTATGGATCTGGTGCCAAGCTTCGTCCATGGCGTCGATAATGTTAAGGCTGCGAGTGCCGCATGCAGCAATGGCGGCAATAGGAAACCGCAACTTCAAATGATGAAGCACAATTCAAGATGCCACATGTCTTATGACGCTGACGGTACCATTGACCTACTCTTCTGAACAATCTTGGTTCAATGTTTCCAGAACCTCTTGGAGTCTTGGATACTGTATTCGGTCTGTGTGAGACAACTCCGCATCTCTTTTGGATACTGTACTAGCAAGTGTATCACTATTTTGCTCGGGAGACATTGACAAATCTGCTCATTGAACTAAAACCACGACACTTATTATGAATCAGAGGGAGTAGATGCATGATATCCAAAACCCTTGTGCAATCCTTTGTTGCCAGCCATAGGTTTTGTCAGCGATGGTGTGCAATAGCCAATAGCCAAGCTTCGGCATGCATGCCATGTGTAAAGTTATTATGTACTGCCTATAACTTTGTACTAAATCAATGACACTTATTTTGGGACGGAGGGAGTACTACTTCCTCCATTTCATAATTATTGGCGTGGTTTTAGTTCAAATTTCAAATAAAACCGCGACAATAGTTATGGAACGGAGGAATTACAGTTCAGTTGCTATTCCAAATGCTTGTGTTATCTTCTTTCTATTGACGTTCCTAGATTAAACATTCACTTTCAGGTATGAAAATGGTCTTCTTAACTTCTAGTACTATCTACCACCCAGAGAATGGCATCAGTAAACAGAGGACGACATTCAGTTCATAATTAATTTTTTATACGAGGCTTGATGACTTGAAGATGTTAGAAAGTGTGTTCTCTTGTGCTTTCTCAGAAAGACATGCATTCATTGTTTAATCTCATCGCCGTGCTCCAAATGCAATTCTCCCTGTTTTCCGTAGGACTTGCTTGTTTGCAAGGGTAGACCTAGTTAGTTTATGCTTGTCACCTGAGATGCAGCTGTTGAGGCAAGATTTGTCAGGCAAAAATGGTAACGTCTGGTAAGCAGTTTTGAGTTCCTTTCCCTTTGTGATACAACACAATACCCAGAAATTCTTTTGCTGTAAAGAGGTTTTGACTTTTGTCTGAATAAAAGTGGTATACATTCTTCTCTTCATGCTTAATGCTGCTAAAAGGGTTCGTTATTTTCTGTTATCTTAAGCACTCTAAAGCGTTGGAGTCATTCAATGTGGTTGAAGGTGATGGCACAATCGTCTCTTGTGCTACTCTGTTCGAATTTCCTGAGGAAAAATCAGGGGGAAGCGGTTGCATGTTGTTGTATCTGAAGTCTTGCTCTAGTACTGACAGTCGCCTTCATTGGCTTGGCCGCTTGGGTTTGGTGTGCTGTCTTGGACGCTTTGGGTCCCATCTTGCGGCGACCGTCTGATGCAATTTACATCTTCTATGTGTTTTTTTATTTTTTTGCAGATTCGTAGCGCATGAGCGCGCTAACGTAGAGGAGTTGGTGTCCAGGCTTTGCATCTTTGCACATCGGCTGTCTCCTCCTCCTCCCCCGGAGCCGGATTAGTTGTGGTATTTTCTTAGTTCTGTTTGGGCATGATGTTGAGCTGCTGCCACCGCACGTACCTCCTTTTATTATCCTTTCCTTTTCCTTCTGGCTAGACTTTGAGACATTTGTATGGAGGCTTGTGTGGTGGTTGGGCTTTATCTATAAAGCGAGGCAAGAGACTTTTTCAGTAGAATGCCGATGGGCACAATGGGCACAATAACGATGGACCAACAAGCAGGAGCCATGTCTGCATTTTAAGCAGATTCTTTTAGCTATGTTTCGGACCTTAAACCATTGCAAATGCAATGGGCACAATGAAGCCTCAAGTTTTTTTGCCTAGTTGTCAGTGGACCAATAAGTTGCAGTGGGCCCAATCAGGAGTACAACAATGAGGTCACTCTGGTGTCGTTGCATATTGTTAAGAGCATTCTGCTAGCTGTAGAACATCATTGGTGATATTTGATTACATGGTAGTTCCGAGCCCGATACGTCCAATCTCGTTAAATTTGTTGCAGTACACTACTATGCGTGCTACTATAGTTCAACTCCTTGTCGCTGAAACTGGTAAACTAAAACCGCTTTGACACTTCATTCAATTTAGTTTTGAGTGATGTTTCGTTTGGTGCAGTGGTTCGTCATCACCTCGCGGCTATGATTAATTAATTTAAACCTATTCTCCGAATGTGCTGGATGTGAGTAAGCTTGCCTTCGTCTCCGTGGCCTTCTTCTTTGCATTGAGCATGGTCTGGTTGGAATCCTTCATCCCCGTGTCGATAACAGGTGTGGTGAAGGTAACACAGGGATCGATGACAGAGGAGCAGGTTGTGCAGCATCTCCGTGAGCTGGTTACAGCCAGCTTTCAGTGAGCCCCGGTGAAACTTGAGGAGCAGGTGTATAGGGTGTACTTTCCTACGAGGGAGGACTTAACTCGGCTCCTTCAGTTCGGTATGAGTAAGGTGCCTAACAGCAATTGCATTCTTTTGTGTGATGCCTAGGGAAAAAAGGAGGGGAACACCTCTTTCTCAGATCCGGGTCCAATTCTCGGGGGCATCGCCTAAGCCCCTGAATGAATTTTTGTCACCTAGAGTCTGGGTTCACTTATTGGTAAGGCGGAGAGGGTTGACATGCCTTTCACCCGTGCCCAGGGCGTTGCCCGTCTGCTTGTTATTATTGTTGACATTGAGTTGGTTCCGGACATTGTGAGATGGACCCATGTAGGAATTATGTATGAACTTGAGGTCAAGATTGAGCGTCCCCCGTCGTTTGATGGGGTGGACAAGACTAATGATGTGCACATGGTAGAGGGTGATGATGGCAGTGGGAATCACGATAAGAAAGCGGATAACAATGGGCGTGACGCAACTAGGAGGGCGGAGGGATAGTCTGCCCAGTCGGCTGTGGATTTTGCATGCAAGGGGCAGTGCCGCCGATGAACACTCTGAGATTCGGTTCATTTGGCGCATCTTCTGCTCCCAGTCGCCTTTGGGGGCACATGGCCGAGCTGGACGACCCGGTGGAGCAGCAGCTGTCGTCATTGTCGCCGGTGGCTTTATGAGGTGCGCCGTCACAACTGGTTGTGGATACCGGAGCGGTGCGAGCCACATCGCCTATGCTGCCCCAGATGCCACAGCGGGTATCTCAGGCAGGAGTGGTGGGGGTTTTAGAATTGTAACCGTATACAGATAGATCTCGTTTATCTTGTAATCCCTCTCTATCTCTTATCTCCTCTCTTATCTCCTGTAAACAACTTTCTCTCGATCTATCATGACTTGTATGCCAAGGCTATTGCCATATATATAACAATGCGGCCCGAGACAAAGGGTTCAACGCTTTCCAACCTATCTTACATGGTATCAGAGCCTCTTCCTCATAGATCATAGATCGCATCTAGCTACCTCCCACAAAAGCGCATCAAGTCTTCTCCCTCGACCGAGATCATGGCCACCACCACCGCTACACCGCTGTCCAGCACCTCGGGCACGCTCACCACCACCCTGTCCTCTTCCCTCGCACCATCCTCATCCAGCACCACCGCAGGGTCTCTCGGATCGCCACCTCAGGAGAAGCTCACGAGGGGAAACTTCCTTCTATGGAAGGCCATTGTGCTGCCTCAAATCAAAGGCGCCCAGATGGAGCATCACCTCGACGGGACGAGCCCGCCACCGCCGGCCACCCTCACTGTTACCAAGGACGGCAAGGAAGAACAGATCTTCAACTATGCCTGATCCCTCTGGTACGCACAACAACAGCAGCTTCAAGGATATCTGATGGGATCTCTCTCCTGCGATATCCTTGCGCAGGTCGCGACGCTACAGACGCCGGTCGAAGTCTGGAGCGCCATCCACGCCATGTTTGCCGCCCAGAGTCAAGCTCAAGCCATCAACACCCGCATCGAGCTCACTAACCTAAAAAAAGGTAACATGACCATGGCTGAATATCTTGGCAGGATCAAGAGTCTCACTGATGAAGTCGCAAGCACCGCTGCGGCTCTCTCCGATCCGGAAATCGTCTCCAAGATCCTCGCCACCTTGGACATGGAGTACAATCCGGTCGTGTCCGCCCTCGCCGCTCGGGTGGAACCCATTACCGTTCAGGAGTTGTACAACCAGCTGCTGAGTTTCGACGCTCGTCTCACCCTTCTGCATGGCGGCGATCTCCGGCAGTCGTCTGTAAACTCTGCTGCTCGTGGTCGCGGCCGCGTGCGCGGTCACCAGGGGCAAAACTGTGGCGGCGGACGTGGGCGCAGTGCTTCCCAGGGCGACGGCGCTCGCTCTGGCGGAGGCTACAACTACAACAACGGAGGCGGCTACAACAACTCCAACAGCAGCGGCGGCGACTTCAACTCCAACACTAGTCGCCGCCCTACTGCCCCGCGTCCTCGACCGCGCTGCCAACTTTGCAAGAAGTCTGGCCATGAGGTCATGGACTGCTGGCATCGCTTCGATGAAAACTTCGTTCCTGATGCTCGCCATGTCGCCGCTGCCATGCGAGAACAAGCAGAAGAAGGCGTCTGGTATGTTGACTCTGGCGCCACCGACCATGTCACAAATGAGCTAGAGCAACTTGCTCTTCGCGAGAGGTACAATGGCACTGATCAGATCCACACTGCAAGTGGAGGAGGTATGGATATTCTTCACATCGGTCAAGCTTCAATTAATTCCCCCAAACTTAAACGTGATCTCATTCTTAAGGATGTTCTTCATGTTCCACAAGCTGATAAAAATCTTGCTTCTATGTCTCGTTTAGCCACCGATAATAATGTCTTCTTTGAAACTCACCCTCATCATTTTTTCATTAAGGATCGGGCAACAAGGGAACTTCTTCATCGCGGTAGATGCATTGGGGGCCTCTACCCCATCACATCCGGAGCACTTAGTTGCCGGCGTCGTCAAGTCTACTCCGCCATCAAACCCTCCTTGGAAAGGTGGCATCAACGATTAGGACATCCATCTCCAGTCATAGTAAAGCAAGTAGTTAATAAAGACAAACTTCCTTTGTCACATAGTTCCATTAGTGACACTACTAGAATCTGGGAATTTGCCATCAGCCAGCTCTTTGCCATCTGCCAGCTGATGGCAAAGAACGTCTTTGCCATCTCCTTATAAAAAACAGATGGTAAAGAACTGACAGATGGCAAAGAACATGGTTGCCATCAGCCAATTCTTTGCCATCTGCCAGCAGATGGAAAATAATCTTTGCCATCTGCCAGCAAGTGGCAAAGACCACCTCTTTGCCATCTGTCAGCAGACGGCAAAGATTCTTTGCCATCTGCTGGCAGATGACAAAGAGATGGGGTTATTTTTTCCATGTAAAAAAATTTGTTCTCTCTTATCCCCTCCCTCTCCTCCCTCCTCTCCCTCTCTCCCACGCATCTCACCCGCGCCCGCACCACCCGCCGCCCCACAACCCCGCCACCGCCCAAGCTCCCCGCCGCCGCCACCAGCCCCGACCGGAACCCGATGCGCCGCACCCCGCCCCACCCCACCCCACCCCATGGCCGAGCACGACGCGCCCCCCGAGTCCGGCACCGCGAGGTCCCCGCCGGCCAGGCGCGGCAGCGACGCCCGCTCTCCCCAGGTGAGAACCACTCGCCCCCTCGTCGTCCTCCGCATCTCGCCCCCGTCCACTCCAAACACCCCAAAAGGCCATCGAAGCCCCAGCCCTCTTCCCAGAGCTCCCGCACCATGTCGGCATCCACCAGCGGCGGCAGGGGTCTCTCGCCGCAGGCGGCCGCGGCACTCGAGGAGGGCGTCGGGCTGGTGTTCGCGCTGTGGACGGCGCTGCAGATGGCGGTGGAGAACAAGTGGGGCGGCCGCGACTCCCGCGCCAAGGCCAACCAGCTCGCCGCGACGTCCTCGCCTTCTTCACCAACTCCAAAGGTGCCCGCTCACTCGTCCCCTTCCACACCCCCTTTGATTGCGTCCTTAGGTCGTCCTCGAATAGCTCCAGTCTCCCAGAGAGGATTTCGGCCATGGAGTGATCCTCCTCCATGGATGGATCTGGTCATAATTTTGGTTCTGGAGCTTTAAATGTATTGTATCTTAAATTACTTTTTAAGTAATATATGATCTGAATTAGTTTTTTGGTCGTTGGGTGCATTTGTAGTACATCCTGCAAATTTAATTGGCCGTGCACCTAATCTCCGTGTGCATTGCAAGCTGGTAGCAAGGAGGATATTATCCCTAGTGTCCAGATTTTGGACATGGAGGTGCAGTTTGGTGACCACAATGCTGTGAAGAAAGTGCCCGGCTTTCTCGGATGTTTCCCAACCTAGAGGCGCTCCATGTCCATGTAAAATTGGTCAACTTAACTACATGCATTTGCAGTTTGGAATACTATGTCATACTAGCATGGTCACTTGGTCAGGACTCAGGACTATGAATTAGATTAACCATATAATTGTCAGTCTGCGCATATTGGCCGTTGGGGGCATGCATTGTTGCATATGCTCGCTGTGTCGCGATGAGTTAGGAGTGCCCTGGAGAACTTTATTGCACACCGTTTGTTTGTTACACTGTTAGCTATGCATAGTGAAAGATGAGTTCAGTTGTGCTGGCAGAGGAGGCAGGAGGTGCTGCTTGCAAAAAAAAGCTGGGTTGAAGTATTATTGCAAATGGTTTGCTGCAATTTCTTACATTAGCTTGTTAAATGATAGCAGCGCATGATACAACTTTTTGTTGTGAATGTACTTGAAACTAAATTGAAGCTTCATTATGCGTCTGTGTTTTGATCTGAAATGCTTACATTAGCTTGTATATTCTGTAGCTATTACTTGCTCATGTTGTTTCTGAAATGATAACTATTATTTCTGCATTCAAAGAGATTACACATTGTTGATATCTGCATTCAGTGTGATTTTCATGATTTGACTGTGTTGATGTTACAATCAGCTAACATTTGTGCTCAGTTTCACTTCTTAATGTGTTGGTGTTGAATTCTGAAATGACTCCTGAAAATTGCTAAATTTTTCAGGCTTTGTATGAGGGGTAAAAACATTGTATGCCCTTGCAAAGTGTCAGGACCATTGTATGCCAACAGAAATGTCCGACAATCCTTCTATGGCACTGCGACACTCCGTTACATTTTCTTTCAAAAAGGATCAGAACTGACATAATATTTTCATTTAGAAAGGATCCGAACTGACCCCCGTGCACCTTATTTCACTATCCACATGTCATATGTATTCTAATGTTTATTCACCAATTTTTTTAAACAAACTGGATCTGTGTACCAATTTAGTCTGGGCAGCAAGATATGTACAGATCATTTTAGAAACAATTGATGAATTTTAGAACTTCTGCTTTTGCCACCTTTTTGGAATTTTATCTATGGATAATTAGGAATAAGCAATAGTTATGTCTTTTGCATAAGAACTTGATTAACTAAGAATAGTCACCAGTTTTCACATACAGACTGTTTTTGTGATATATCAATTGCATTTTTCAAGCATAGATACTCTGTGAACATCGAGCCTTGAACATGCATGTTATGTGTATATCGGCTCTAATAAGAGGCCACTATACCCTTATTTATTTACCCTTGGAATAGAATTTTAAAGATGGTCCTCAAAAAAACATGCTTCAAGTTCCTTTATCACCCACCCTCTATCATCAGTTGAGACCAGTTTGAAACATTTTCATTTTCATTCCTTTCTAGCTGATCTGAAATATAGTAACGATCTGGTGCATCTCTTGGGAAACCATGGTTCTGAACCTAGTTACTAATTTGATGCATGGACCAACTATTATGTGATTGTAATTGATATTATCTAGGAGTATGTGTCACCATATGCTTTTCTTTTGGAAAATTAGAGAGATGTAATCTTCCAACTGCTTAATATCATGTGGCAATTGGCTGGCTGCATCCAATTTCTTCACAGCTGTAGCAATTGGCAATTGGCAATTGGCTCGGTTGGTCCATTTGAATGTGGCAATTGACTGGTGGCGGCGTTGTTGTGTCTATTTGCTAGCTGTTGGCGTTGAGCTAGCAGATTATGTATGATTAACCCATCCATCCTGATTGGATCATGACTTGTGTTCTTGTTCAAATGATGTGAGGTGCATGAACGGTTCAAATTTAAAGATGTTATGAGCTGCATGGATGGACTTTTGGGCACAGTGTCACAGGAACATGTAGTATGCTTAATACATGCTAGTTTAGTACTGTACTGAACGCTTCTTAAATTTTCCATATACTTTTCTTTCATACAGTTTTCCAGTCAAATGTTTACTGTAGGTATTTGAAGTTCTTGGCCTGATGCTATTCTTGGATTCAACTAATATTTTTTATTATGACTTGATGCTGTTCTTGGGTCCGTCGTTGAAACAGTAGCTGTTGCTCGATGCTCTGTTCACCATATACTTAATAGCATGGAAAAATGCAATGTTATATCTTGTAAAGATTGGATTTTTAACTGTTTGCACCATGTCATCTCTATATTGCAAACCCTGTCAACCAAATGATTTTTTTTGTACAAAGAGGATTGGGGCTGGAGGGGAGTTGGGGAATGAAGGGGATTGGATGGAAGGGAGGGATTCACCAAATCCTCCCAAATCCCCGCCTCCCAAATCCTCCCAAATCCCTTTGTGCCAAACGAAGCCTAAGGAATCTTCAATCCCTGTAAGTATGCGTCATTTTCCTTTTACTTACTCTTATCCGAAGGAAGAATTACATGATCTTCCAATTTCTTATGCAGGTGGATGTTTGATAACTACATTGAAGGGCTATTTCCAGAAATAATTGCGAACTTTACCAATCTCACGGACTTGTATGCATAAGTAGTACCTCATTTGTTTCATTAGTAAAAGCTTCTTCTTTCTTTGCATTCATGGAACACTAATACACTTGTCTTTCTATGAGAATATATGGGATGAAGCTTCATGGACCTATTCCAAAACAATTCTCTAATTTGATCAATCTGAAATATCTGTAAGTACTCTAATTGTTTCTTTTATTAAGTATGAAAAAAAATTATAGCACTGTCCTTAGTTTGTTTACTATTACTACTGTGGTACTCTAATCTGGAAAGCTACTAAAAACTAAACCACAGTACCACACAATCTAATTTAATAAATACTTTATAGTGCTACGTTTAACA
>LR738715.1:14710724-14721011 GCA_902687465.1 Secale cereale | reverse complement strand
CCCCGCTCAGCCACCCTCTCCCTCACCCTCATCCTCTCCCCATCTCCTGTCGCGCTTCCTGATCGGGCGAGCAGGAGAGGAGAGGCGGCGGTGCTCCAAGATCCGTGACGCATTGTCGTCACGGCTGACGGCCAGGTGCTCGTCGACCTTCGACCTGGCCGCGACCAAGGGTTGCTGGATCTGCACTCGCGCGGCCGAGGGCGGCCTTCTTCACCCTCGCGCAGGGAAGGAGGGTGGGGAGGTTCCTCCGCCGTCTTGAACCGAGAGAGGAGAGCATCCTCGAGCAGACAGCCGTGCGGTCGACCACGACGACACGGCTGTTGTTGCTGTTCGGGCGTCAGTCAACCGGTGAGGGAGGAGGTCCAAAACCCCCGCCCCGAGGTCTCCTCCTTCCTCCACAACGAGGAACAAGCAGATCCACCAGTACGCCTATGTACGTGCTTACTTCTTCCAATCCCCAATATGTTTGCTCTTTTTATCTTGCAAAAGGAATTACATTTGCTGCCCGTCACAGTCGTTGAGTCTCAGATCCCCGTACCATTCATGTTCTCTGTTGCGGATTACTACAGTGTTCACCTTTTGGCTCCAAGTAGATCTGAAAGTCAGTTTCTCCCATTTTCCTGGAGCTGGAGGTCATGATCCTCTCATTTAAATGATCAACTTGTTCAAAGTAGAGACTTTTGAATCCTTAGGTTCACCGGGCTTCCAAATGTGATGCCATAATATGCTTAAGAAATGTCATATTTTAGCTCCTAAATGACTTCATATGCTTAGCTACCTCCAAAATGACATAATGACCTTACTTAGCTCCAAAATGATCTATTTTACAGATATAAGTTGCATCATAATAATCTTCACATTTTAGTTGCGTCATAATAATCTTCTTCTTCTAGTCTTCTTCTTCTAACTTTCTTTTTTCCCATTTTACAGATTTGCTTAAGATCACGGAAGCTTGGGTTGATGGAGTGCTTGTATTTAGTTTTTGTTTTGACCTTGTGAAACTTGCTACCTATGGATGAAATTGTGTAATATTGATGAAACTATGTATATGTACGGATGAAACTTGCTACTATTGGTAACATGTGTTGGATATATATATGTGTTCATGACTATTGGTAATATGTGTTGAATATGCTATATTTGTCATATAAATATATTTGTGTTTGATTTTCTGTGAAAATGAATTGATATAAGAAAAACAAATTAAATGGGGCAATATAGACACTTTACCATCTGCTGGCAGATGGCAAAGAGCTTTGCCATCAGCTGGCAGATGGCAAAGAAACCACGTGTCATCTAGAGAAAAAATTTGGACTGGCCTATTTGGGCTCTTTGCCATCAGCTGGCTGATGGCAAAGTATGCAGCCTTTGCCATCTGCTGGCAGATGGCAAAGAGCCTGCAGCCTTTGCCATCAGCCAGCTGATGGCAAAGTATGCATCCTTTGCCATCTACTGGCAGATGGCAAAGAGCCTGCAGCCTTTGCCATCTGCTGGCTGATTGCAAAGTATGCCGTTATCCTTCTAACGGGGCTAACCCCGTTAAGAGGCTTTGCCATCTGCCAGCTGATGACAAAGGCACAGGCTCTTTGCCATCAGCCAGCAGATGGCAAAGAAGCCTTTGCCCACTAGAATTCAGACAAACTGTTTGCCATCTGCTGGCTGATGGCAAAGCCTTTGCCATCCGCCGACCATGCCTTTGCCATCTGCCAAGTGCCAGATTCCAGTAGTGTGAGTCTATTTGTGATGCTTGTCAGTGTGCCAAGAGTCATCAACTTCCGTATCCCAAGTCTCATAGTGTTTCTCATGCTCCTTTAGAGCTCATTTTTAGTGATGTATGGGGCCATGCCCGAGATTCTTTTGGAAGAAAAAAATATTACGTGAGTTTCATTGATGACTATAGCAAGTTTACTTGGATTTATTTACTCAAGTATAAATCTGAAGTTTTCTCTATCTTTCAAGAATTCCAGAAACTTGTTGAAAGACAATTTGACAGAAAAATCCTGTCAGTCCAAAGTGACTGGGGAGGGGAGTATGAGAAACTCAACTCTTTCTTCCGGAGCATTGGAATTGCTCATCATGTGTCGTGTCCCCATGCACACCAACAGAATGGCGCTGCTGAGCGCAAACACCGCCACATAGTTGAAGTTGCCCTCTCTCTACTAGCTCATGCTTCCATGCCCCTCAAATATTGGGATGAAGCGTTTATTGCTGCCACTTATCTTATTAATAGGCTCCCTAGCAAAGTCATTGGCAACTCTACTCCACTAGAGCGCTTGTATCATCAAAAACCTGATTACAATTATCTTAGAATATTTGGGTGTGCCTGCTACCCCAATTTGCGCCCATATAATCGTCATAAGCTTGAATTTCGATCCACCCAATGTGTCTTCCTTGGTTATAGCAATCTTCATAAAGGATATAAGTGTCTTAAAATCTCAACTGGACGCATCTATATTTCTCGTGATGTTGTTTTTGACGAGACACTTTTTCCTTTTGCTAAACTTCATCCTAATGCGGGAGCCTTACTTCATGCTGAAATTGCACTTCTATCAGATTCTCATGCTCCTTCTGATCACGGGGGCGAATTAACTGAACTTGATCATGTGCAAGAACCTCAAGAAAATTCTGATTCTGCTGCAATTTCTACTAACCAAAACTGTGATTTTATGTGTGAGGAAACAAACAAGGAAGGCGCGGAGCACGATGCAGATCTGACTGATGGCACGCGATCCCAGGAGGATTCTCGTGCGCGATGCCAGGAGGATCCCCGCGCGCAGTCTGCATCCACTAACGGCACGCGATCCCAGGGCGATTGCGTCGCGGGCCCGACCTCACGTGGGCAGGTGGCCGACCGCGCAACCCGAGTGGAGCCCGCTGGTCCAGGCGCGTCGCCTCGCGCCACGTCGCCGCGCGTTGAGACACCCGCCAGTCCATGCGCGGGAAGGAGCGGATCTCCTACCGCCACGTCATCGCGAGCCTCCTCAGCGGCCGACCGCGGCTGCGCCCTAGAATCCGCCTCAGATCAGGAGCCGGCTGACTTGTTTCCTGTCTTGGATAGGGAACCAGCGGGATCCTCTGTGGCCGATGCAGCTTCATCCGGATCTCGTGTACCATCCTCCACAGCGACCGCTGATGTATCTTCTACAACATTTGTTCGGCAAACAAGGTCCCGATCAGGTATCGTTAAAGAAAGAAAGTACACTGATGGTACTATAAGGTATGATAAAATCAAACGTGCTTTTCTTACCACTACCGGTGAACCAGTTGATTTGCATTATGCTCTTGCTAATAAGAATTGGAAGGAAGCTATGGATAAAGAATATGATGCACTTATGAAAAATAAGACCTGGCACATGGTACCGTCAAAACATGGCAACAATATTATTGACTGTAAATGGGTGTATAAAATAAAAAGAAAGTCTGATGGAAGCATAGACAGGTACAAGGCTAGATTAGTTGCCAAAGGATTTAAACAAAGGTTTGGGATTGATTATGAAGATACTTTTAGTCCTGTTGTCAAGTCTGCTACTATTAGACTTGTTCTGTCTATTGCTATTTCCAGCGGTTGGAGCTTAAGACAGCTAGATGTTCAGAACGCGTTTCTTCATGGTGTTCTTGAGGAAGAAGTGTTCATGAGGCAACCACCAGGTTATGAAGATCACAGCACATCACAGTATGTATGTAAGTTGGATAAAGCATTGTATGGCCTGAAACAGGCCCCGCGAGCTTGGTATTCCAGATTAAGCATGCAGTTACAACACCTTGGGTTCATACCATCCAAGGCAGATACTTCATTGTTTTTCTTCAAGAAAGGCAACGTTACTATTTTTGTACTGGTTTATGTTGATGATATAATTGTTGCTAGCTCAAGCACAAAAGCCACTACATGTTTGCTTAAGGATTTGAAGTTAGAATTTGCTCTTAAGGATTTGGGTGATCTCCACTACTTTCTTGGAATAGAAGTAAAGAAAATTAAAGATGGCATACTTCTTTCACAGGAAAAGTATACAAATGATATTCTCAGAAGAGTGGGAATGGAGAAATGCAAACCTGTTAATACACCAATCTCCACCTCAGAGAGTCTCACAGTGGGAAGTGGAGAAGCTCTTGCACCAGAGGATGCAACAAATTATAGGAGTGTTGTGGGTGCCTTACAGTATTTAACTCTTACACGTCCTGATATTTCCTATTCAGTGAACAAGGTATGCCAATACTTACATGCACCAAGAACTACTCATTGGACTACAGTTAAGAGAATTCTAAGATATCTTAAGTATTCAGAGGGTCTTGGACTTCAAATTACCAAGTCCTCTTCACTGCTTATAACCGCATATTCAGATGCAGACTGGGCAGGGTGTGCTGATGATAGAAGATCCACAGGTGGTTTTGTTGTATTTCTGGGAACAAATCTTGTATCATGGAGTGCAGGAAAACAGGCCACTGTTTCGAGATCAAGTACAGAGGCCGAATATAAAGCCTTGGCAAATGCTACAGCTGAAGTAATGTGGATACAGACACTACTCTATGAGCTTGGAATTAAAACTCCTCAGGATGCGAGACTATGGTGTGACGACATTGGTGCAAACTATCTCTCAGCCAATCCTGTTTTTCATGCAAGAACAAAACACATTGAAGTTGATTTTCACTTTGTCAAAGAGAGAGTAGCTCGGAAATTGCTTGAGATCAAGTTTATTCCTACAGGAGACCAACTAGCAGATGGGTTTACAAAACCACTCACCGCGAGAGGTTTGGAGAAGTTTACATACAATCTCAACCTTGGCAAAGCTTGAGGTTTAGATTGAGGGGGAGTGTTAGAATTGTAACCGTATACAGATAGATCTCGTTTATCTTGTAATCCCTCTCTATCTCTTATCTCCTCTCTTATCTCCTGTAAACAACTTTCTCTCGATCATGACTTGTACGCCAAGGCTATTGCCATATATATAACAATGCGGCCCGAGACAAAGGGTTCAACGCTTTCCAACCTATCTTACAGGGGGCACTTGGTAGGAGGCCTCGTCACGCCCCAGTAGCCCGCTGCCGTTGACGCTGACCCCGACACTTACCGGGGCCGGTGGGGGTGCCTCGACGAAGGTGTCTACTCACGCACACAGGGCTTCTTTCTCCAAGGTGAAGCTACGACACATGGTCTCATCACACAGTCTGCGCGAGCAGAGCGTGCGGTCAGCTGTGAGGGCGCCACCCGCTGTTTCGGTGGTGGTGCAGCCTAGGATGCCTTGCTTCGCATGGATCTCGTAGGAACGCACACGGGAGGCCCTGCCATATGTCCTTTACTCTATCACCTAGTGTCAACACTCGTCCTATGGGATTGGGTTGTCGCCCGTCTGCCTTAGGGATGAAGTCTTCCTTCCCGGGTGTATCGGCGTTCCCTTCCCGGGATGGTTCCCCAAAGAAGGTGCAAAGGCACAACCTTACATCCCTTCTCCGAGATGTCCCGCATAGGCGTGGGGAACGATCCACCAGATTCTGCTTGGCCCTTTTATGATGTCCTCCTACGCACAGAAACACAAGGCCTGATTTGATTTCAAGGCCCACCCCTTTATGATGTCCTCCTACACACAAAAACACAAGGCCTGGTTTGATTTCAAGGCCCACCGCACCAGATCGTTACTACCCCGGTTTTATTTACACCGACACAAAGATATATCCAAGCTATGGTGTCGTGCAGGGACAAAGTATTTGAGTAATGTAGTGTTGCAAGGGTAATTTGTTCTAATTTAGCTTTTGGCCAAAACCTCTAAACATTCTTCTTAATCAATGAAAGTGGCAAGTCTTTTCTACCTATTTTAGTGCGAGGGGATTCTAATATTATTCATATGAGGGGAGATAATAATGATAATAACTTTGATGGTCCCTAACGATTTATGTTCATTGCGCTAATTGAGAATCTAGACATGAGGGAGAAGCTCTTACATGTCGACGATATACTTGGGCAAACAATCTCGAGGTTCCGACACATGAAAAACTGGATCGAGTTTTGCCTAGTGTGGAGTGGGAACAAAAAAAATCTAGCAACCGTGTGTACACTACAAAGGGGATTGTCTGATGATACACCTCTTCTCGTTGACTCCAATGAGGCGACTCATGTGGGTAACAAGGCGACCTTATCTTTCAAACTATCATGCGTTTAGAGAGAGGATTTTTTGGAATTGGTCGCATCAGAATGGGCTAAAGAAAATAGAGGGGCCACTAGTGTTTAGAGATGGCAGTATAAAATTTGGCATCTTTGGCAATTTTTGCAGGGTTGGGCTAAGAATGCTAGTGGGATCTACACAGTTGAAAAAAGCTTGTTCGCCTTATCAATGAGCTTGACATCAAAGTTGAAGCAAAATCCCTCCTGGAGACAAAATGTGTTATCAAACAAGAAGCGGAAAAGTGTGGGGCTAAATTCTTGAAAGAGGAAGAAATTAAATGAGCTCAACGGGCTAAAGTAAATGGAGTCAGGGATGGAGACAATAACTCTTGGGTTTCTCCATTTCATAGCTAACGGAAAACATACAAATAAAATAATTGTCCAATTTGAGCAAGAGGGGGGGGGGGGGTTACGATTGTAGGTCAAGAGAAATTGAAATTTTCCAAGACTTAAAATACACAGATTCACTCATGAAAATTCATCGAAGCATGCATAACGTCGTGTTTAAAATTAGTGGACACAAGAAAAAGAAAGTATTCGAAGGGCAGAAGTTTTCTCTACCTCTGTATGAGACGCATAAGCGGACAAAATTCCTGTTCTAACCTTTTTGGCGAAATAAATCTCGATTTGACCCTGTTTTGAAACGAATTTCGTTTCTGACCTTTTTTGGTCAGGCCAACATCTTTGGCGTCTCGTTCGCATGGGAGACGCCAGTGTCCTCGGCGTTTCACCCTGGCCCACACTTTCCCACATGGCGCTGACATGGCAAAGGCGAAACGCCATAATCTCTGGCGTTTGGGTGAGACGCCATAGGTCTTGGCGTTTGGGCCTAGTAGTCCAAAAAATTGAACAAAGGCCGCATGCACCGTTGGAGTAATTTCCATTAATAATTCTCTTGATTAGCTCCCGTAATTAATGGCCTGCTAATCATTATTGCAAAAAGTATTAACTCTCCACCTACAGCAACCAGCGAATGACACATATTTTCTCTACGGATTGACTTTGCGTGAGATCGTGCGGGGAGAAAAAGTGGATTTCTAGGAGATAAATATGGTCATTCCGTTTTCAAGCAATTAATCACATGGAGGACTTACTTTTCGAAATATCTGGGGTATGTATCCTTAATTTGATGTATATTTTTGCCACTATGTTTTTTTTTGCTAAACTAGTCAGTGGCCGACGTAAGTGTCAAGGCTTCGTTTTTAGCTTAAATTGACGTAGAAGCAAATTGAAAGTTCACGTGTATACTAGAAAATAATATGGCTCTATGTGCTCCACAAAATGTTATGCTAAATTAAAATGTATGAGGTGAAACATTTTAAATCATGTTTATTATGTGAACTAATAATTACTCCCTCCGTCCCATAATGTAAGACGTTTTTTGACACTAGTGTAGTGCCAAAAAACGTCTTACATTATGGGACGGAGGGAGTACAATGCTTTTAAAGAAACACATATTAGATCAGTACATAGAGCTAAAGTTGGAACATTTGCTAGTAGTTGTTTTATATTTGATGTTATATCACATGATTTAACTCATATAGGCCATTTATTGAATTACCCAAAGTGCTTGTTACAACAAATACGATGAGGCACAAACTAGCGAGATGCAAATTCGTGCTTGTATGGAAATATTGTTCGCAACTTTTTCATGGCTTGAATCATTAACAGGAAAAAAATTATATGAGACCAGTTCTCATATAATGCACGTGAGACCCATCCTAATGAATGCCACGTGTCATCCATCAAGATGGGTCTCACCTGCTAATCCGTGAGACCTGGTCTCATAGAATTTTTTTTCCTAATGAACAGGCTCAGCTTGAGTAGGATTATCGATCAATGGCGTCTTGCACGTATTAAAATATTGAAGCATTAACAATGACTTTTTTTGCAGTCGCATATGGAAAATAAGCTAAGTTGGTGATGGTATATATCGACTTGACTTACAATATTTTACATGTTTTTAATTAAAAAATACATGTTTTTCTTGCTAAATACATAAAAGGTAAAGAGGAAACAAAAACTCAAATGTGAGTTCAGGCTTATATGCTCCATTGTGCACAATAAAATAAAAAATTAAACAATATCAAATAAATAAGAATTTATCTTACGATGAACATGTTTGTGTGCTCTAGCTGCTTGCAATTCTCATGAAGAGAAGACATAAGTGGTGATTTGGTCAAGAAAGCAAAATTTAGCACTTAAAGAAAGGCTTTTTTAGAGCACTTTGTTTTCATAGACCACAACACGTGCATTTTGTCGGCAAATTTTTTTGTTCATGACCTTTGTAGAAAAAAATAATAATTCCTTTTTGTATTATTTTAAATTTTCCTATTCATGCCGCACATGGGCTCAGGCTCCAATATATCTTACCCAGGAAATATTAACACAAATTTATCGACATTACATTTTCTGGCTATAATATATTTACATATACAATATTGGCATTAATGTGAAAAAGAAAAATACAATATTGGCATTTTGTCGGATTGATTAGGCCTGCCGACTAATAAAACATCAGAACCAAGATGCAATTGATGAGAATAGTAGAACGTAGCAACAGCCAACCAGAGCCCTTCAATTATGGCAAGAGATCACCTCATATTGTACTAGCCATAAAATTCGCGAAACTACTACACGGACGACATTAGGCTGGTCCCAATGGGCAGGAACATAAGGTAGTAACATACACACTTATCTAGACTATGTTACTACCTCCACAGTGGGTAGGAACATGCAGGTAGTGTCATGCAACGATGCATTTATTAGTTTATAGACTCATTGTTTCTTGAAGTGTGTGATGTTCCGGTAACTTAGCTAGTTACCACAAGCACCTCACTCTTCATTAAATATGAGCCACATAAGCAACGTTGTATTGAAATATGTGATGTTTCTCCTAAGTTCCACCCCATTGTGACCAGCCTTAGCCTAGCCGAATGCTGGACGATATTGGATTGAACGGTGGTGTTCAGTTTTGCTTCACGCATCAACGGCTTATCGTCTGTGTAGCAGCGTTCTAAAATTCGAGGCAGTTATTCCCTTAATTTTCTCCCTCTCATCTATTGGGTGCATGATACCTAATTAGGGCGAGATAACCGCGCATGCTCGGTTGGCATTAATTACTAGAGTTTTTTTTTCTGAAACTCATTAATTAAGAGAGTTAATTAAGAGAATTAGTATTCATGGACTTTTTTTTAGGGCAGGTATTCACGAAAGTAACTCCACGAATGGTGCATGCATCTTTTATTGTTTAAGTGGACTAGGCCCAAACGCCAAGGCCTACGGCGTCTCATCCAAACGCCAGGATGTATGGCGTTCCGTCGTTGTAACGTCATCGCCCCGTAGACAAGTGTGGGCCAGAGTGAAACGCCAAGGACCGTGGCGTCTCGTGTGCGAACCAGACGCCAAGGATGTTGGCGTGACCAAAAAAGGTCAGAAACAAAATTCTTTTCAAAACAGGGTCAATTCGTGATTTAGTTTGCCGAGAAGGTCAGAACCGGAATTTTGTCCCGCATAAGCAGATGCAGATGCTCATGAACAGGGTGAATATACCAAGTAGTACAACATTGAGGGGAGGCCTCTTCCTGTACTTGAGCATCAGGTTCAGGTACAATCCCAGGGATGTGCTCAGAACGACGAGGAGTGCATTTGCCTTTGAGGATCGTTATTGCTTGAATTTTTTTATCTTGAAACATAAAATAGTTTTAGTGGTGATAAGTTTTTGCAATTGAGTGTTGGAGCCGGCTACCTCATCCCCTCATCTAACGGTTTTCCTCTTTCCACAAGATTGCACCTCCTACTAAGAGCATCTCCAGTGGATCCTCTATATGGATGTGTATAGCAAATATAGACGTTATTGGCTTCAAAATTGCTCCCAGCGGCTCGTGTATATGGACGTGTAAACAGCCACGCCCTCGCCACGACGCTACGCGGCGTGGAAATAACCACGCCCTCGCCACGCTCGTCGTCCTGCGCTGCGCACGCCCGAGCCGTCGAAGGAAGGAAGGAAGGAGCCGCTCGAGATGGGGGCCGACGGGATGGGGAGGGGCTGGGGAGAAAGAGGGGAGGGGGAGGGCGCGCTGGGGGCCGGCGGCCGCGCTGGGGATGGGGGCCGGCGGGATGGGGAGGGGCTG
>LR738715.1:14683656-14707588 GCA_902687465.1 Secale cereale | reverse complement strand
CAAGCGCCCCCCCCCCCCTAGGTCGAGGGTATGTGTGCCCCACCCGGGGATACGTTGCTCAATCTTGATCAGCAAGAAGTCCAGGACGCTAGCGGGGAGCTTCACATCATAGAGGGGTAAGCCGAGGTACGTCTGGGGAATGTCGATAATGGGCGGCCAAGCTCAGCAGCCAAGGAGGCAACATGGGCGCACTACCAAAAACTGAAATATTCCTGTGAGGCCGAACCCGACAGGAAAATAGGGTTTACCGATAGGAAAAGTATTTCCTGTCGGCCGGCCGTCAGGGTTACCCGTCAGGCATAGCGTGACAGGGAAAATATGATATGCCTGTCGGGGACAATGCCCACCGGGACGAAAGTGCTCTTGTGGAAGTTTATTGACATCCCCGTGGCGACAGAGAATGCATCCAGAATAGATTTTAGTTGCGAGAGTTGTCCATGTTCAGCACGGATCAAGAGGAGGGTGTCGTCTGCATACTGAATAACAGGACATGGCAGGTCGTCGACAAGCGGGTCTAGCAACCTGGAGGGGGAGGTATCCTTTGCAATCAACTGTCCAAGAAGGTCGGCAACCATCAGGAAAAGGTAAGGTGACATAGAGTCCACTTGGCGCAATCCTTTTTTACACTGAATCCATCTGCCGGGCACCCCATTCAGCAAGACTGCAGTTTTGCCGGTGGCTGGGATATTGCGGATTTTTTTCGCAGTCGAGCAGAGGTGCCAACATGGAAGAAAGAAGTGTTGCCATATCCAAGCTTGCAGAGTCGGTAAGCATACCGCTGCCGTCAATAGATGTCAAGTTTCTTGTACTCCTCGCACTGGAGGCGCACACACGCACCCCAGCCGCCGCTTTCTCTTCCTTCAAAACAAATCTAGGTTTGTGCCTCTCGCCGGCACCGCCATAGATCAGCCTCGTCTCTAGTGGCCCTAGAGCCATGGGGGTGCGGTGGATCTTGGCAAGGGTCGGCGGGAGGGCTTCGTTGTTAGTCGTTCCTTCGAGTTTTGTTAGGGTTTGTGTCATGTTTAAAAAGACGAGACAGCGGAGGCTCTCTGAAGATGGAATAAAGGTCTCCCCGCCTAGCCCCCATTCCGGTGGTACGTCTAGCATCATTGGTGGGCGTGTGGAGGTGTGTCTCCGGCGGATCTATCCTCAGTGGATTTGCTCGGATCTGGTTGTTTTTCATCTATATTTGTGTGCTTCGGGTTGGATCCTTTCGATCTACGTTATTCTTCATCGGCGGCGGTTGCTGTTCTGGAGCACTGGTCCTATGAGGCCTTAGCACGACGACTTTCCGACTGTCTACTACAACAAGTTGTGCCCGACTCTGGCGAAGGAGGGGCGATGATGGCGGCGCGCCATCAGCTCGCTTTAATGCTTGTAGTCGTCGCTAGTTGGTCTACGGTTCTGGATGTAATTTTTATTATTTCTTATGTTCGTTGTACTGCCATAATTGAAGATGAATAGATTGGAAATTTTCTTGAAAAAAAAGTTTCTTGTACTCCTTAGAAAGACGTTCCTTGCCAAATGATCGCAGGAGGTACTCGGGAGTCGGGAGACGAGAGCGCTCGAACCTCCTCCGTTAAATCAAGGATCTCAACAACAGCGCGGCAGTTAGAGACCACTTCGTGTTTATAGCATGGTTTCACTACAATTTTTTTTATTCCATCGGTAGCATGGTTCCACTACGGTTTATGAGCTTAATTGGTTTGGTACCAACATTTGACATTGCCAATATTTGGCAAGCCAATATTTGGCAAAACCAAAAGTTACCAATATTTGACAACCTTTTGTGAGATTGGTAATGAAATTTGGCAAGCTACCAATCTCTAGCCAATATTTGGCAGGTGCCAAATTTTGGAATGCCAACTTTTGGCATCAGACCAATTAAGCTCGATATCCTTGTATCGCGGTATGGTTTCTCTATAGTACATCATTATTACTTCATCTGTGCCATGGTTTCGTCGGAGGATACACCCTTGCATTGTGGCATGGTTTCGCTGCAATACACCACTATTTTTTTCGGGTGAAAAATAGTTTTCATTTATCACTCAGGATCAATCTCTTTCTTACATAAGTCAGGCACCTCACCTGGTCCTGAACCTGCCGTGGAATTAGCACGGCAGATGTCCGGTTTAGCGGACTTTAGTCGTGAGGCCGCGCATCTATGTAGTAGCTTGAAGGGGTTGAGCGGAATCGAGAGACGCGATGCAAGACAAGGATTTAGACAGCTTCGGGCCTCGGGAAACATCATCCGGTAATAGCCCTACGTGTTGTTTGAGGCTAGATCTCATTATGATCCTCGTGGTGTCGCCGATAAACCGGCTCTTGGTGTCTAGCCCTAGAAACTTGTGAGAACTTCTCTGCTTGTAGCTTGTCTAACTTTGGGGAGCCCTGCCCCTCCTTATATATGTTGAAGGGGCGGGTTACATGACTAGTCCTAGTAGGATTAGGATTGCTTTATTATAAGGAGTCCTAGTCTTGCTTCCTTTGTAGGAGAATATTCCTTATGCTTTCTTCATAAACCGGCCCACCATAACGTGAACCGGCCTTATGGGCCGTGGGCCTTGTCATCCGTGATCCGCCAGCCGGGTTACCAGTGAGTAGTATTATTTAGGCAGGTTGCTTGTAAACCGTCTGGTGATGACGGATCGCCAGTGAATCACCAAGTGTAAACCGCCAAGTCCGGCCGGGTCATATTTCCGGCCGGTTCATACCGTGGGGTATATCCCCGACATTAGCCCCCAGTTTAGCTTGGATTTATCCATGGTAAACTTATGCTGCAAAATAACCACAAGAACAAATCTGACAGGTTGTGCTCCAGGTTAAGAACTCTTGTAAACCGGCACCTGACCATCCTTAAGTCCTTGTCCTTCTTCTAGAAAATCCGGGTCAACAGACCAGCTTCATAATCAACTTGTTTGTAGAAAAAATATTGCAAATAAAGAATCCATTTAACTCGGCCTTCAATGCTCTGACTTGACAAAAATATTGATCTTCAAATATTCAATTGATATCCAGCCGGTTTGGAAATGTAGAACTTGCCGGTTTATGATTACCACCATTGCCGAGTTATAAAAACTGATGATTCCAGGTCATGACTGTTTATAGACGCCGGGTTCTGATTGTTTCCAACATCGGGTCACACAATTAATCTTCCGGACTTACCCAAAACTGAGAATTTAGAGATGTTCCTCCTTTATATGCATATTACCTGTAGCCCCCAAGTCTTAAGAAGAGAACATAGTGATAGCTTAAGACTTGTTTCAATATAAAAATTGCAATCTTGAAGAAATCCGAATTGTTCATCCCAATCACTATGAAACTGAATATTCCATATTATGTAGCCCCCAAGTGTCGGGTCATTATGCAATAATGAGCAGGGACTTTTGAAAATATGATCATGTAAACTTGAATAGCAACATGTAGCCCCCAAGTGTCGGGTTATTATGCAATAATGAGCAGGGACTTTGTAGATATAATCATTGAAAATAACATTATATAATGTAACTTCCATCGTGGGGTTTGAACCCACGTCCACAAGGTTAAGAGCTTTGTGCTTTACCAACTGTGCAGTGGACCCTTCAATATAATGGATTAATACTTGTGTACCTTGAATTGTTGATAGGAGCGATTGGTAGCCCCCAAGGACCGGCTCAATATGATGTGATGAGTCGGGTCTTCAATAAGGTGAGCAAAAAATGACTTTGCATTAGCCCCCAAGTGTCATGGTGCATGCTTGCAGCGACATGATACTTGCATATTTGATATAATCTTAACTTGAATAATGTAGCCCCCAAGTGCCGGGTTGTAAGCCTGCAGCGACTCGGGACTATTCCTTTGTAAAATAAATCATACCATTGACAATATGATAGCCATTGCGCTAAAGCGACTTTGAAAACCTCAACCATAATATTGGTTATTGATAACCATAATAAAAATCCAGCCATGTTGGCTATTAAAGATTTGAATAATATAATCCGGTTTGAAGACCGGTTCCAGTAATGTTTGATCACAACCAGGCCGGGTTAATAAACATCGGTCATTATCTTTTCTCATACTGGCGACTTATAGTCAAAAGCCAGACCGGTTTAATGAACACCGGTCATTATCTTATCTCATACTGGCGACTTATAGTCAAAGCCAGGCCGGTTTAATGAACACCGGTCATTATCTTATCTCATACTGGCGACTTATAGTCAAAGCCAGGCCGGTTTAATAAACACCGGTCCTTATCTTACCTGTGATTAAGTGTACCTGACGTCCTTAATCCGGTAGGCTTAATTGAATGTGTAGATTCTGATGAGGCTCTTGGCTCTCTTGGCGTTTGCCCAATGATTGTTCCGGGTTATGATAACCACCGGTTTAAATCATGCTAGTGTTCTATGACCCAGACTTTTGTAAATACGTGGTCAACTTTGAAGTTGCCCAGTTCCGGATCAAAAACCATAGAAAACTTTGAAAAAATCACAAAACACAAAACACTGTTGCAAATAAGACCATGTAGTCGAGGCTTTTTGCGAGCTGCCGGGCTCCATATGTGCCAATCAATGGGTGCGACCCAAAGGGCTATGAATCTTTTATTTTGCCATCAAAGGATGTACTGCAAGGGGCAAGAACTGTTTCTTTTGCCATCAAAGGATGTACTCCAAGGGACAAGAACTTTTTTTTGCCATCAAAGGGATGTATCTTCCAAGGGGCAAGAATTTTTGCATTTGCCATGAAAGGAAGTACCCTAGGGACAAGAACAGTTTTTTCTTTTGCCATCAAAGGAAGTGGTCGACCAAGGGGCAAGAATTTTTGCATTTGCCATCAAAGGAAGCACCCCTAGGGACAAGAACAGTTTTTTTTTTGCCATCAAAGGAAGTGGTCGACCAAGGGGCAAGAGTTTTTGCATTTGCCATCAAAGGAAGCACCCCTAGGGACAAGAACATTTTCTTTTGCCATCAAAGGATGTATCAACCAAGGGGTAAGAATTTTTGCATTTGCCATCAAAGGAAGTACTCCAAGGGACAAGAACATTTTTCTTTGGGGATCCGTCGCCCTCTAGTGACCGCGGAGGTAGGGTACCTATAAGAGAGTTGCGCTTGTATGGCAGGCCCTGTTTGGTCCCTTATAGAATTATCCTGCATAGCAAAATAGATAGATCAAAGCATATTGTTTTCTTGATGAAAATGATATATATCAAGAGAAATAAACTTTGGATGGATATTACCTGAGTGAATTTGAACCGGTATGTTGAATAGACCGGATCACAGGGCGGACAGTAAAACGACCGCTGCATCAGAGGTAGCACAGACACATGAATCGGCCGCGTTATTATAATCCGGCGGAGATGAGCAAGTTGACCTCCGTGTTATAAACCGGTGCGGATGCGTAAACCGGCCGTCCGTTCAACGGGCAGTGTGACACAGATGAAACGCCGTTGTAGAATATTGCCAGCGCGTGCTTTACTCCCGCAGTAGAATAATAATTTCACCTGTGCAGAATGATGTTGGCGTCCCTCCATCTCCACGGTACAATACTGCTTTGTAATGAATAATTTTCCTGCGTATAAAATACAGCAGGGCCAGGTATTTTTTGCTCGGGCGAATTAATATGTATTAAAAATAAATAGGATAGATAGCACCTGGTGTTTTTCGTTATATGTGGGTGCGGTCATCTGCAGGAGCGGCAACAGCAACCGGCGGCTTCGACGCAAAACTGAGCTTGGGGCAGCTTGACAACGGCGGCAGCTCACGGTAACAGGGCCGGGTCAGCAGAAAATCCGAGGCCAAAAACTGGCTGCGGCAACTTGAGGCGATCCGTTAACGAGGCGGGGACGAAGGCTGCTCGATAGCCGAGACCAAGCGCGTGCTCCGTACCCATGGTATAAACCATGCTTATAATGAATAATTGTCCTGCGAAACAATATTGCAGACCAAGGCAAAGATAAACTGTTCTTTGACAAAAAATAATATGTGCTAATAAAATCAACTTAGATAGACATCACCTGATGTTTCGTCGGGCGAACGTGGACACTCGCGTTTAATAATGTCGGACACAACCAGGATGAAAAACACAGCATATGCACTTGCCAATTTGATGGGACGTGAGAAGCGCTAGCTTGGCTGCTTCTTCTTCTCTGTATTTCTTTTAATCAAATGGTTTCGGGCAGGTTTACTTTCGCTATGCGTGGTGACTGAACCAAAGCTGAGCATAAACAGGCGCGGGGCGGCACCGGGGAACCAGCTCACGGGAGGCCAAGGAAGCGGCTCTAGCTGGAGCGGTTTGCAGATGGCATGCTGGCGAGTCACAATGGCAGCTCAACACAACGATTTGAAACAGGGGCGCGGCTCGGCCGGTGAAGCTGCTCACGCCTGGACGGCTTGCGCGGTCACGGCGGCTCAGTGATCCGGCAGAGGCGGAGGCGTCGAACGGAGCCGCGGCAACTAGCAGCTTGAAGTGAAAATCCGTCAGAGGTTTGCTTGTGACGGACCAGAGGTGGAGTCGGCTCAACCACTGCGGTGCGTCGGCGGAGACCAGCAGCTCGGGATTATGGCGAAAGTGGCTCAGAAACGACGGCTTGAACGCGTGGTAACTGGGCAGAGACAAGCGGCGACTCGGGCAGGCCGTGAGGACGGCAAGGCGGGAGAGGTCCACGGCGTTAGGGGCAACTCGAAGTTCACCACGGTGACGACGGGTTAGCAAAGCGACTCACGTGGCAAAACTGGCAGCTTGACTCGGTGGCAATGGAAGGCGCCGGTGAGACCGTGGCAAAACTGGCAGCTTACGAGGCTTAATGTCGAAGGGGACTGGTTCTGTGGAAGTGGCCCGCAGAGGTGGTTCCATGGCTGTGGAGGTGGCCCGCGGCAACGGAAGCAGCGACACGGAGTGGCGTGATGCGGCGGATTGGCACCTTGGAACAGAGGTGAAGTGCGACTCTTTGCGGCTCGCAGCACGGTCCGGAGGAGAAAGGCAGGCAACGCGGCTGGCGATTTAACGGAGCCAGTTCATGGCAGGACCAGCGCGAGGCGGTAGGAAGCAGACGAATCCGAGTCCGGCTGCAGGTAGAATCTGATTCTGGGTCGTTGACTGTTCAATGGACCAAACCCATTGTAATCCTTCCGCATCCAGATTTGAAGTGACCCTACAGCACGGTTGTTCTAGACGGAAAAACATGTCCATCTCCCGAGTTAATTGCATGGTGGTACCACACTTCTTCACCTACTCACGGATTGGTACCACTACTCAAAAGTTTTGCAAATCAGTACCAACTCAGGGCCTAAGTGGTGCAATACGGTCGGAGTTGCGTATAAACACGTATTGACAGGTATTCCGACAGGCTGGGCCCAACTGTCAGGTGACACTCTGGCCGAATCGGCCCGCGCCGCTCGCTGACTAGGACGAGTCCGACCTAACGGGCTTGGTCGAACCGAGCCGCCGGTTCGAACCCTAACCCTCGTTCCCCTCTCCCTCTCCTCCCCGCGCTCTCCCTCTCTGGCAATGGCGACGGCGAATCCGGGCGGCGGCGGCGGCGGCTCGAGCAGCGGTGGCGGTGTGGGCGGGTACGGAGAACCTCCTGGCCTCGAGGCCGATGCGCACGCAGGACTGGCCGAAGCCGACGGCGACAGTTCGGAGTACTGCTCGAGCGGCGACGAGGAGGCTCCGCTGACCATGGAGCAGCGCCTGCGATTGGCAGAGATGTGGGTCGCCAACCCTACCACGAGCCACCACTGGACCCATGGATGTGGTGGAGTCATGTAAGTCGAGTCCCTCTCCTATATTCTTTCTGCCAATTTGGGGGCTAGGGTTAGTGTTTCTGAGAATGTATAAATTTGCTGCCACTTGTAGTTTGGATGATGCTATCTGGGATGTTAGGATTCACTTTGATGCCCAACACAATTTGGATAGAAAGATATGCAGTTCTGATGTCACTTTTCTGAATTTGTATGCACTATTGCATACACAAGGATTTACATTCTCTGATGAATTGTATCACATGGAGAACACATGCATAGGAGAGAAGAGAGAACATGGCCTAGACTTGATTGACACAAACATTAAATTGCAGCAACTTAAGAAGCAGCACCAACATACTTTAGTTCTGAACCTGTTAGTTAGAGCAACAGCCACTGACAGTGCTGCACATCAGAGAAATGCTGAACTACAAACCATTATTTATGAACCACCAGTTGTGTATGATCTCAGTGAGCCAAATGTGCTTGCTGTTGATGACCAAGGGGTTGTTTTTCATAGTCAGTGCAGCAGCAGTACCACTGTTCAAGCTAGTGGTTTCAGCAGTAAACAAAAGCTGAAAGCTGTGATAGAGGATGAAGTTTTGTTGGAGGAGGGTTATTACAGTAGTGATAATTTAGAAGGGGCATATGACAGTGACAACTATATGGAGAAGTATAGGATTTCTCAAGACACAGAGATAATAGATGGAAAGAGACAAGCAGATGAGGAACAACTAGAAGATGATGAAGATGGATATTCAGATGATGAGTCAGAAGAGGAGGAACAACTGCATTATGAGGGGGACACTGAGGTTGAGGATATATTTGAGATGGAGGAGAGGGAGGAGGAAGAGAGTGGGGATGAAGAGAGGGAGGAGCTAGGGCAACAATTGCAGGCAGAACCTGCAAAGAAGAGGCAGAAGCTGCCAGTTAGGAGGTGCCCAACCACTAGAACACACTCTAGTGTTTTGAAGGAGGTGAAGCCAGATTTCACTCCTTCATCAGATGAAGAAGAAACTGGTTGGCTGCTGGATAGTGAAGATGATGGGCATGAGCCACTTCAATATGTTCTAAAGAAATGCAAGAAGAGTAGGGCACAGAAAAGAAAACCTAGGATATGGTTCAATGACAAAATGGAGCACCCACACCAGCAATTATGTAAGTACATGTGCTTCACAAATCAACAACAATTCAGAGATGTTCTGTTGAGCTTGCACATTTCACAGTCAAGAGATTTCAGATATCATAGAAACTCTGACCAAAGGATCATTGCATGTTGCAAAAATGAGCACTGTCAGTTCTACATTGTTGCTGCTGTGATCAAAGGTGAAAAGACTTTTGCTATAAAGAAAATAAACCTGGAGCACACTTGCCCTACCACTACAGAGTCATCAAGGGTTAGTGCAAAGTGGCTTGCAAAGACCTATGAGTCATTGTTCAGGTCTGATCCAACCACTAGCATACAAACTCTGATTGATGCCTGCCAGGAGAAGTATGGTGTTGAGGTTCCTAAGCACATGGCCTATAGGGCCAAAAACCTTGCTGTGGAAGCTGTCTTAGGAGAGCACAAGAAGCAATATCCCAGGCTAAGGGACTATGCAGCCACCATCATGGATACAAACCCTGGAAGTAGGGTTGTAGTTACAACTGTAGTTCCTAAAGCAACAAAAAAAATACCACATCCAGGGCCAAGGTTTCATGCAATGTTTTTCTGCTTAAATGGAGCAAGAGAGGGATTTCTCAATGGATGCAGACCTTTCATTGGTTAGTTACTTGTTTATTTGGTTTATTTACTATAACACATCAACTTGTACATGATTACACCTTTGCTATGTACTGACTTAATTTGGTCTTTCTTTGCAAAAACAGGTGTTGATGGATGCTTTATTAAGCTGACCACAGGTGCACAGATCCTTGCTGCCACTGGCAGAGATGGCAATAACAACATTTTTCCAATTGCATTTGCTATTGTTGGTCAGGAGGATACAGCAAATTGGTGTTGGTTTCTGCACCAACTGAAAATATGTCTAGGAGGAGAAGTTGGCCAATTTGGTCCATATACTATCATGTCTGATAGACAGAAGGTAAGTAAATACTTTGCTTTGTGATTTCAGTAGCATAGTTTGTTGTGTATCTTCAAATAGCTTAGTTTGTTGTCTAAATTTCAACAGGGTCTACTAAATGCAGTGAATAGAGTATTTCCAAACTGCCACCAGAGATATTGTCTTAGACACTTGTATGCAAATTTCCAGAATGCTGGTTTTAGGGGGGAAGATCTAAAGAAATGCATGGATAATGCCAGTTATGCTTACAATGAACATAAGTTTAATATTGCCATGAATGATTTGAGAAATGAGTGTGAGGGTGCTTGGATCTGGCTTAATGGAATTCCTAAGAAAACATGGGCTAGGCATGCTTTTGACACTAACTGCAAGACAGATTTGGTTGTTAACAACCTATCTGAGGTTTTCAACAAGTATATCCTTGATTTTAGGAAAAAGCCTATTAGGACTATGGTTGATGGTATTAAGGACAAGCAAATGGTGAGGTGGCATAGGAATAGAGAGAGGGGAAAGGCAGCTTTCTGGGAGATCACACCACATTATGCTGAGAAGCTAGAGCTGGAAAAGGAGAGGGCCAGATACTGCAAACCCATTCAAGCTGGTGTTAATTTATGGCAAGTGACCAGTGGACAGCAAACACACCCTGTTAACTTGGAGAATTTTACATGTGGTTGCAGAAAATGGGACCTGAGTGGCATACCATGCAACCATGCAATTTCAGCAATTAACAAGGCTAAAAGGTTTCCAGAGGACTTTGTTTGCAAATTCTTCAAAAAACCTTTTTACCTGGCAGCATATGAACCTATGATCTTTCCTGTTCCTGGTCAACATGACTGGATAAGGACACCTGGGCCAGACATAGAGCCACCAGAATTTCATATTAGGAGAGGAAGAAGGAAAGAGAAGAGGATCAAGGGCAAGTTTGAAGTGCCAAAGCCAAAGGACAGCAGTAGAATGGCCACAATAACATGCTCCAACTGTGGGCTCCAAGGCCATAGATACACCAACTGCCTGAAACAATTGAAACCAGATTTGGCTATGAGGAAAAACAAGCATGTGGTAATACCAATCTAACTTCTTTTGTATTAGTTTACTAGTTAATTTGTTAATATATTTTATGTTACTAGTGCATTTGCGTATGTTGACTACTAATACCAATCTCACTTCTTTTTGCAAGACACCTGCAAGATCACAGCCCCCACCTGTAAGATCACAGCAGCAACCTACACCTGTAAGATCACAGCCCCCACCTGCAAGACAGCAGGAACCTGCACCTGGAAGATCACAGCCCCCACCTGCAAGATCTGGTGCAAGGTCTGGTGCAAGATCACAGCCATCAACTAGTGGTGCAAGGCCATTCACTGCCCCAAGATATGCACCTCCTTCTACATCTTCTGCACCAACAAGCCACACTGGTTGGATGGCCTGGTTTTCTGCCAGTGGTAACAAATGAGTGTTGGATGTTGATGTTTAAGTGTACTGAATTGCTATCAACTTGTGTGTCATGAGTTGTTGGATGATGTTTAAGTGTACTGAATTGCTATGTTGTTGAATGACTTGTTGGATGATGTTTAAGTGTACTGAATTGCTATCTTGTTGAATGACTTGTTGGATGATGTTTAATTGTACTGAATTGCTTCTTGTTGAATGACTTGTTGGATGATGTTTAATTGTACTGAATTGCTAACTTGTTTTTAGGGGTTCTCGGCGTCGACAAAGCCAATTTGGCTTAGGGTTAGATTCTAGGGGTTCTCGGCGTCGACAAAGGCAATTTGGCTTAGGGTTAGGTTCTAGGGGTTCTCGGCGTCGACAAAGCCAATTTGGCTTAGGGTTAGGCTCTAGGGGTTCTCGGCGTCGACAAAGCCAATTTGGCTTAGGGTTAGGCTCTAGGGGTTCTTGGCGTCGACAAAGCTATAGATCATCATAAAGAACTTGATGCAGCAAATATCATCATAAAGAGCATGATGCACCAAATATCATCATAAAGAGCATGATGCACCAAATATCATCATAGACAGCTTGAACCACCATACATCATCATAAAGAGCTTGAAGCACCATAATTAAAAGATTCTTACATACCATAGTGGAGTTCAACCTAGTCACAACCAAGGCCATAATAAATATGTTCTGAGACAACATATTAGAGTTCAACTTAGTTAACTAAACAACACCATACATCACAAAAGGTCAACTACTTATGGCCTTCTTCATCTTCATCTAGATCATGATCTTCATATTTTTTTAGTCAGTCAAGATGGCCTGGATACCCTTCAGCTTCTGCTTATTCTTCTCCTCTGCCTTGAGCAATTCAGCAATCTGAAGTTTGAGCTGATCTCTGCGTACAAAGAGCTTCTGATGACCCTTCTTGAGATCACCCATGTGAAGCTCAATCTGGTGATTCTCTTGAATTAGCTTCTCATTAGACTTAGTGAGTTCATCAACCCTAAGCTGCAACATCTTCATGGCATCACTCTGATGCTCCTGTATTAGCTTTTCCTTCTCTTTCAAATGGTTGAGCTTCAGGTTTTGGATGACAGTGCCTTGAGCCTTTGTGATGTTCATTAGCACTTCATACTTCTCTTGCAGCTTGAATATCTCTGCATCTTTCTTCTCAATCTCTGTCCTCATATCAGAGACAACTGAGCTGCTAACCTCACTGTTCTTCATCTTGGACTGCAAGTAGCTGAAATCAATCATCCTGTCCTCTTGAGCATTGAAAAGTTGATGCACATCTTCAACCAATTTGTCATAGTTGGCCTCCAGATTATTTTTCTCTTGTGTCAGATGATGAATAGTCAGTGCATTATCCAGATTATCCTTCCTCCTATCACTCCTGCTGTCTGAATACAACTCCCATAGCTTCAACAGAGCATTCTGCATGGTAGGAGGCCACTCTGGGTCAACCCATTGAACAAAACCACAGTTCTCATTTCCCTGCAACATCAACAACATGATTTCTCACTATCTTTCTCACATTATAAAATTCCAACACATGACAAATTTTAACATTTATGCAGCAACCAACTTTATACCACTTATACAACAGAATGCAACAAATAACCCTATAAAGAGTAAAGAAGAACATACCAGATGCACTGCAAATCCCTAGGCATTTAAATATAGTATAACACAATGCACAATTAAAGTTATGAAGTGACACTTTAATCAACTGATGCTCTCTGTCAATTAAAGAAAGACCAGACTAAACAAAGCTCTCTGTCAATTAAGAATCGATGATACACAGAAAGGAGTGACCAATGATTGTAACTAGCACTAATTAATGGCTTAGTAATGTGCATCAGAATTAATAAACAATGGCTGCAGTCAGTGTAACTAGCACTACTAAACAATTAAGTACTCACAGCCTACTGCAATGATTGTAACTAGCACTAATTAATGGCTTACTAATGAGCATCAGAAACAATAAACAATGACTGCAGTGAGTGTAACTAGCACTAATTGATATCTGCACTAATAACTATTTGAACAAGTTTACTACTTCAACGAATACTGCACTGATTGTTACCTTCTTTGAACAGGCTAAGAATCTCCTGCCAGTGTTAAATGCCTCGAAAGCAACCCTCCTCTCAGCTGGCAAACAGTGGTGCTCGCACATGACAGGGGGTGCTGTCTCAATGCCCATGAAGTCTAGGTCTTCAATACTAGCAGGGATCTAAGAAGCAAGATGAACAAAGATAACCTAGTCAAATCCCCAATCCCCCAACAATCACAGAACAAACCCTAACCCTAACCCTAGCTCGAACCACGCACCTGGTACTGCATTCCGTCGGAGGAGGAGGAGTAGACGTACACATTGCTGGTCTGAGAGTCACTGCTTTCGTCCTCGAAGACCATGGCGCTGCGACGGCGGAGGAGAAACGCGCGGCGGCCGGCGACGGAGACAGAGGGGGGCGAGGAAAAACGAGCGGGGGGGGGGAGTGAGCGGGCGAGAGAGAGCGGCTCGGTCGGACTCGTCCTAGTCAGCGAGCGGCGCGGGCCGATTCGGCCAGAGTGGCACCTGACAGTTGGGCCCAGCCTGTCGGAATACCTGTCAATACGTGTTTATACGCAACTCCGACCGTATTGCACCACTTAGGCCCTGAGTTGGTACTGATTTGCAAAACTTTTGAGTAGTGGTACCAATCCGTGAGTAGGTGAAGAAGTGTGGTACCACCATGCAATTAACTCCCATCTCCCGGATGATGACGGCGCTTGATGGAAATCCCATCGGTCTCGCCGACGCATGAGTATTGATGCAACCCTAATTTATGTAATTTTTCTTCATCCTCAATCTCATGGATCGTAAAATCTTCATCCGAAAAATTGCAAACTCCTTGATCCCTGAGATAGATCCCTTCAAGAACTCAACACCATCGTTGCGCAGGCCCCACGGTGGGCGCCAACTATCGTGGAATTAGCACGGCAGATGTCCGGTTTAGCGGACTTTAGTCGTGAGGCCGCGCATCTATGTAGTAGCTTGAAGGGGTTGAGCGGAATCGAGAGACGCGATGCAAGACAAGGATTTAGATAGCTTCGGGCCCCCGGAAACATCATCTGGTAATAGCCCTACGTGCTGTTTGAGGCTAGATCTCATTATGATCCTCGTGGTGTCGCCGGTAAACCGGCTCTTGGTGTCTAGCCCTAGAAACTTGTGAGAACTTCTCTGCTTGTAGCTTGTCTAACTTTGGGGAGCCCTGCCCCTCATTATATATGTTGAAGGGGCGGGTTACATGACTAGTCCTAGTAGGATTAGGATTGCTTTATTACAAGGAGTCCTAGTCTTGCTTCCTTTGTAGGAGAATATTCCTTATGCTTTCTTCATAAACCGGCCCACCATAATGTGAACCGGCCTTCTGGGCCTTGGGCCTTGTCATCCGTGATCCGCCAGCCGGGTTACCAGTGAGTAGTATTATTTAGGCAGGTTGCTTGTAAACCGTCTGGTGATGACAGATCGCCAGTGAATCACCAAGTGTAAACTGCCAAGTCCGGCCGGGTCATATTTCCGGCCGGTTCATACCGCGGGGTATATCCCCGACAGAACCCAACCATACAACCGTACGTTTCTCAATTCTACCAAAAGCAGCTAGGTAATGGCTAATGCCATTCTGCTCTCTACGTACATGAGCTAGTTTTAACTAATCTCCCGTCTCCCAGCAGTCTCGTAATCTGATCAGTAAGCATGGCATAACAAGACCGATCCCTCTCCACTGCCTTGATCATATTGAGCGCCATGAAGCTGTCTGTCTCCAATTCTATGGGCTGATGCGTTCACTGCAAAGCAAGGTGTAGGCCCTCCATACAGGCAAGGAGTTCAGCTTCTAGAGGCTCCGCACATGACCTCAGTTCCCTACACGATGATAAGATAATCTCACCGAAGCTATCCCTCAGGATCATTCCGGCACCAGCCGTTCCTGTCGTGGCGCAAAACGAGCCATCGACGCTGAGCTTTGTCCAACCTGCAGCCGGAGGAGTCCATCGTGGTCGCGGCCCAGACGCCCCTATACCACGCAATATATCTTTGCACGACACCACTTGTGACGCCCCCGTGACCGCACACTAATCATGCACGTAAATGTGTACGACCAAGATCAAGGACTCATTGGAACATATCACAACACAACTCTAGACACAAATTAAAATATTTCAAGCTTTATATTACAAGCCAAGGGCCTTGAGGGCTCGAATACATAAGCTCGGATACACAAGAGTCAGCGGAAGAAATAATATCTGAGTACAGACATAAGTTAAACAAGATTGCCTTAAGAAGGCTAGCACAAAACATCAATGATCGAAAAGGCAAGGCCTCCTGCCCGGGACCTCCTAACTACTCCTGGTCGTCAGCTGTCTCCACGTAGTAGTAGGCTCCATCGGGGTAGTAGCAGTCGTCAAGTGTGGCATCTGGCTCCTGGACTCCACCATCTGGTTGCATCAACCAGCAAGAAGAAAGAAGGGGGAAAAGGGGGAGCAAAGCAACCATGAATACTCATCCAAAGTACTCGCAAGCAAGGATCTACACTACATATGCATCGGTATCAATGAAAAGGGTAGTATCTGTGGACTAAGCTGCAGAATGCCAGAATAAGAGGGGGAGAAGCTAGTCCTATTGAATACTAGCATCTTCTGGAAACCACCGTCTTGCAGCAACAAGGGGAGTAGAGTAGTATATCATAAGTCATATTCATGTTGTTGTTCCAACGCTCCGGGATCCTTTCTCGACTCCCGAAGCAACATATCCAAACAATGCCTCAGCATCCAGTTCTAGTTGTAGCGATCGGGATACAACTCCAAATGTCCATTACCGTAGGACAGGCTATCGATAGATGTTTTCTTCCCTGCAGGGATGCACCAACTTACCCATCACGCTTGCTTAACTCCGGCCGGACACACCATCAGGTCATGCCCGCCCTCGGCCAAACAATACGCCGCAACCCGATGCCCCCAGGGGTCATGGGCCAATCGCCACGGGAACTCCTGCACATTGCGTGGGCGGCCGGTGAGCAGACCTAGCAACCTCCTTTAAAAAGGTAGGTGCCTAACCAGTCCAACCCGGCGCGCGCCGCTCAGTCGCAATGACGTTAGTTAAGCTTCGGCTGATGCATATGACGCAAAACGTCCATACTATGCCCACGTGATGGTTAGCGCTATCAGGCCAGAGGCCCCTTGGATATCCAAACCGTTAAGTGTCTTGGTAACGCGCGGTAACGAGCAGAGACTCGCGATCATGTGACCCCATCGCCCCGTCTCGAGAACTTGCGGCAAGGGCGAGTGCCCGATCACGGCTTGTATTTATATCGCGGTCACCTTCCAGGTCAACCCGACTACACATCACTCGCAATTAAGCTCGCGCGGGTACCCCTCAGGGTCGACCCGTCTTTAGTAACCAGGTTCAGTGTAAAGTCATAGTAACCATAGTAACTGTGTGTTTGACACCAAAGGAAAACCTGAGGAAATCACCCTCGATGGAATTCCACCTGATGTTTATCGTCAAGGTGAACGAAAGAGGAGTCACCCTCGAGGTCCACTCTTGAGGAGTTGCAAGACAGTGTCGTTATTGGGAGTGGAGAAAGAGGAATCACCCTCGATGACCACAACCGATGAACTAACCTACAAGGTTAACATCAGAAGTGTTGATGAGGTCTCACCCTCGGCACTTGATGACCCACAACCGTAAGGGATCTATTGCAGCGTTTTCGATAAGTAAGAGTGTCGAACCCAACGAGGAGCAGAAGGTATTGATAAGTGATTCTGAGCAAGGAATAACTGCAAGCACTGAAAGATAACTTTTTAGGGGTTTTCTTGATATAAGCAACATGAAAGTAAAAGAGAGCAAAGTAAAAGGCACTGGAGAGTAACAAGTGGCCCAATCCTTTCTGAGCAAAGGAGAGGCCTAGCAACTGAACTTATAAAGGCTAAAGTGTTCTTGAGGACACACGGGAGAGGTAGTCATGTGCTTTCGCCATATTCCGTATCGGTACTATGTGATGTGTTGATAAATGTTGAGTGGGTGGATCTATGCTAGTACACCCTCTAGACTAAGATGAGTGCACTCTTATGATTAAACACCTTGCAAGCATCCGCAAATACAAGATAGTATTTAAGGCAAAAGCCTAACCATAGCAATACGATTGATGATCCATTGTTCCCTTGTGCAAAAGCGTGCGAACTGGGGTTCAGGTTTCTGTCACTCCGGCAACCCACCGTAAGCATTCTTTGTACACAATGTATTCCCCTAGGTCCTTAATAAGGCGAAGTGTTGAGTGTTCGACTCACACAACACCACTAGGAAAATAACAACACAACTTAAGTATCAAACAACACATATTAGTTCAACATCATATGACTACTAACAACAAGACTTCTCCCATGTCCTCAAGAACTAAAGTAACTACTCACAAGACATAAAAGAGATCATGATCAGTGGAGATAGATGGATGATAAACAATCTGGACACAATGATATTTCGCCAACAAAACTCAATAACATTCACCACAAAGTAGTAATCAACACCGATAGAGTAGAGAGGATAGATAGTACGGATTACAACACAAGTTGCAATTGTGAGATGAGATTGGATGAAGATGGAGATGGTGCTGATGTTGGGGATGATGTTGATGATGATCTCGATGATGCCCGTGACGATGGTGATGACGATGGCGATGATCTCCCCTTCCGGGAGGTGATCTCCCCGGCGGAATCTGCCCGCCGGAGATGGCTTTTCTTCTCTGTAGGTTTCCGCCACGGAGCGGCGGTGGAACTCCATAAACTCTCCTTTTTAGGGTTTCTGGATGACGAGGAGTATATAGGCCAAAGGGGGCATCCTGGAGTGGGCCAGGGGCTCCAGGCGCCCTCCCGGCGCGGCCAGGGTGGGGGCCGCGCCAGGTGGCCGCCTGGGCACCCTGTAGCCCCCCTCTGGTTGCTCTTTTGTGTATCTTCGTGATCCTTCTGGAAAATACCCTCCGTCGATTTTCAGGTAATTTGGAGGTATTCTTCTTTAGCAACTCAGCGTCCACTTTTTTACCGCTGAATCCTGCGTCTGCTGCTTCGGCATCGGAAAGTTGCAAACTGTGTAAAATAGGCCAAAACAACATAAGAACATCATCGTAATGTGAAATATATCAATGAATAAGGATGAATTACGATATAAAATAGTGATGCATTTTGGACATATCAACACCCCCAAGCTTAGACCTCGCTTGTCCCCAAGCGAATACTGAGCTCGGTAAACCTATCCACAAGTTTAGAGAGTGAAGTGTCGATAAATAGAATACGGACAAGAAGCATCCCAGTTTCTTCACCAAACTCAAATATCCTCAACGGAAATCTTCAACTCATAAGGCCCTTATGAAAGAGTGGTAACACTTATAATCGAAAGTAGGGCTAAGGAAACTCATCAAATCATGGCAAACATGTCTTTTGGTCAAAGAACAACTAATAGCTTTTACTTTTACTCTTTCTCTTTATGTTTTGATGAGATTAATTGAAGCTTTTGAAAGAACATGTTATTAGGCAAGAAGTGAAAGTGTTAACACAAAGGAAGATGTTTGCTTTAGCTGGGCTTGACAAACAACTTACTTATCAAATGATAATGTCAACAAGGATATGATATGGCAAATCTTAATGCAACTTTATATGAATGAATCCTCGTCAACATCAAATGTCTACTCTCTTTAAGAATAGAAGGAAGTAGGAATAACTGACTCAACCTAAAACTAAGAGATAGGCCCTGCTCTAGGGAAGTAGGGAAAACTCATGTGCTATCCTTAAATCAAACAGAATGAAAACAAGTTTTGAGAGGTGCATGATTTGTCAACGAATGCTAATAGATAACTCAATTACTTCTCAAACTGGACAAGTTTCGAGGAACGGCTCCCGCACGGGGATGATCACATCCCCTTAATCTCCTTTGTTTATCACTGCCAAAAGTTTTCTGATTTCTCATGAACAAAGCGTGAAGGAGGTTTTGTTTGTTGTATTATCTTTTATGAGCCGGGCGCACTCATGCCAGTTCCTCCTCGTATTAGGGGTTTGCAGATTAGACATGCAATCCCGGGGTAAAACTTGTCCAACTTAAAAAGATCATGAATTAACTACTAGTTCCACATGAGCTAAAACAGGGGCACAAAATAGAAGATTTTGAACATTTAAGGATAACACATAAATTCTATACTTTAGGAGGTGGTAGTGGAATACCACGAATAGGAAGGTATGGTGGACTCATATGGAAGGTATTGGTTTAAGGGTATGGATGCACAAGCAGAATTCCGCTTAGTACAGAGTTTAGGCTAGCAAAGGCTTTGAGAGAACAGACAATTGATGATGACTAAGATGCAAAGCAGTATAAAGCATAAACATTAAAATAAGCATAACACATCAAGTTGTCTTCCTTGTCAGCATAACACTTCAAGCATAATAGCATAAAGGTTTTGGCTATGTCGATACTTTAAGAAAATCATGCTTGTTGTTATGACCAAAGCTATGTTTGCCAAGATTAAATAAAGTTTTCAAAGCCATACCTGATATAAGGTCAATACTCCCCATAAGAATCATCATATAAGGTCGATTGAGTGAAGAGAATACCGAGTGCAGCAAAGGAACCAATAGACTTCTCATTAATATACCATCATAGACGACTCCACACTCACGGATACAATCTCTCCACAGAAGGAGTGATAGACCTCAATGCACACACCTATTTCATATAATAACCTCCCTAGACATGATACGACTCTACTTGACTCTAAAAGACAAAAGATAAAGATAAAGATACCGGGCACTCCCCCAAGCTTGGAACAAGCCAAGGGGATGCCATTACCCAAGGAGATTTCACTCCTCATTCTTGTTGACGTTGATCACGTAGTCCTCGGTGAAGCGCTTCCATGGAAGGGGTTCTCCAGTCTTATATGAGAAGTTTGTCTCCTGAATCCTGCATGCAGCACCCATACCCATGCGCATAAACCTTAGTTCATACTCACAGTTCTGGTGATGTAGATCATAAATTTGCCCTTGGAGCTCTTCAATTCTTTCTTCAGATGCGGTGATGCTTTTCCACATCTCCTTCATCTCCTTCAGGAAGTAGGTCTTCAGCTCGTTGATGATATCAAAGTTAGCTTCAACACCATGCTCGATCATCTTCTTGTACTTGAAGACTTCTTGCTCCACTTCTTCTAGCCTGGCCTGGATGCTCCCCTCCTTGATAGGTCCCTTCAGATCTTCTTGATGGAGGACACCGTCCTCCATCCGAACAACCTGAGGGTGCTTCTTCACCTCAGCGAGGTAAGGGTTGATGACGTTGACGACGAACTTGTCCTTGGGGGAACTTGGGGAAGCCATAGCACCTAGGTCCAGCCAAAAGATTTCCTGGCAGAAACAGATCAAAAAGAAAACACACGAAATCGCGAGATACGTTGCCGGAACAATCCGGACAAATATATAGCAAAAATTCCTGCACAGAAAGGAAGGTAACAAGCTAAAGTGGGGTCAGAGACGGTCTCCTGGGTGCCCAGGCGGCCTCCCGGCGCGGCCAGGAGATAGGCCGCGCCAGGGGGCGCCTGGGCCTCCTGGAGCTGATGGGCCTCTAACCCCTCGTTGGTTACCCCAAGTAGAAGGTGTAAGATGCAGTGTTGTGGAAGTTTTTCCCTTAGCAAAGATGCCAAGGATCGAATCCCCAGAGACTCCTAGGTTCAACAAGTAGGTGTCAACTGCTAATGGCGCCAGATATTAGCAATCAACGTGGACCTGCACACAGATACAAATAACTTTGCTCCCAACGAGTACAGAGAGGTTGTCTATCCCTCCGGCCTTGTAGTTCACAAAGGATTAAAAGCAAATGATAGTAGTGATAGATAGTGTTTGCAATAGTAAATAATAACGAAAAAGTAAATAGTGGATGTGATCAATGATGGTAATATGGACCAGAGTCTCATGATGTTCACTAGTGATGTCTCTCTCCCAAAAGACGATAAAACAGCTATGTGAGGTAAACAAATTACAGCTGGGCAATTGACAGGACCACGAACGCAAACCAATGCTGACTACATTGCAAGAAAGGTTGAGGTTCAAAGCATGGGCGGTACGCCAAAGTAAGTAGACCGAAATCCATCAATATCTACTACTAATCATCCACCTTGAGATATCTATCCAGAACATCTCACTGGTATTAAGTTGCGAGCCCCACCCATAGTGTAAACTCAAAGCAACAGACAACTGCATTAAAAGAACTTTGCGTAAAGTAAACAATCCTTGCACCCGCGGGCACAAGCACCGTTGTTTTCCCCCTTGTGGCAACAACACATCCCCTAGACTCATGTTTCTGTCACTCAAGCTAGTCATCGAGGGGCATGAACCCACAATCAAGCATAACGTTCCCTCTTGGAGTCACTACCCATTACTTGGCCAAAGCAATAAATAACAACGGAGAACATGCAAGAATTACTTATGAACATAAATATAAAAGAGGTGAATCAAATATATTACTCAAGATCAATCTGAACATAATCTCATAATCCATCGGATCCCAGCAAACTCAACATAGCAACAGCATAAGGATTACATATGTGCCTCGATCATGTAGGGCAGCTCACAAGGACTAATTAGTGAAGCACAAGAACGGGAGGAGAACATCACATAGCTACTGGTCATGGACTCATGGTCCAAGGGAGACTACTCACGACTCATCTGGGAGGCGTCCATGGTGGTGGAGAAGCTCCCGGTGGTGATCCTCCCCTCCGGCAGGGTGCCGGGAAGAGTTCTCCTGGTGCTCCCGATCTTGGAAGCGACGGCGGCGGCGGAACAGAGATGGGATCGCGAAAAGGGTTCCTCTTCTGAGGGTTTCGGAGGACGCTTTAAATATATGCCAAAGGGGGGCATCGGGGAAGCTTCGGGGGGCCCAGGCGCCCCCCCGGCGCGGCCCAGGGGGGGCGTGCCGCCAGGGCGCCTGGAGCCCTGGTGCCCCCCCCCCCCGGCTGTCCTTCGGACGCACGGTAGTTTCCGGAACGCTGATTTTTTATATAATTTTTCTAGATTTTTCCTGGCAGTTCTCGTAACGTGAAAACCTGAAATACAAAAACAGCCGAAAACAGAAACTGGCACTGGGGTGCACTGGATTAGTAGGTTAGTCCAAATATGATCAAAAGTGTATGGAAGTGTATGAATATCATAGCAATATCACCCAAAAGTGGCATGGAGCAAGCAGAAATTATAGATACGTTTTGGACGTATCAACATCCCCAAGCTTAATTCCTGCTCGTCCTCGAGTAGGTAAATGATAACAAGAATAATTTATGTGGTGACATGCTATTAACCATATAGGACTTTTTATAGTCATATGACAAAAGCTTACTGAGACAATGAATCTATAGTAATTAAGTTGCCTCATGAGAAAATCACAAATGACTGAAAGTTTTACAACATGAAACTGAAACATCAAAAAGATTTGCAATGAATATGATGTGCAAATATGATAAAGTGATATCTAGCTTGCCCCCTTTAGTGAAGCAAAACATAAATGCAGGGGCACCTTCAAGGTTTAAGTGATGACTAGATACAATGATTTCAAAATAAATGATATCACAATCATGCAAAAGACAATGCTACTTTGGGACAATGCACATTACACTCAGAATGACAATCATGCTCTCAGTAGTTGGTGCTTGAAGAAAGAAGGTGGAAACTCATAAAAGTAAAAGAATGGTTATGTGCTAGAGATTTTTTTTATTTTGAAAACATAGAAGCAATTTTGTCAACGGTAGTAGTACTTCATATGTGTCATGTATAAGACATCCTATAAGTTGCAAGCCTCATGCATCGAATACCAATAGTGCTCGCACCTTGTCCTAATTAGCTCGGATTTCCATGGGTTATCATTGCATTACATATGTTTCAACCAAGTGTCACAAAGGGGTACCTCTATGCCACCTGTACAAAGGTCCAAGGAGATAAATCGCATTTGATTTCTCGTTTTTGATAGATCTCAACTTGAGGACATCCATACCGGGACAACATAGAAAATAGATGATGGACTCCTCTTTAATGCATAAGCATATTCTCATAAGAGATTGAGGATTAATGTCCAAGCTAAAACTTCCACCATGATACATGGCTTTGGTTGGCGGCCCAATGTTCTTCTCTAACAATATGCATATTCATTCAACCCACGGCAAATAACCCTTACTTCAGACAAGACGAACATGCATAGCCACTCACATGATATTCAACAAAAGTGTGACAGTTGATGGCGTCCCCAGAAACATGGTTACCGCTCAGCAAGCAACTTATAAGAAATAAGATACATAAGCAACATATTCTTTACCACAATAGTTTTTAAGCTACTTTCCCATGAGCTATGTATTGCAAAGTTAGTCTGCTTAGTACAGGTGGAGGTTAGCAAAAGACTGGGAGCGACCAACTAAGAGAGCAATGACGGTCATAATCATGCAGAGCGACAAAGCAATATTGAATCAGGCATGGAAGTTATATCGCTACTCAGAAATAAAAGATCATCAAGGCTTGACAGACTTTCTTTACAGTCTTAAATATGCGTGAGCATACGCCAAGTCAATCAAAATAAATTCTCGGAGGAAGATATTACTAAACCATACCACATCATAGGCAAACAAATCAAGTTGGCACTCCAATAACACATTGGGAACCCCCC
>LR738715.1:14650827-14669033 GCA_902687465.1 Secale cereale | reverse complement strand
CCCCCCCCGGCTGTCCTTCGAAAGCATGGTAGTTTCCGGAACGCTGATTTTTTATATAATTTTTCTGGATTTTTCCTGGCAGTTCTCGTAACGTGAAAACCTGAAATACAAAAACAGCCGAAAACAGAAAGTGGCACTGGGGTACACTGGATTAGTAGGTTAGTGCAAATATGATCAAAAGTGTATGGAAGTGTATGAATATCATAGCAATATCACCCAAAAGTGGCATGGAGCAAGCAGAAATTATAGATACGTTTTGGACGTATCAGGAGCTTGTCTCCGGCTCCACTTAGGCTTAGAATTTTCCTAATTTTGCAAAAACTCATAATATGAAACTTTTATGGCGGTTCGCGATGTTTCCTTACCGTAATACATACCTTTTCTTATTCTGCTTCTGCTGGTGTCTGAAACAGGGCTGCAACATGTTCTTCGTGAGTTGTTGTGTATATCATATTCACATCAACATTGACAGGGTGTCGGGGAAACTGATCGCCCACGAACACCTATGGGACCGGAGCCCCTTTTCGGTACGGCAAGGGAGCGGAGGGTGCACGAAGAGCAGATCGAGGCGAGCACGCGAGCAGTTTACCCAGGTTCGGGCCGCACGGATGCGTAAAACCCTACTCCTGCCTTGGTTGTATTGAGTTCTTGGCTCGGGAGCAAGAAGAGCTACAGTACTGGTTGCTAGCTACACCGAGCGTGAGAGTGATCGAAGATCGGAACCTCCTCTACGTTGTGCATGGGCCTCCTTTTATAGGTCAAGTGGTCACCGACAGGTGGCAACGTAGGTGAGGGTAGAAACGTAAAAATGGTGGTAGTTGTAACAGTGTATGCACAGTGTTTTGTACCTAACCCTGACGGTGGGGGACAAGGGCATTGAATGCCCGTCGCCGTCGCCCCCAAATAGTGCAAAAAGCGTCCGTCCGGGCGTCTCCGTTCGCCACGATGGTGGCCTCGTCACCGTGGCTTGCCACCGTGTACCCCAGGCTGCACAGCCATTCGCCACGTGCCCCTGGAGAGGCCCCAGGGCGACGCGTGGCCAGATGAGCTGGAGCGCAGGCACACAGTGAAAGCTTGCCGCGGCAAGCGCCTTGCCGCGGTCGCTACCTTGCCGCGCCCGGAAGCTTGTCGCTCTCCGGGCTTCGCCGGGGCGCGCGATGTGTCACGGCAAGTCTTCTGAAATGCCATGCTTTGGCCCCCCTGGCAAGCTCCTCTTGCCAGGGTCTTGTGCTAAAGGGGTGGTTATGAGCCTGGAGCGGCCTTCCCGGCAGGCTCCTCTTGTCGGGGTCTTGTTTCTTAACTTGAATACTTTGTTCTTGAATGGCTCCAAAGGAACCAAAGTGGGCTTTGGCGGGCGCGTAGCAAGCCCTGCCACGGGACGCTGCTACTGCCCGTTCACAAGTCGGGATACTAAGGTACCCCTACTTTAGTACACCGACACAGGGTCTCCTGCTATGTAATGCTTAAGTCTTTGCCCATTCACAACTTGAGGTTTGGTGCCTTCAAAATTGTTAATCTTGATTGCACCAGACCGATAGACTTCTTCAATATGAAATGGCCCTTCCCACCTGGAAAGTAGTTTGCCTGGAGAAAACTTGAAACGGGATCTAAACAACAAAACTTTATCACCAACATTAAATTCACGTTTCAGAATCCTCCTATCATGCCACTTCTTTACCTTTTCCTTGAACATTTTAGCGCTCTCGTAAGCTTCACTTCTCCACTCATCTAGAGAAGTCAAGTTCATGAGACGCTTCTCACCAGCTAACTTTGGGTCAGCATTAAGCTCTCTAACAGCCCAGAAAGCTTTGTGCTCTAATTCTAATGGCAAATGGCAAGCCTTGCCATAAACCATCTTATAGGGGGACATGCCCATGGGGTTTTTGTAAGCAGTTCTATACGCCCATAAAGCATCTCCTAACTTATTTGACCAGTCCTTTCTATTTCTATTTACTGTCTTCTGTAAGATCAACTTGATCTCTCTATTGGTGAGCTCAACTTGCCCACTAGTTTGAGGATGGTACGGTGAAGCAATTCTATGATTGACATCGTACTTGGCTAAAGCTTTTCTAAAAGCTCCATGCGTGAAGTGTGATCCTCCATCAGTCATGAGATACCTAGGTACACCAAACCTAGGGAAAATCACATCTTTGAGCATTTTCAAAGATGTCTTGTGATCAGCACTTTCAGTGGGGATTGCTTCAACCCACTTGGTCACATAATCAACAGCTACTAAAATGTGAGTGTACTTGTGCGAAGAAGGAAAAGGACTCATAAAATCAAAACCCCAGCAATCAAAAGGTTCAATCACTAGTGAGTAATTCATAGGCATCTCATTCCTTCTACTAATGTTACCAACTCTCTGACATTTATCACAGGCTAAAACATAATTTCTAGCATCCTTAAAGAGAGTAGGCCAATAAAAACCTGATTGAAGAACCTTATGTGCGGTCCTCTCACCGGCATGATGTCCTCCATAGGGACTATCATGACATTGTCTGAGAATGTCCTTCTGCTCATGTTCCGGTATGCATCTTCTCACAATCCCGTCTGGACCTTCTTTGAAAAGATGTGGGTCATCCCAAAAGTAGTGCCTCAAATCATGAAAGAACTTCTTCCTTTGCTGAAATGTTAAACCTGGAGGCAAATACTTCGCAACGATAAAATTAGCATAATCTGCAAACCAAGGATCGGAAAGAGATTGTACTTTTACAACGGCAAGTTGCTCGTCTGCAAAACTGTCGTTGACTGGGATGGGATCATGCGGTATATCTTCCATCCTTGAAAGATTGTCCGCCACCGGATTGTCTTCTCCTTTCCTATCAACAATCTGCAAATCAAATTCTTGAAGAAGGAGTACCCATCTGATAAGTCTTGGCTTGGCATCCTTCTTTCTCATAAGGTACTTAATGGCAGCATGGTCAATATGAATAATAACTTTGGAATCAACAATATGCTGCCTAAACTTATCACAAGCAAACACTACAGCTAAGAATTCCTTCTCAGTAGTAGCATAATTCTTTTGAGCACTATCAAGGGTTTTACTAGCATAATGTATAACATTCAATTTCTTATCAACCCTTTGCCCTAAAACAGCTCCAACAGCAAAATCACTAGCATCACACATAATCTCAAAAGGTAAATTCCAGTCAGGTGGTTGTACTATAGGAGCGGTTATTAAAGCTTTCTTAAGAACTTCAAAAGCCTCCTTACAGTCTTCATCAAATACAAAAGGAACGTCCTTCTGGAGAAGATTAGTGAGGGGTCTCGAAGTCTTAGAAAAGTCTTTAATAAATCTTCTATAGAAACCAGCATGACCGAGAAAACTGCGAATACCTTTGATGTCCCTTGGATAGGGCATCCTCTCAATTGCTTCGATCTTGTCCTTGTCCACCTCAATTCCCCTTTCGGAAATCTTGTGACCAAGAACAATTCCTTCGTTAACCATGAAGTGGCACTTCTCCCAGTTGAGTACCAGATTTGTCTCCTCACATCTCTGCAAAACTTTATTAAGGTTGTGGAGACAATGGTCAAAGGAAGTTCCATAGACGGAGAAATCGTCCATGAAGACTTCCACAATCTCCTCACAGAAACCATGAAAGATAGCAGACATACACCTTTGAAAAGTAGCAGGGGCATTACATAAACCAAAAGGCATACGCCTGTAAGCATAAGTACCATAGGGACAAGTAAAAGTGGTCTTCTCTTGATCAGCAGTGTTAACATGAATTTGACAGAAGCCAGAATAACCATCGAGGTAACAAAAGTGGGTATTTTTGGATAACCTTTCAAGCATTTGGTCGATGAACGGCAACGGGTAGTGATCCTTCCTGGTTGCCTTGTTCAGCTTCCTGTAATCAATACACATTCTATATCCAATAATAATTCTCTGAGGTATTAGTTCATTCTTATCATTAGGAACCACAGTTGTACCTCCTTTCTTAGGAATACAATGTACCGGGCTTACCCACTAACTATCAGCTATAGGGTAGATAATACCTGCGGCTAGAAGCTTGAGAATCTCAGTTCTTACAACATCCATCATCTTCGGGTTCAACCGTCGTTGATGATCAACAACTGGTTTAGCATCGGGCTCAAGGTTGATAGTATGTTGACAGATAGATGGACTAATCCCCTTAAGGTCATCAAGGGTATAGCCAATTGCACCTCAGTGTTTATGAAGTACTTCCAATAGTCGCTCTTCTTCATATCCTGAAAGGTTAGAGTTGATAATAACAGGATATACTTTCTTTTCATCTAAATAAGCATACTTGAGCGTATCGGGAAGAGGTTTAAGATCGAACACCGGGTCTTCTTTTGGTTTTGATAAAATTCCCAATGGTTCAACCGGAAGGTTGTGCTTCAGGATAGCAGGTTGTCTCAAGAATATTTCATCTAGTTCATTTCTTTCCTGCATATGCAAATCATTCTCGTGGTCCTCCATATATTGCTGCAAAGGATCATTAGGGGGAATAGCAATAGAAGCAATACTTTCAATAATTTTATCATCACTAGGTAAATCGGTACCACGAGGCTGCTTAGAGAACTTAGAAAAATTAAATTCATATGGCTCACCATTGAATTCAACAGAAACTTTACCTTTCTTGCAATCTATTATAGCTCCACAAGTTCTGAGAAAGGGTCTACCAAAAATAATAGGACAAAAATTGTCCCTCACTGAACCAAGTACTAGAAAGTCGGTAGGGTATTTTACCTTTCCACATAGGACTTCAACGTCTCTCACAATTCCGATAGGAGAGATAGTTGCTCTGTTTGCAAGATGAATGGTAACATCAACTTCTTCAAGTTCACAAGGTGAAATCTCACCGATGATCTCTTGATAAAGTGAATAGGGGATAGCACTAGCACTCGATCCCAAATCGCATAGCCCGTAATAATTGTGATCTCCTATTTTAACAGATACTACTGGAGTACCTGAAATTGGGCCTTTATTCTTGGCTATGACAAGGTTAGTGGAAACAGCACAAAAATTTACATTGGAATCCAAAACATCATTAGTAACAAGGTCTTTAACCAATGCAACTTGAGGATCGACCTTGATCTGGTCCTCAGGCTCATCAATTCTTCTCTCACTTTTATTTATTATGCCTGTCACAAGAGAGTGCTCCCTTATCCTTTCAGGAAAAGGAGGCTTTTCATATATAACTGCAGGCAAAATAGGGTCAGCAACATGAATATCAACAGTAACTCTTTGAAAGGTTCATGATGCTGATCTCTCTTCTTTTTAAAAGAATCAACGTGAGAGGCAAAATCCTTACAGAAATCAATCATTAGATGGGAATCAAGACCAATCTTAGAGCAAAAGGTATTGAAGTAATCAGTTTTCACATAACTCTCAATATAATCATGCTCATAATTTATAGCGGGTTCAATACCTTTATCGATTTCCCGATCTTCGGTATTCCTCTGGATCCTTTCAATGAGATCCCACCTTTCTTCAACGCTCTTTGTCTGAAATACCCCACTAGAGGAGGCATCCAGCATCTCCTTATCCTGACGAGAAAGCCTGGCATAAAAATTTGTAAGTATAATTTTCTTGGGGAGCTCATGAATAGGACACTTGAGCATTAGGGACTTCAATCTCCCCCAAGCCTGAGCAATGCTTTCTCCGTCACGAGACCTAAAGTTATAGATATAGTTCCTGTCTCGATGAATTTCATGAAGAGGATAAAACTTGGTATAAAAGAGAGACATAAGCTCTTGCCAATCAAGCAAGTGTGAGTTATCGAGAAGCTTATACCAATCTGAAGCTTTATCTATAAGTGATACGGAGAACAATTTCCTCATGACAAACTCCATTGATACACCTGCAAGCTTAAATAATGAACATAGTTGTGACAGATATAGCAAGTGTTCACTGGGATGTCTGTCTCCTGCATAACGATTAGCCAAAACATAATCGATAATACCAGCTGGTATTTTATAGGGCACAATTTCAGTAGGGGGAGGAGCAACCACCACAGATGTGGGGCGTCTTCCCACAAGCAACGATCCAATAGCAAGGTTGTCCATAAGGACAAATAGCAGCAATAGCAAAATAAAACCAGAAATATAAAAACTTCCTTACCAGCTTCACTTACCAATAGCGCTACACTCCCCGGCAACGGCGCCAGAAAACGGTACTTGATGACCCACAACCGTAAGGGATCTATTGCAGCGTTTTCGATAAGTAAGAGTGTCGAACCCAACAAGGAGCAAAAGGTATTGACAAGTGATTCTGAGCAAGGAATAACTGCAAGCACTGAAAGATAACTTTTTAGGGGTTTTCTTGATATAAGCAACAGGAAAGTAAAAGCGAGCAAAGTAAAAGGCACTGGAGAGTAACAAGTGGCCCAATCCTTTCTGAGCAAAGGAGAGGCCTAGCAACTGAACTTATAAAGGCTAAAGTGTTCTTGAGGACACACGGGAGAGGTAGTCATGTGCTTTCGCCATATTCCGTATCGGTACTATGTGATGTGTTGATAAATGTTGAGTGGGTGGATCTATGCTAGTACACCCTCTAGACTAAGATGAGTGCACTCTTATGATTAAACACCTTGCAAGCATCCGCAAATACAAGATAGTATTTAAGGCAAAAGCCTAACCATAGCAATATGATCGATGATCCATTGTTCCCTTGTGCAAAAGCGTGCGAACTGGGGTTCAGGTTTCTGTCACTCCGGCAACCCACCGTAAGCATTCTTTGTACACAATGTATTCCCCTAGGTCCTTAATAAGGCGAAGTGTTGAGTGTTCGACTCACACAACACCACTAGGAAAATAACAACACAACTTAAGTATCAAACAACACATATTACTTCAACATCATATGACTACTAACAACAAGACTCCTCCCATGTCCTCAAGAACTAAAGTAACTACTCACAAGACATAAAAGATATCATGATCAGTGGAGATAGATGGATGATAAACAATCTGGACACAATGATATTTCTCCAACAAAACTCAATAACATTCACCACAAAGTAGTAATCAACACCGATAGAGTAGAGAGGATAGATAGTACGGATTACAACACAAGTTGCAATTGTGAGATGAGATTGGATGAAGATGGAGATGGTGCTAATGTTGGGGATGATGTTGATGATGATCTCGATGATGCCCGTGACGATGGTGATGACGATGGCGATGATCTCCCCTTCCGGGAGGTGATCTCCCCGGCGGAATCTGCCCGCCGGAGATGGCTTTTCTTCTCTGTAGGTTTCTGCCACGGAGCGGCGGCGGAACTCCGTAAACTCTCCTTTTTAGGGTTTCTCGATGACGAGGAGTATATAGGCCAAAGGGGGCAGCCTGGAGTGGGCCAGGGGCTCTAGGCGCCCTCCCGGCGCGACCAGGGTGGGGGTCGCGCCAGGTGGCCGCCTGGGCACCCTGTGGCCCCCCTCTGGCTACTCTTTTGCGTATCTTCGTGATCCTTCTGGAAAATACCATCCGTCGATTTTCAGGTAATTTGGAGGTATTCTTCTTCAGCAACTCAGCGTCCACTTTTTTACCGCTGAATCCTGCGTCTGCTGCTTCGGCACCGGAAAGTTGCAAACTGTGTAAAGTAGGCCAAAACAACATAAGAACATCATCGTAATGTGAAATATATCAATGAATAAGGATGAATTACGATATAAAATAGTGATGCATTTTGGACGTATCAGCACTCGATAGTAACCCAGTAGTGTCGAGCAACTAAGGGGAAAGTGATGTGCGGTGCCAGGTCCTGGTCTTCGATCCCGTTGATCGGGCCTTTTGATAATCCAGCGGGACAGTCGGGACAATGTGGGGGGGGGGGTCACTGATGGATCTCTAACTAGCCTATACTAAGAAGTTTAGTATAAACATGTAAGGTATGAAAGCAGGTATCAACAACAGGCTATGCATTAGAATAGGATCATACAAAAAGCAGTATCAGTTCTAATGCAAGCATAAGATAGAAGGGAATGGGCGATATCGGAATGATCAAAGGGGGTTGGCTTGCCTGGTTGCTCTGGCAAGAAGGAGGGGTCGTCGTCGATGCACTCGATCACCGAGGTAGCATCAGTCTCGCGGTCGACCGGAGAGAAGAGGGGGAAGAAACAATAAATACAAAGCATACAGATGCAATACAGAGAAACACGACGTGTCAACACGCAGTGCTAGGGTGCTCTAACGCGGTGGTACACTGTACCGGCGAAGGGGATAACACTTGAGAAAGTATCCCCGGTGTTTCGTGTTTTCGGACAGATGAATCGGAGGGGAAGTTGCAGGTTCATTATGCTAGGGACGTGTGGCGAACGAACGGACCACGTATTCGGATGTTTCGTCGTTCTGAGCGATTTTCATATATAAAACATTTCCATCCGAGTTACTGTTTATTTTATATGATTTTTCAAAGTTTTATTAAAACATTTTGGGATTAACATATTTTAATTAAAACGAAAAACAGGGTTATGACATCATCATGACGTCAGCATGATGTCAACAGTCAACCAGGATGTTGACTGGGTCAAACTTACAGGTGGGTCCCTGCAGTCATTGTCACAACTTTAAATAAGCAGATCTAATTAGTTAACCTAGTTAATTAGGGTAATTAAATGGAGTTAATTAAGTTAAATAATTAATTACCTATTAATTAATTAGTTAATTATTTTTATTAATACATTTTTTAACTTCTTTTTTTGGATGGGCCCCACGTGCCATAGGCACAGGGGCCACGCGGGCACTGGCAAACGGGCGGAGCGAGCGTGGGCGCCCGCATCGAACGGGCGCCTGGGAAGCGGGCGAGGCCGCTGGGCGTCGGCAGCCGGCGAGAGGGAGGAGGGCCGGCCAGCGGTGGGACCGGGTCGGCCACACGATAGGGGGCGAGCGGGCGCGGCCTTGGCGTCGCGGGGAGGCGGGCCCGAGCAGCAGCGGGTGGAGGTCAACAGCGGGGCGGCGGGCGGCTACAGCCACAGCTTGAAGCAGCGGGAGACGGCGGTGGTGGCCAGCAGGGCGTGGCCGGGCGAAGGGGGTGAGCAGGGCGACTGGCCGTGGCGGGCGCGGCTCGCAACGGCCGACGGCGGGAGAGCGGCGGTTGCGGGCGGCCAAGGAGCGGCCACGGCAGGAGCGTGCGTGCGGTTGCGCGTGGGTGCGAGCGGCGCTGGGGCGTTAGCATATGTAGCCAGAGCCTCCTTGACACTCGTTGCTTCCGGTTCTGTAGCCCAAAAGAAGAGCAATGTGTCGTCAGCAAACATAAGATGAGAGATGCCCGGTGCCCGGAGACACACCCGCAGTGGTGTCAATCTTTGTGTACCAACACCCTGTTTCAAAATCGCAACTAAACCGTCAGCCACAAAAAGGAATAAGAATGGGGAAAGTGGATCTCCCTGCCGAAGCCCACGTGACGGTGCAAATGAATCTGAGAGGGCTCCATTAATATTACAACAGTACCGGACCGAGGTGACACATGTCATGATCCACCTCACCCATCGGTCCACAAAGCCCATCTTTTGCATCACTTGCTCCAGGAAAGTCCAATCAACCTGATCATATGCCTTAGATAGATCCAGCTTGTATGCACAGAAACTCTTATCCGGGTCTTTCTCCTGTTTAATATAGTGTGTACACTCAAAAGCAATATACGCATTATCAGTGATGAGCCTCCCTGGCACGAAGGCACTCTGCTCCTCCGAGATGATGTCACCTAGAATAGGCGGAGGCGGTTAACGAGGCACTTTGCGATAATCTTGTACACCACGTTACAAAGACTGATTGGCCGCAGGCGCGCCTTCGGATCCCTTTTAAAAAGTTGCAATTGTATGCCCTTCTTCATAACTTGCAGTTGCGACCCCTCTTAAAAAGATGTATTTGCGTCCCTTCATGAAAAACTTGCAGTTGCGACTCTTCTTGAATACTTGCATTTGCGACCCCTCTGAAAACTTGCATTTGCGACACCTCTGAAAACTGTAATTACGTACATTCATGAAAAACTTGTAGTTACGACCCTTCTTGAAAACTTGCAGTTGCGACCACTCCTACAAAATTGCAATTGGGTCCGTCATTCATAACTTGCAGTTGCGAACCGACTTGTAACCTTGCAGTTGCAACCCCATTTAAAAACTTGCAGTTGCGACCTGACTTGTAAACTTGCAGCTGCGACCCCATTGAAAAATTTGCAGTTGCGACCAAACTTGCAAACTTGGAGTCGCGACCCCTTTGAAAACATGCAGTTGCGATCTGACTTATAAACTTGCAGCTTCGACGCGACCTCATTTAAAAACTTGCAGTTGTGATCCGATTAAAAGCTTGCAGTTGCGAGCTCAATTTTGAAGCCTCTTAGTTTTGACCCCATTTGGGAATTTGTAGTTGCAAACTTGCAACCTGACATGAAAGCTTGTAGTCTTTTTAGTTGTGGCCTCATTAAAAAACTTGCAATATTTACCTGATTTAATAATTTTAGTCACACAAATTTGTTGACTAAAAACTTGTGGAGAAAACATTTTCACCTCAAGGGGAGGCTTGGCTTGTGATATCGTTATAAAAACCATGAAGAAAAAACAAGATTAAAAAAATAAGGGATTAAAAAACAAAATGAAAAATGAAAAAAGAAAAAGGAAAATATAGAAATTGGAAATGGAAAAGAAAGAAAAAACTGTGAAAAAGATAATTGTTAAACAAACAAAGAGCTAAAAGGGACCACAGCAGAAAAAGGCGACATAGCCCGACACACATAAATATAGAAGGTGCACAGCACAGGTAAAGAAGAAATAGAGAGAGAGAGAGAGAGAGAGAGGGGGGGTCGCTCCCTAACCGAAAAACACTGACATGAGCAGTGACGGAGCTTGACCGAGATTGTTGAGGGGACAAAGGAGAGTTGAGAGGGCCACAATGAGAAATTATACTTACACTTTAAATAATTTTTTGGATTAAAGCCTAACAGTTAAGGGTATTCCAGAGGATTTTTTAGAGCAATTTAAGCCTAACAATTAAGGGTATTCAAGAGGACTTTATTTTTAGATTTAGGACGGGCCGTAGCCCACCTGGGCCCTAAGAAGCTCCGACACTGCACATGAGGCCATCTGCGTGATTTTGATAAACAATACGAAAGCTAAAATGGGCTAGCTACAGACAACGATTCACTGAACGGGCTGGCCGCAGACAACGTTCGCCGGGCTGAGACATCTTTACGAATCGTGATGCACTTTTTAATCTAATGGTTATGCTAGTGAATGAGAACAAATTTAATCTCAGCTAGCTTTGTTTTAGCAAAGCTAAACCGTTCAAGTATTCCCGACTTCCCGTCAAGTTTAAGCACCAGTGACGAGGTAATCAACTCTTTTCTAATAGAGTTAGTCAGATATTTATTTTTATACACACACACACACACACACACACACACACACACACATATATATATATATATATATATATATATATATATATATATATATATATATATATATATATATATATATATATACATGTGCAATCTCACCAATGAATAGCACTCTCACACATATTTATTTTTATACATACACATATATGGAAAATGTATTACTACTATGCAAAACTGAGCATAATATAGTGAGATTTCCGCAAAAAAGTGTTTTCTAAAAATTAGTGTATGAGTGACATCGGCATTATCCTTACAAGAAAAGGAAAAAAACACTAAAAATGAAATAAAAACATAGAAAATGAAGTTTTCTATAGAAGAAAGAATTCGTGGCATTGGTATAATCCTTTCAAAAAACAAAACAAAAATAATGAAATTTTCTAGGAAAGTACAAAACACTTTAAGAAGAAAGAAAATGCAAAAGAAAAAACTTTCAAAACTTGCACACAATTTGCACTGAGATTGCACCTTCTGAAATATGCAAAGATAAGCGTATAATAGTGCATTTTTTGCATTCTACTATAATTGCGCACTGAAATTGCGCACAACTTGTGCACAACTTTGCACTCAAATTGCACTTTATCGTAATATGCAAAAATAATCATATAATCATGAAATTTGGGCACACATTATATAAGAAGATAGAAAATAAAAAAAAACTTGCGCACAACTTTGCACTCAAATTGCACTTTATCGTAATATGCAAAAATAATCATATAATCATGAAATTTGGGCACACATTATATGTTATGTGTATGTATATAATTACACTCAGCCAAAAACCAACAAAAACAAAATATAAGCAACAAAGGAAAGAAAGAAAATTCAAAACTTGCACACAATTTGCACTGATATTGCACTTTTTGAAATATGCAAAGAATAAGCATATAATAGTGCATTTTTCACATGTACTATAATTTACACAAAGTGTACCTGAAATAATCTATTTCTTTAAGAAGAAAGAAAATAAAAAACTTGCGCACAACTTTGCACACAAAATGCACTTTATCATAATATGCAAAAATAATCACATAATCATGAAATTTGGGCACATATTATATATTATTTGTATGCATATAATTACACTCAGCCAAAACCCACATAAACAAAAAAAACAATAAAAGAAAGAAAAAAAACTTTCAAAACTTGCACACAATTTGCACTGATATTGCACTTTTTGAAATATGCAAAGAATAAGCATATAATAGTGCATTTTTTGCACTCTACTATAATTTACATAGTGTAACTAAAATAATGCATTTCCTTTAATAAGAAAGAAAATAAAAATATGTGCGCACAATTATGCGTCAAAATTGCACTTTATCGTAATATGCAAAAATAATCATATAATCATGAAATTTTGGCACATGTTATATAGTATTTATATGTATATAATTACACTCAGCCAGAAACCCACAAAAAAGAAAAAATAACCAATAAAAGAAAGAAAAGAAGAAAAAGAAAAATGCATAGAAACAGAAAAAAATAAAAAATGAGAAATTTGTACACTTTTTTTATAATATGCAAGAATACGAAAATACAAAGGTGAACATGGGTGCGCGCGCACCCATGTGAATAATAAATTCATAAAAAATACTAGAAAAAATATAAAAAATCTGAAATTTCACGGTTTGAAACTTAGTTGATCATTCTACTCACGTGTGAAGTTTCGCGATTGATTGACACCCACGGTATTCTTAGTGGAGAAAATACAAGTGCGACCATATTATTCATTAAACAGTATTTTTTTAATATAGCTTCGATTTGTCATTTTTGCCCAGATTACCACAGATGTGATTTCTTCGTGAAACTTCATATGCAAGTATACCGGTTGACTATGTATATTACAAAATTAATTTCAGATTTTTTTTTTATTTTTTCTAGCATTTTTCGAATTTAGTATTCATAAAGGGTGCGCGCGCACCCATGTTCACCAAATCCGCGTCCGCAAGAATAAGTATATAATAGTCGAATTCCCATAAAAAAGAAAGTTTCCGGAGAAGGAATGAATTAGTGGCATTGGTATTACCATTAGAAAAAGAAACAAAAAGAAACAAACACTAAATCAAAAACAAAATAATGAAGTTTTGTAAGAAAAAAATGAATTCGTGCTATTTGTATTACCCTTCAGAACAAATTTGAAATAACTACTACAACAAAATCGTCCAAACTATCTATCCGCATATATAGAGCACACAGTTAGAATATTTCTAGGGAAGGGGGGGGGGGGGCACTGCCCCATCCTTGCTCCGGCTGCCACGGACTCGACTGGTGTGGTCCGTATGAGCTAGTAGCATCAATCAAGGCGAGCGAAGCGACCGTGAACCAGCTCACCTATAGCCTCTAGCCGTGGAGTTTCCAAACACAAACAGCATTTTACAATTGTATAATGTCACAGTGGTTTCCACCCACACGTATTCTCAGAACAAAATTAGCTACAAAATAGCCAAATATGCTCACATATATGGTTGGTGGAACATATCAAACACAAGAAAGCTAAATCTGCCATCGCCGTCAGCACTAGCCTCTCCTGTTGCAGCAGAAAAGAAAGCGGGTTCCAGCAAAAATTGAAAGTGGTTCCAGCAAAACAACAAAAAAAGCAACTTACTGTGGCCACCGCCGTCACTGCCCACCACCATCCTCGCCGTTTGAAGAAAAACCACTAGCCGGTTCCAGCACCGCACCTCATCGCTGACAGCATGTCCCCCGTGTCACCGCCGGTCTCAGCCTTTTTCGCTGCTGGACGCAACAACTTCCTCCGCGGGCGGCCGCTCCACTGCGTTGGATCCACGGGCGCAGCTCGCCATGCGCCATGGGTGCATCTCGTCGCCGGTGGTGTTCCTCTTGGTCAATGTGAAAAAAGGGGTGGTGGGGCAGCCTCAGCCAATACACAGGATAGAAGAAAAACAAAAGGAGGAGGGCGTTGGCCATGGCTGGTCAGCACTGCCTTGCCGGTGGTAGCGGATCTCACCGAGGAGGCAGGGGGCGAAGTGCAAGCGGTCGGCGGAGCAGAGGAGATGAGGCTGTGCGAGACGAAAAATAAACTGGATCTCGTCTCAGCGTGGAGATAAGGTGAGGGAAGGGGCAGTGGGCCGGCCCCACTTGATAAACATGCGTGTGACGCCCGCGTGCGACCGGCTGAACGTTTACTTTTATTAATCGCGATGCACTTTTTAATCTAATGGTTATGCTAGTGAATCAGAGCAAATTAAATCTCAGCTTGCTGAGTTTTAGCAAAGCAAAACCGTTCAAGTATTCCTGACTTCCCGTCAAGTTTAAGCACCAGCGATGATGATGTAATCAACTCTTTTCTAATAGAGTTAGTCAGATTTATATTTGGGCGACTTGAGACAAACTAGAAGTTGAATTAACTTAGAACAGAACAGAGAGAGTAGAACTGAACTACTCTACACGCTACACCGCTAGAGCGAACAAGGCAACGACACATGAGTATGGTTAGTGTTTCTCGATCAGGTCCTTGGTGCCGACGGCGTGGCAGCGGCCGTCCGCTCCAGGATGCCGGCGTGGGAGAGCAGCGCCCACAGCTGCGTCATGAACTCGCCGCCGGCGCCGAGCATCTCGGCGTGGATGTCCACGTTGTCCGACGGCGCGAGGAACAGTATGAACTCGGCCCAGAACTCGGCCAGCACCTTCCACCGCCGCCCTTCGTCGGGCACGGACGCCATGAGCTGCCCCCCGAGCAGTGCGGCCTTCTCTATGATGCTGCTGCTGCCGGCTCTCTCGTACAGGTTGCCACCCTCCAGGTAGTCCTCCTCCTTGCTCTGTATCTTGTCTAGCCGGTCCAGGATCTCGGCCTTGGTCCGGCAGCCGTCGAGGTGGACCCGAGCCTGCCGCACCGCCGTGTCGAAGATCTGCTCGGCGTTGTAGCTCGGGTCCGGCAGCATCTCCGGCACGAAGGCCACCAGGTAGGCGCAGTAGTTGGACAGCTTCCTCGCCACGAGCCTGTGGTCGCCGACGCCGTCACCGCGAGCGTCGACAGTATCACCGCCACGGCCGCTAATCCACTTGAAGCGGGTGGTGACGACGTGCCACACCAGGATCTGGTCGGTGACCTTGGGTAGCCTGCACGCCCATGTCAGCTGCTGCGACAGGCCGTGCCTCTGCACGGTGGCGACGCCATTGGTGAGCTCGCCGCGGCTGGCCTTGAGCGAGGCGAGCACGGCCCGCTTGACCTGCTGAGGCAGTGCCTTTCTGTTGCCTTTCTTCTGGCCCTGCCGCCGTGGTTCCACCAGGTAGAGCGTAACCCACGACCGCACGTTCCACGGCCGGTGGTCGTACCAGTGCAGGAGCACGTACTGGCCGATCTTCTGCTCCCAGTAGGTCGTCTCCGGCGGAGCGATGCTCTGTTTCCAGCACCAGAGGTGGCCGCGCTGCTGCTTGGTCCAGAGCCGGTCGTCGCGCACGCAGCGGTACACGGTCATGACGTACCGCCAGTTGTTGGAGAAGGCGGCCAGCGCTTGGCAGACCTCGAGCCCCGCGGTGATCACCACGAGCACCACCGTGACCGAGCGGTCGAGGTCCTTGACGCCGACGTGAGGGCGGCTGTAGCCGCGGCCGAGCGTGCCGACGAAGGCCGTCCACATGGTGAGGCTGAGCATGACGACGGCGATGAAGATGTAGGTCTTGACCCCCACCGGGAGGATGTTCCTGGTGTAGAAGAAGTCGTAGAGGAAGGCGAGCTCCGCCTCGACGACCCGGAAGGCGGCGTCGGGGCCGGTGACGGCGTGGTGGATGAGGCCGGTGAGGACGAGGTCCAGCGACTTGGGCGAGCCGGCTTCCGCGGGGATGTACCCGTAGAACCGCCGCTTCAGCAGCTTGAACAGCGAGAAGGCCAGGCAGAAGTCCTTGGCCATGTCCCTCTCGGCGCCGCTGTATCCCAGCTGCCGATCGATCCACCGGTAAACTTGATCGATGGTGACGACCCCCTTCACCTTGGCGGAGGCGGAGCTCATCGTCGCCGTCAGCGCCGAGCTGGTCGTCGTCGTCATCAGCATCTCGTCCTGGGGAGAACGGGGTTGGTGGCTCAGCTGCTGCTGGATGGCCTCCTCGCAGTGGAAGAGGTACTTGTACCCCTTCATGGTCGTCGGATCGGCCGGCAGCTGGTCGGCGGCAAGGAACTCCTCGACGTCCATGTACTCGGCGACCAGCTTGATGGACGGGTTGGGGAGGCTGGATCGGACCATCTCGACGATGTTGGCGGCCGTCTTGAGCGCGCTGAGGCTCCAGAAGCCCCAGATAGCCACCCGGTAGCTGGTGCTGGTGCCGTTGGCGCTGAGGATGAGCCAGAGCACGAGTCCCGTCTGCAGCGCGTGCTGCAGCAGCAGCTTCTTGCGCTGCTCCAAGTCGCGGCGGATGTGCACGGCCACGGGCGCCGTGTACGCGCTGGTCTGGAAGAGCAGCAGCGCGGACGCCCAGAGCACGAAGGTGAGGCTGTGGAAGGGCCCGTCCTGGATGATGCCGACGGCGTAGGTGACGAACACGCAGGACATCGAGGAGGCGATCCACATGTTCCGGCGCTGCGTCGAGCCGTACAGCACCAGCGTCGCCAGCACCAGCGCGCTCACCAGCACCACCAACTCCAGCCGCAGCAGCCGGCCTTCCACGGTGCCGAAGGTCTCCATGATGCCGGCGCCCCTCGCCGCCTTGCTGCCCTCAATCTCCATGAATCAACCGGCGCACTTGCTCTGCTCGGTGACGACGCAAACTAAGTCGGGTCTTTTTTTATCATCAACAATCATGGAATGGAAGGCTAATTAATGTCAACCAGATAGATGATCTGCTGATTTGATCCAACCACGAGAGAAGTCAGATTAATGGAGGGAACAAGAATAAAGCAAAAGAAAACTTAAGCTTCTAATAGATGCATGATGAAAGCCAAGAATATTCCAGTCTCACGTAGGAGGACTTTTCCGAACAATTCCTCGGTGTGTCTAAAGCTCATCTAGATTTCACATAACTATGTCATATGTAGAAGGACACCAGCTTGTAGGAAACATCCAATTCCTAAACAAGTCCGATGGGAAGCGCTAAAACGTGCAACCCCGCTCCTCTAAACCCTCACCTCAAAATCCCTGAAGTCTATAGCCCTGTAGTCATGATCCTGGTTCAGACCCTGAACCTGTTTGGCGCACCGGGATCAGAGTCTACATCACTATTACAGCCCTACCCCACATGTCATATCCACCCTCTATCCCCAGTACCCCCCTCTCTCTCTCTCTCTCTCTCGCAATCCAAGCAGCCGTGACTGTGCCTGTGCCGTGTTGCTTGGCGCTTTGCGCCCAATGCCACCCGTTGCCAACAACGTCGTGCGTTGCAGTCCACGCCAGAACCCAGGCCGCGCACCGGTAGAACGTCTCCTGCCGAGGAGTTCGTGCTTTGGTCGTGAGTGGAGGAGAGCAAGATGATGAAGTTGGTGTGGTAGCATCGCATCCAGCAGCTCGACTTGGTGCGTGGGAGACTTCTGCTTCGTCTGTTCTGCATGCAACGTTCAGGACCGCGCCGGTTCATTAGGTGTTGTTCCACGTTTCCTAATCTCTCTCAGCTGATTAGCTATTGTAGGGGTGCGCTGTGTACACCCATGTATATGTAACTCGTTGATGTGATTGGGCGCGGCAGGCTTTTGCTGGAAGAAGGCGTCGGATCGCGGTCTGACTGATGACATGCTCTTCGGTTGGCAAAGAGGAGCTGATAGCGTATTATGTGGTGTTGTTTCTTTTGTGGTTTGGTTGTGCTTTATCTAGAGATGTTTCCCTGTGGCTGTTGTGAAGGTGTCATCAGGTTTTTGCCCCATGACGTTGGCCCGTTTTAGGGTCTTCGGTTGTGGGTTTCT
>LR738715.1:14635965-14650750 GCA_902687465.1 Secale cereale | reverse complement strand
CGGTCTCCTGCTGGTTAGTAGTCCAGTCGTCTATTGCAGTGTCGCTTGTTATTTTCAGTTTGAACAAAAAGATACTGGACTGAATGTATTTCCGTTAAGCAATTAATGGAAAGGGGTGATGGCCCGGTTGGAAAAAAAACTCGTTGATGTGAATATTGAATGTGAGTTGCATCCCAAACCGATACGCCGGCGGTGACACGAGGATGAGTGGCTTCATCTAGAGAGCCCTCCGTTTCGTAGAGCACCATGGCATTGGCGGCAGCTGAGCATCGCGTCGTCGGTCGCGCGTGTGGCCAAGATGTCCAGACAGGAGTTTGCTCTCTGGGCCGCCGATGTGCACGCAGGCGAATGATCTAGAGCTTTGCTACACGCACGGGACATGGCAACGGATTATTACGGAGAAGCTGAGCTGGAATCATTTAATTGAAGAACAACGCTAACGCTCACACGTGTGGTGGGAGCCAAACCCGCCCACACGCTCTATAACACACAGACTACGGACGAGACTTGCCTGCTCCCCTCGTGTGTGCCCATCCGTGCTCCCGCGTACGTGGCTTGATTTGATTGGACCAAAATTAGGCCCGGCCCCACCCCCTTAAAATCAGGGGGGGTGATGATTAGATTAGAAAGAAAAAAGATGAAATAACAGCCGTCGGATGAAGTGGGAGCACGGATGGGAGCACGAAGAGGGAGCAGGCAAGTTTTGTCCACAGACTACACCATGTCACTGCATGCATGCATGTGGAAATCTTTTTGGATTTTCAGTTTTTAAAATGTTTTATCTCGTAAATAAAAAATCCGATTGAAGATCCGTTTTCACCATTAAATCCCTCGCGATAAGATCTTCAAAACTAGATCTCATATCAATATATTTCGACGAAATTTTTTTTGGTTAAAAATTGCCATGTCTAATACACATGAATTGCCATTATGTTTACACTGAAGTTGCCATGATATGCTTCAGCTATTTTCTTCCACATTCAAAAGCAAATTTTGACATATTATAAAACGGGGAATTAAGAAACTAGACTTGCCATGCACCATAAACTAAAATTGCCATGATACATGCACTTAAAATTGCCATGGTTGATACAAAAAATATTCTTATGGTCAAAGTACTGAAATTGCCATCATCGAAAAACTAAAATTGCCATGCTCTACAAACTAAAATTGCCACATGACAACTTTAGTTTAAGCACAATGGCAACTACAGTGTAAACATCATGGCAACTTTTGAGAAGAAAAAAAATTCGTCGAAACATATCAACATGGGGTCTAGTTTTGAAGATCTCGTCGAGACGGATTTAATGGTGAAAACGGATTTTTAATTCGATTTTTTAATTAGGAGATAAAAAATTAATCCGAAAACCAAAAAGATTTGTGCTGATGTCATATGTCCATACGTGGCAAAATGAGAGGTGATGGAGGCGTGTGGGCGATCTGCAAACGCCCACACGTGTGGGCGTTAGTATTTCCGTAATTGAAAGAAATCAAGATGGGGGACCCACACCCTTGAAAATCAGGGGGTGGAGATTAGTTAACGAAGAGAAGCCCTGTAATAGTCCGTAAAGGTCTTGCCGGTGTAGCGAACGGTATCTGTCGTTGCAGAGGCCAGTACGGTGAGAAACAAATAATACACGAGCCAAGCACCTTAAAACTGTGACCAGTATAAGTGTATCTCTAGCAGACCCCTTAAAACTGTGATCCGTATAAGTGTTTTACGGGCTGAGAAAAACACATTGTAAGGGCCAATTTTAGCTGCGGCCGAACAGAGCCTGTATAATCAACCCGTAAAAAGGAATATTCTCTAAATATACCTCCGTCCTCTTCCTCGGGCCGTTCCCATTTCCACCTTCGTCCCAAATAACCTGCACTGGCAGGTTGAGAAACTAGTAATCAAACGCCTCAGCTTAACCTGCACTGGCCGTAGTACGAGCAGGCCATAGCCATTCGTCCGTTGACCAGGACCAAGAGCAGTACGTCCTGCGAGGAAGCGGAACTGGGGACGAGGTGGGAGAGGCTCACGGCGAGGAGGAGGGACTCCTTGGCTGAGAGGCGCTCCGTCTCGCGGGCGTAGCAGGCAGCCGACTCCCACGCATGCACGTACACGTCATCCCGCCAGGGACGGACGGGCAGCGGCCCGGATGAGCAGCGTGGTGGCCGGGGACGGACGGGGCGGTGGCCGGGGACGGACGGGCGGCGGCCCGGATCACCAGCGCGGTGGCCAGGGACGGACGGGGCAGCGGCTCGGATGAGCAGCGCGGCGGCTAGGGACGGACGGGGCGGTGGCCTGGAGCGAGCCATGAAGGCTCCGATGGCAGTTGGACTCCCACCAACTGTCTTTGGCATATATATAGGGCCTCTTTGGGTTGGCTCCGAAATCCTTATTTTCACGGGTTTAGCAAGGATGTTTTCTGCGCTCCTTAAAAAAATTATAGGTCGGGGTCTTTTACGGGTTCTATTCCGGTCGTCTTTTTTTGGAAACTGTAAATTGACGGTTATTTTACAGTTCCGTGCATTTTAAGGGGTCTGGTAGAGATGTTCTGAGGTAATCCATGCACAAGTACACAGCAGAACACTTTCACAAACAAAAAAAAGAGTACACAGGTGAACACACACGCACGTACAACGCAACAAGTTGACACGTACATGTACGCATGCACAGGAGGGCTTCTGATCCATTCTCATCGCCTAGATGAATATGACGCGTGGGTCCACTTAATCAGTGAGAGTAGTAAGTTATCTCAGTGGGATTGTCTTTTGAGAGAATTCCTTATTTGGCCCATTCTTAAAATTTAGTTCCCTTTTTGGCCCAAAAAACTTGTTTCTTCCCTATTTGACACTCAAACTTCATTTTGTGCCTTATGTGACATTTTCATCCATTTTTCCATCCAAAGGTGTTAACTGGCACGTGCAAAGACAATTTTGCCCCTGGTGATAGTATATCATCAGAAAAAGGTAGGGAATGGGCGTGAACGAACAATTTTTTTGGGGGAATCTGCACTCCTGCCTCTTTCCTTTTTCCTCTCCTTTCTCCCAATCCTGCCTGCTCTTTCCTTCCACGAAGTGCACCTGTGTCCTGTCCGGTTAGATACATGTGTACGTGTACGTGTAGGACTCATAGTAGTCACCGAGTAGGACTAGTACTAGTTAGCTTTAGCTAGTATATATACTCGTGTATCCCCTGTTAAACAGATCATCGAAAAGTAATAAAGCAAACAGGAACGACACGTTCCTGCGGCCATCAAACCAGCTAGCTATTGCGTGCGTTTCGTGTGTGTGCAGCTAGCCGGATCGATCAAGCAAGGATCGATTAGTCTGCTGTTTTATACGTGTGTGAGGTGCTTCTGTCTACGGCCGGTGTACGTACGTAGCTAGCTTTGCTAGTCTCTATCGGAAGTCTGTCGCTTCGTTCGTCATCGTCGTCGTCGCGTGTCGCCGTCGCCCGCGTAGTCGGGACTGGGCCAACACAACCCGCCACGTATTGCAGCTCGATCCGTGAGAGCCGATATGTATCACAATGGCCTGAGCGTTTGCAGCACTTGAGGCGTGAACACACCTATGCGACATGACCCATTGACATGCCGCGTTCTAACTTATCACACGTTAGATTAATGCGTACAAATTTATATGCTACAGTAGAGGCTAAATGGATTCGTCACTGTTCCACTCATCATATTATTATTATTAGTCATATAAATACATTTTTGTTTACTTATTCAAAAAGGACAAAATATTTCACATTAATTTTGTGTTTGCATGTAAATAATCTGTTGACATACTACACTAGGGGTAAAACAGTCTTTTTAGGTCAGACTTAACACCGTTACTAGCCAAAACTGACGGAAGTGTCACGTAGGGAACAAAATAAAGTTTATGTGTCAAAAAGGGGAGAAAACAAAATTTTGGGCCAAAAAAGGAACCAAACTTTTAAAAAGGGCCAAATAAGGAATTCTCTCTTGTCTTTTTCCCAGTGTATGTGTTAAATTGGTCTAAACTAATTGAGAGGGTCGGGATTAAACCAGGATCATGACTACAGGGTACAAACTTTAGGGATTTTGAGATGAGGGTTTATTTCCGACGAGCTCTACAATCTCAAGGTTTAAAACAAACTACACTCCTCCCCTGCCCATGTGCGAAGCGGGGTGCCCCTATTTTTCATTTCTCTCTTACATTTTTTTCTTTCGTTTCTCTTTCCTTTTTCTCCTTTTTTGATTTTTAAATCAAATCGGGAACTATAATAAATGTTCATAAATTTTACAAAAATCACAAAATTTGAATATGTTTTCTAATTAGAAAATTGTTCACATATTTCAAAAAATGTTCCAAATTCCGAAAAATGTCATGAATTTTCAGAAATACCGAGTCAAAAAAATGTTCACGAATTTTTAGTAATTAACATTTTTGAATTTCAGTTAGTTTTTTGTATTTGATGAACATGTTTTGATTTCGATGAAATTTTTTGAATTTAATAATTTTTTTAAAAAAATATGTGTAAATTGTGTGTTAAGTTTTTTTTTCTTCTTAAAATCAAATACCAATGGAAATAATTTATTCTTCCTTAGAAAACTTCGTTACGTTGATTTTGTTTTATTTTTTATTTTTTCTGCAATATGTTTGTTGCCTATGGCGGTTTAAAGATAAAGAATGTTCGCGCAACGCCTTTAACAGAAGAATCAATACCAATTCAGATCCATAATTATGTGCCTTAAGTAGTTCTCCCGATCACGGTTAACATCACCTCTCGTAGCTAACAACACCTAAGTTCCCTCACGTTAGAGTTTCTTGTTCGCTCTGCGACGACTCCATGCCGCCGTTGAGCTAGTTGTTCCCGACCATAGTTCCTCCCTCTGGTTGCGACTCGGGCTGAACAAGGGGCATCTTACATTCCACCAAGTAAACCAACAAGCATCAACTACAAGGAGTAATTAACACTACTAGCAACCTTACAGGTACCAATCGGAGTCGCGAGACGGAGATTGGATACAAGAGATGAACTAGAGTTTGGAGATGAGATGGTGCTGATGAAGATGTTGATGGAGATGAGTCCCCTCCGATGAGAGGAACGTTGGTGATGATGATGGCGGCGATTTCCCCCTCCGGGAGGGAAGTTTCCCCGGCAGGATCGCCCTGCCGGAGCTCTAGATTGGTTCTGCTCAAGTTCCGCCTCGTGGCGGCGGAGGTTCTTCCCGAAAGTTCTCCCTTGATTTTTTCTGGGACGAAACGCTTCATATAGCAGAAGGGGGGTGCCGAAGGAGCAACAGGGGGCCCACAAGCCCACTAGGCGCGCCCAGGTGGGGTGGGCGCGCCTACCAGGCTTGTGGCCTCCTGGTAGGGCCCCTCTGGTACTTCTCCTGCCCAGTATTTTATATATATTCCAAAATAATTCTCCGTTGAGTTTCGTGGCTTTTGGAGGTGTGCAGAATAGGTATCTCCAACTTGCTCCTTTTTTAGCCCAGAATTCCAGCTGCCGGCATTCTCCCTCTTTGTGTAAACCTTGTAAAATAAGAGAGAATAGCCATAAGTATTGTACCATAATGTGTTATAACAGCCCATAATGCGATAAATATCAATATAAAAGCATGATGCAAAATGGACGTATCAACTCCCCCAAGCTTAGACTTCGCTTGTCCTCAAGCGGAAGCCGAGATCGACAAATATGACCACATGTTTAGAGATAGAGGTGTCGGTAAAATAAATTACGGACATGCAGGCATCATGATCATCTTTAGAACAGCAATATTATCATATAATCTCTTATGCTAAAGTGACAATTCGTTCACAATGTAAAGTATGAATCAAGAACCTTATGGAGAACTAACAACCAATAGTCTTTAGTCATTGAAGCAATTGCAATTTATTGTAATATCAGAAAGAGTCAAAAAGATGAGCTTGTAAGGCAAATCCACATACTCAATCATCATTTAGTCTTCTACAATTGCTAACACTCACGCGATACTTTATGAGATCAAAATTTCAATTGGACATAGAGAAAGATAGGGGCTTATATTTGCCTCCGAACTATTTACCTCAAGGGTAATGTCAACGATAATAATTCGTGGCTACTCACTTCCAAGTTGATATATGAATAAAGATCTTTCTCTAACACATGATGCTTGCCAAGATGCCAGAGTAAAGGGATTGGTGTTTATCACCATGACTCTTTTAAGGATAAAAAGTAAAGGTACAAGATAGGCCCTTCGCAGAGGGAAGCAGAGGTTGTCATGCGCTTTTTGGGTTGGATGCGTAATCTCTTAGTGTGGAGGAACGTCACTTTATATTGCCCCTTGTGATAAAGAACTTTATTATGCTGTCTGTCGCTTTTATGTCTTCCTCATCACAAGTTCGTACAAAGCTTATTTTCCACACACCAATAGATCATACATATTTAGAGAGCAATTTTTATTGCTTGCACCAATGACAACTTACTTGAAGGATCTTACTCAGTCCATAGGTAGGTATGGTGGACTCTCATGGCAAAACTGGGTTGAGGGTTTACGGATGCACAAGTAGTATCTCTACTTAGTGCGGAAGTTTTGGCTGATATGAGGTGGAAGCAAGCATCACATGTTAAAGGATCTATAATCATATAACATTGTTCGGAAACAAGCAAGCATAAGTCATTAAGTTGTCTTCCTTGTCCAACGTCAACTTCTTAGCATACCATATTTTAATGAGTGGTCACAATCATAAAAGATGTCCAAGATGATATATTTATATGTGAACCTCTCTCTCTTTACTACTTCCTATTAATTGCAACAATGACCAAGGTCTATGTTTGTCAACTCACAACAAGTTTCAATAAACATTCTTTTTGTATGTGAAGTCATCACTTTCTATAAGATCACCACATGATCTTTCATGCTTGTTCTTTTTATTATTTTCTTTAGATCATGGCAAGAGGCAAAGCCCTTAACTAAAATCACACTCTTTATTATATAACTCAAGGACTCGATTACATTGGGGTGGCAAAAACAAAACTAAAGCTAAATCACACTGCAAACTTTATTCTACTAGATCAAGATATTACCAAAAGGATCGAACTAAGATAACGATGAAAAGTAAAAAGATGTGATGGTGATACGATACCGGGGCAACTCCCCCAAGCTTGGCGAGAGCCAAGGGGATTGCCCATACCCATGTTTAATTGTCTTCTTTCGGAGGTGATGGTGGTGGAGTTGTTGCAGAATTCTTGAGCTTGTTTATTTTCCTTTTGAGGATAAAATTCTGCTCCTTTAGACCGCTAACTTCCTCTTCAAGTTTCAACAACCTTTGACATAATTCTTGCTTACTTTCCTGCAAAAGACGAGAAGGGGTAAACAAAATCTTAGGCTTCTTCCTTGAGTTGGGCAGGCTTGACTTCTTGAACTCCACATGCATATCCCATGGTTGGGGTAGAGGGACTCCCTCCTCATCGGAGCTTGTTTCTTCTTTTCCTTTCAGATCATGGTCTTCTTCTTCATCCGTTGACCAACCATAGGGCTCCAAATCTCCGTAAACCTTTGGGTTAGCAAGGTAATCAGCCACATAGCTCTCCCCCTCTGAATCTTGGGAAGACATCTTGACTCAAGTCTACTACAGAAACAGCTCAAAACGAAAGCAGAGGATTTATGCATGATACGAGGGTCAGACCTTTCGGGAGATTATATAATGAATTTTTACCGACCATAAGGAGTGTTCCACAAGAAAACGGAGTTCGGGAGGCACACGGGGTGCTCACAAGCCCCCCAGGCGCGCCCAGGGGGTAGGGGCGCGCCTGGCAGGCTTGTCACCTCCTCGTGCGCTTCTCAGACTACTTTTAATTTTTCTATTTTTCTAAATATTCCAAAACGGACAAAAATTGCTATTGGGAAAGTTTTGGACTCTGTTTTCTTACCGTAACTCATACCTCTTCCTTTTCGGAGTCTGAAACAGGCTGGTAAACGTCTCGTATGTACTCCTCCGGGGTTATGACATTAATAATATTGCTTTCAACATTTAAAGGAGTACCTGAGATATAATGCTTGATTCTTTGCCCATTCACAACTCTCAGAAAGGTTCCTTCCGCGTTGTTGATTTTGATGGCACCGGAACGATATACTTCTTCGACAATATAGGGACCTTCCCATTTGGAGAGAAGTTTGCCTGCAAAAAATCTTAAACGAGAATTGTATAGCAAAACATAATCACCTACATTGAACTCACGTTTTTGTATCCTCTTATCATGCCATCTCTTAACCTTCTCTTTAAATAACTTGGCATTCTCATATGCCTGAGTTCTCTATTCATCAAGTGAGCTGATATCAAATAACCTCTTTGTGACGCCCCCAATTTGACCGTACACTAATCATACACGCAAACGCGTACGATCCGATCAGGGACTCACGGGAAGATATCACAACACAACTCTAAACACAAATAGAAATAAGTCAAGCTTCATATTACAAGCCAGGGGCCTCGAGGGCTCGAATATAAAAGCTCCAGAGCACAAGTGTTAGCGGAAGCAAATATATCTGAGTACAGACATAAGTTCAACAAGACGCCATAAGATGGCTAGCATAATAAAGATACAGATCGAAGAGGCGCATGCCTCCTGCCTGGGATCCTCCTAATCTACTCCTGGTCGTCGACGTCCTGGACGTAGTAGTAGGCACCGTCGTCGTAGTAGTAGCCGGCGTTGGTAGTGGTAGCTGGCTCCTGGGCTCCGTCATCTGAACGCATCAAACGGGTATGGGGGAAAGAAGTAGCAAAGCAGCGTGAGTACTCATCCAAAGTACTCGCAAGACTTACATCAGATCTATACTACATATGCATTGGTATCAATGAAGGGGGTAGTATCTGTGGGTTAAACTGCAGAATGCCGGAATAAGGGGGGAGAAGCTAGTCCTAGCGACGACTACACTTCTGGTAACCTCCATCTTGAAGCAGGAGAAGAGAGTAGATGGTAAGTTAACCAAGTAACCACGTGTAGCATAATCCTACCCGGCGATCCTCTCCTCGTCGACCTGTGGAAAAGTGACCACCGGGGTATATCTGGCACTTGTAAGGGTGTGTTTTATCAAGTATCCAGTTCTAGTTATCATGAGGTTGGAATACAACTCCGGGTCGTCCTTTAACCGAGGGACACGGCTACTCGAATAGATCAACTTCCCTGCAGGGGTGCACAACATAACCCAACTCTGGGTCATGCCCGGCCTCGGGAGATTCGACACATCGCAACCCTACCTAGACTTTCTGAGAGGTCAACACGCCATCATGTAGACACCCAGGGGTCTGGATCCGTCGCCCTGAGCGCTATCCGACGATGCAAGGGCGGCCGTGAACAGACCTAGCCCCCCTTAACCAAGGGCGGGCATTCCGGTCCAACTCGGCGCGCGCCGCTCAGTTGCCGACATCGTTTGAAAGCTTCGGCTGATGCCACGACGCTGAGAGCCCATTATCTTACCCACGTTGTTGGTTAGTGCGTATAGGCTGTCGTGGTACTAAGCCTGACAGTAGATTAGGGGGGTAGGAATGGAGAGGCAAGATCCTAGCTAATGGTGAGTTGTTGACAAGTGTTTTACGAGTTCAGGCCCTTCTCGGAGGAAGTAACAGCCCTACGTCTCGGACGCCCGGAGGCGGTCGACTGGATTATGCGCGTGTGAAATTACAAAGGTCCCAACCCTTCTGCCTGTGGAGGGGGGTGGCTTATATAGAGTGCGCCAGGACCCCAGTCAGCCCACGTAATGAAGGGTTTAAAGTACATAAAGGAGTGGGGGTTACAGGTAACTCCCGTCATAAAGTGATATAAATGCTATTTAAGTCTATTGATAGCTCTCGACCTTTGCAGAGTGGACTGGCTCTAGACCTTCTGCCGCCGTCGAGTGATCTCCGGTCGAGTCATCGTCAGGCTACTGAGTGGAATACATCTGGTCGAGTGGACGATGATATTCTTCAAATGCTTCTGATGCTGAGGTGATGTCCTTGGGAAGGGTGCCTAGGTCAGGCCTATGACCCTACCCTAGGTACACGGTTCCATCATTAGCCCCCGAATGGTTCAGGGTTCGAGTGGAAAAGGAGTTGGAGTAACTTTGGGTTGATCTTGATGTTCCTGAAGTGTTTTGCCAGGGACGACGAGTCAACGTTAAGGCGTCAACTTCTTTTCAGTCGCCTTGATCCATTCTATATTCCGTCAAGTGAACTTTTGTAAGAGGTACGCAAGCGCATTGATGGAAAGTATCTTCTGTGTCGGCGAGTTGCTCTGACGCCTGCGGATATCGCGGGATTTGGTTTCTTGGGAAGCGAGAGAGGCGGGGGAGGCCGCAGCGATCGGACCAGATTAAGCAGTGCCGCCTCGATTTCCGTGCCGCCTTTTTCACCACCCGTCACGCGAGCGACTGTTGCGGGATTTGACAGGATCGCTCGGGCCTACCAGCCAGCCACTCAGAAATGGCTTCATATAAGGAAACACGCTGGGTTTTTTGCGCAGCGCATCTTCATTTTCCCCACCTTTCGCTTCGAACTCTCCTGCCCCTGCTCTTGCGCTGCCGTTCGGCTTGAGCTCCGTTCGCCGCCATGGGGAAGGAGAGGACCGTGGCCCTGGAGCGCGCGAAGAAGGCGGCGGCGAAAGCGAAGGGGAAGAAGACCAGCCGGGGCGGATCCTCGTCGAGGTCTGGCCGGCCGCGGGGCTGGATCCAAGGTGACTGGATCCAGTCGACCATCACTCAGGCCGACATAGACGACTTGGCGGAGGAAGGGTTGATCCATCGTGATGCTGCGCGGCTGCCGGGGAGGGAGACGGAGCCTCAACCACAACCGGGTGAGTGCGTTCTGCTCGCGACCCACGTCGACCGCGGGTTTTCTTTGCCCCCTCACCCTTTCTTCCGAGCTTTTCTGAACTTCTTCGGTGCTCAGCTCCACCATTTTACCCCCAACTCCATTATCTACCTCGCCGCTTTCGTGTCTATGTGTGAGAACTTCATCGGCTGTCGACCGCACTGGGGGCTCTTCAAACATATCTTCACCTGCCGCTCCCAGTCGGTGAAAAAGGCCAATCCGAGTGACGATAAGACTCACGTAGTTTAGATGTGCGGGGGTTTAGGGATCCAAATGAGGGGTAAGAGCTCCTTTCCAATCTTGGTTCTTCCCGACTCGATTAGGGGGTGGCAGGCGACTTGGTTCTACTACAAGGACCAGCCGACCCCAGGTCAGTCGACCGGTCTTCCCCCTTTTTCCATGGACCGAGTGGAAAAGCCTTCTGCCTTGAAAGTGACCCTTGATGAGAGAGAGGAAGTGGACGCGTTGGCCGACCGAGTGGTTCAACTTGTCCGTGAAGGGGTGATCGGCCTGGATCTGTTGGAAGTTTTCCTCAGGCGTCGCATTCAGCCGCTGCAAGCTCGAGACCATCCGATGTGGTTATACTCGGGTTCGGAGGATTCCACTCGGATCCATCCGGAAGACGTATCTGAGGAGACGGTGGAGAAGTGGCTGAAGGGAATCACTGGCAACAAGGACAACCCCAGAGGGGCTAGGAGAATCCCGCCACTCAACAACACGTATGAAGTAGACCAGGTCTGTCCGAGTACTATCTTGGTTTATCATGCCATTGTTTGTAATCAGTCAACTGACTTTCGCCTTGTTGGTTATCTTGCAGGCACTTACTGAACTGTACTCAATGCCAAACGGAGAGCAAGACCAGGAAGTGGAAGAAGAAGCGAGCGGGGGCGAGGATGAAGAAGAATGGCAGTCCGACGATGAAGAGGACGAAGGGAGCGACGACTCAAGCGACGAAGAGGAGGTCGACCCTCCTTCCCACAGGGAAAGGCGATCCAAGCTTACTCATGACCCAGCCAGCATTCACAGCAAAGGGGCCGTGCCTACTGGACAAACATCCAAGCGCCCACGGACGTCTTCTCCGGCGCCGACTGAAAAGGCGCCAAAGCAGCCGAAGGCCGGACCATCGAAACCGCCGAAAGCTTTGCCCAAAATGAGAATGGTCATTCCGACTGTTTCCGGGTAATAACTAAATCCGTACTCGTTGTTTAATATGAATGGATTTCGGTCGACTGAACTTTGAAATTTGCAGTGCTGCTACTTCTGAGACTTCCGCTCCCAGAGACGACGACGAGAAGATGGAAGATGATGTCACTTCGAGTCTGGGTATGATCTCTGTAAACTTATCTCTGTTCATTCGACCGTGTTTCTGGCCGACTGGAATTTTAGCAACTGGTTCTCTTCTGCAGCTCCTCCCCATGTCATTGATCTTCCTGATGATGACGAAGAAGAACCGCCGAGGCCTCGAGAAAGGAAAAACAGGAAGGCGGCAGCAGACAAGACGCCTCAACCCATACCAACGTCTGAGACGGTGGCCCCGAAGGGAGGTAATACCACTCGGGCTTCGGTGACCTTCGCCATGCCGCTGACGAGTGTTCAGCCCTCAGCGTCGAGTGTACAGACTCCGGTCGACTCGTCTCCACTCTTCACCACGCACCACGTCCCGGAGGGCCAAGTGGATGCCGCCAAGGAGGCTATACGCCAAGCAAGTATCATGATGGAGCAAATGAAGGTGGTTCGGGGAGCCAGTCAAGCGGCCTACGACGCCAGCTCGGCCCTTCAGAGCAATGTCCAGGTGAGTCGACTGTCTCTTGTTCTGTCAGGATATGCTACCTGAAAACTTGTTCTGATTTATGCTGGTTACACCCACTGGGTGTGTTGAATCGACCAATTAGGATTAAGTCGAGTGGGGGCACGCTGAGTGCACCCACTGGGTGTAGTCCCAGAGACCGTAATCGACTGTTGGCAGTTGGCTGCGGTCTGAAACTATGACCTTTCTGTGTATTTGTTTTAAGTAGCTTTCCACTCGGTCTGGGCGGACCATGACTTGTGGAATCATGTCTAGTGGGGCACGCTGAGTGCACCCACTGGGAGTAGTCCCCGAGACCGTAGTCGACTGCTGGCAGTTGGCTGCGGTCTGAAAATTTTTTTTTGGTCGACTGGTCAGGCCAAGTCGGTCGATCCAGTGGGGGCACGCTGAGTGCACCCACTGGGTGTAGTCCCCGAGACTACTGTTGAATATTTTTGATTTCGGCGGTAGTCTTATAACTGTTGAATTGTTGTTGATCCTTCAGAAGCATCTGATCTTTATGTTCTTCGACTGACTTCTTGCAGAAATCTTGTGAACTTGGAGCTCGTTACGCTGAGTTGGAAAGCAAACAGAACCAGCTCATCCTTGATCTAAAACTTGCTCAAGAAAACTTGCAGAAGGCGAGGGATGAAGCGGCAGGTATGGTTGGTGAGGATTTGACAACTATCTTTTGTCTTCCTTTCTCATTCTTTGATGTAATTCGACTGTCACTTCTTGTAGGAGAACTGAAGCAAGCTCTGGAGAAGAAAGATCGTGATCTTGCCGAGGCGCAGAACGCAGCTCAGGAGAAAACAAGGCTTGCTGAGGAGAAACTGGCTTCGGTCGGTAAGTTGGAGGAAGAGAACGCCAAGCTGAAAACCGCACTCGACGAATCCAACAGAGAAGCTAGTCGACTGAAGGATGACAAACTAGCCTTACTCGACAAAGCTGGCGCTCTGGTGGGAAAAAGGAACGAGCTGGAGGCTTATCTAGAAGGACTCGCCAAGAAGCTGTACATCACGCTTGAAGGTATTTTTCTTTGACTCGACCAGCTTGCTGTCATTGGCTCGACGCGATGGCACTGATTTACCTTTGCGTCTGTCTTGTAGAATTTTGCCAAAACTTCAAAGAGGAGACCAGCCGAGTCGAAACAAGCTTGGACCCCATCAACTCTCCAGTGAAGGACAACACTGCCATGAACGTACTCCGACTGGAATCTCGCGTTGCCCGCGTCGTCGACTATGTTGCCCGACTGAAAGTTGCGATGTCTCAGATCGACACAGCCCTTTGGCCAACTGCAACGTTCCAAAACGATCTCAAGTTTCTAATGGCTCGGCTGAATGAGGTTCCTGGTCGAGTGCAGGAATGGAAGAAGTCTTCTGCTCGGTGTGGTGCTGACGTTGCCTTATCTCTGGTTTGCGTCCACTGCAAGGAAGTGCGGGAAGAAAAGCTGGCGGCTCTCAAGGTTGCCAACACCAAGAAGCATGACTTTCAATCCTTCATGGAAACTTTCATTGCTGCTGCCACTCGCATCGCTGATGGGATCGACTTGGATGCGTTCGTCGAGCCTTTGAGCCCTCCCGCTGAGTGAACAAAACTTTAAGCTTCACTTTAAATTTGCCTCGGAATGCCGAGTGATTTTGTAATCGCTAAACTCTTTCGGGCTGGATGCCCGAGTACTTTGGTCCGAAGTCCGACCCTTAGGGTTTATCTGAACTTGGTTTAACCCTGAATATGCTTGTGTTTTCTGCCGAGTGGAACTTTTCCTTCACTCGGAGTATCTTAAGTATTTTGCACTTGATCTGCACCTCGTTGTCCTTGCGGATTATGAATGGAGAGGACGTTGTACTTGTGGTGCAGCTCAGAGGAGAAGGTCGTAGACGACTGTCGTTAATCCCGAGTGAAAGCTTGCTTCCACTTGGTAAGGTTTGAATTACTTAGGCGAGTACTGGACTGCAGCTAAGCCCCCGAGTGGAAGGTTTGCTTACCACTCGGTGGGATTTTAAACACTTAGGGAGTACTGAACTACAGCTAAGCCCCCGAGTGGAAGGTTTGCTTACCACTCGGTGGGATTTTAAACACTTAGGCGAGTACTGGACTGCAGCTAAGCCCCCGAGTGGAAGGTTTGCTTACCACTCGGTGGGATTTTAAACACTTAAGCGAGTACTGGACTGCAGCTAAGCCCTCGAGTGGAAGGTTTGCTTA
>LR738715.1:14601386-14635520 GCA_902687465.1 Secale cereale | reverse complement strand
CTCGATGGGATTTTAAACACTTAGGCGAAATGGATCCGCAGCTAAGCCCCCAAGTGGAAGGTTTGCTTACCACTCGGTGGGATTTTGAACACTTAGGCGAGTACTGGACTGCAGCTAAGCCCCCGAGTGGAAGATTTGCTTACCACTCGGTGGGATTTTGAACACTTAGGCGAGTACTGGACTACAGCTAAGCCCCCGAGTGGGAGACTTGCTCGCCACTCGGTAGGATTTTAAACACTTAGGCGGAATGGATCTGCAGCTAAGCCCCCGAGTGAGAGACTTGCTCACCACTCGGTAGGATTTTAAACACTTAGGCGAAACGGATCCGCAGCTAAGCCCCCGAGTGAGAGACTTGCTCACCACTCGATAGGATTTTTTTTCTTTGAACTTAGTCGAAACGGGTTTGCAACTAAGTCACCCACTGGGGGATTTTTAAAACATGAGTATGAACAACAAATGCTTATTCTAGGGAATTGCAAATAAACCACAAAAGTATTTCTTATTGCATCCCTACAAAACACTTTAAGTATAAAAGTGGCGGAGAAGCTCCGCGTTCCAAGCGCGTGGCTCGTCAATCTTGTGTTCGACGTTGTAGAGGTGGTATGCTCCGTTGTGAAGTACTTTGGTAATAATGAAGGGGCCTTCCCACGCCGGAGCGAGTTTGTGAGGTTTCTGCTGATCCACTCGAAGAACCAAATCTCCCTCTTGAAAGGCTCGACCTCTTATGTTTCTGGCGTGGAGTCGACGTAGGTCTTGCTGATAAATGGTCGACCGGATTAAAGCCATCTCTCTTTCTTCTTCAAGGAGATCGACCGCATCTTGTCGCGCTTGCTCTGCCTCAGCTTCTGAGAAAAGCTCGACCCTTGGTGCATTGTGAAGGAGATCGCTCGGGAGAACAGCTTCAGCTCCGTAGACCAAAAAGAACGGAGTTCGACCAGTCGACCGGTTCGGAGTCGTTCTCAAACCCCAAAGAACTGATGGAAGTTCGTCGACCCAAGCTCCTGCTGCATGCTTGAGGTCACGCATCAAACGAGGCTTCAATCCTTTGAGGATCAGACCGTTTGCTCTTTCTGCCTGTCCATTCGACTGTGGATGGGCGACTGAAGCATAGTCGACTCGAGTACCTTGCGAAGCGCAGAAGGCTCTGAATTCTTCGGAGTCGAAGTTCGACCCATTGTCAGTGATAATGCTGTGTGGAACTCCATATCTGAATGTTAACCCTCTAACGAAGCTGACAGCGGTACTGGCATCAAGATTCTTGATAGGTTTGGCTTCGATCCACTTGGTGAATTTGTCGACTGCTACGAGCACATGAGTGAAGCCACTTCTACCGGTCCTCAATGGTCCGATCATGTCCAACCCCCAGACAGCAAAGGGCCAAACGAGCGGGATGGTCTTCAGGGCAGATGCAGGTTTATGAGACATGTTGGAGTAAAATTGGCATCCTTCACACTTGTCGACTATATCTTTCACCATCTCATTTGCTCATGGCCAGTAAAAACCTGCTCGGTACGCTTTGGCCACGATGGTCCGAGAGGACGCGTGGTGACCACAAGTTCCCGAGTGGACATCATCAAGGATCACTCGACCCTCTTCGGGTGTTATGCATTTCTGGCAGACTCCAGTCACGCTTTCTCTGAACAACTGTCCCCTTATCACAGTAAAAGCTTTGGATCGACGGACGATCTGTCGAGCTTCCTCTTCATCTTCAGGGAGTTCCTTCCTGAGAATGTACACAATGTAGGGGACTGTCCAATCGGGAGTGATGACCAAAACTTCCATGACCAAGTCGACCACTGCTGGAACGTCAACTTTAGTCGGATCGATTGAACTCTTGGGTTGCGGGGGCTCTTCCGTGAAGGGATCTTCTTGAACTGAAGGAGTGTGTAGATGCTCCAAAAATACGTTACTGGGGATGGGCTCACGCTTTGAGCCAATCGTTGCCAGTTCGTCAGCAGCTTGATTTTTCAATCGGGGAACATGATGGAGCTCTAGTCCCTCAAACTTCTTCTCTAACTTCCTCACTGCATTGCAGTATCCTGTCATAGCTGGGCTCCTGACATCCCATTCTTTCATCACTTGATTCACTATCAGATCTGAGTCGCCATATACCATCAAGCGACGGACGCCGAGTGTGATGGCCATGCGCAGCCCATACAAAAGAGCTTCATATTCCGCTTCATTGTTGGAGTAATCAAAGTGGATCTGAAGGACATAATTGAGTTTGTCACCACGAGGAGACACCAGAACTACTCCTGCACCAGAACCGTTCAGCATCTTGGATCCGTCAAAGAACATGGTCCAATGATCCGACTGGACTTGAATCGGAAGTTGCTGTTCTGTCCACTCGACCAAGAAATCTGCTATCGCCTGGGACTTGATTGCCTTCTTTGCTTCGAATTTGATATCCAGTGGACCAAGCTCAATCGCCCATTTGGCTACTCGACCGGTTGCATCTCTGTTGTTCAAAATCTCTGACAATGGTGCGTCACTGACGACTGAAATTTGATGATCTGAGAAATAGTGCACAACTTTCTTCACGGTCAAGTAAATTCCATAAACAAGCTTCTGATAATGCGGGTATCTCTGCTTGGACGGAGTCAAAACTTCAGAAATATAATAGACTGGGCGTTGAACTTTGTAGGCCTTGCCTTCCTCTTCTCGCTCGACCGTGAGCACAGTACTGACAACTTGTCCAGTGGCTGCAATGTAAAGCAGTAAAGGCTCTTTGCTGATTGGAGCAGCAAGCACCGGCTGGGTGGAGAGCAGAGCTTTGAGCTCTGCAAATGCTGCGTCAGCTTCGGGAGTCCACTCGAACTTATCAGACTTTTTCATCAGTCGGTAGAGAGGTAATGCCTTCTCGCCGAGTCGAGAGATAAACCGACTTAGGGCAGCCAATCGACCGGTAAGCTTCTGCACATCGTGAAGACGTTCGGGCCGCTTCATTCGGATGATGCCCCAACTTTGTCTGGGTTAGCATCGATCCCTCGTTCGGAAACGAGAAAACCGAGTAACTTCCCTCTAGGAACTCCGAATGTGCACTTTGATGGATTTAACTTGATATCAAACTTTCTCAGGTTGGCAAAGGTTTCAGCTAAGTCAGTCAGCAAGTCAGAACTTTTGCGAGACTTAACCACAATGTCATCCATGTATGCCTCCACATTCCGACTGATTTGAGTGATCAGGCACTTCTGAATCATGCGCATGAATGTGGCACCAGCATTCTTGAGACCAAAAGGCATGGTGACATAGCAAAAGCACCCGAATGGGGTGATAAAAGCAGTTTTTATTTCATCGGGTCCATACAGTCGGATCTGATGGTACCCAGAATAAGCGTCTAGAAACGACAAACGCTCACACCCCGCGGTCGAGTCAACAATTTGATCGATGCGGGGGAGAGGGAAATGATCTTTCGGGCAGGCCCGATTGATATGTTTGAAGTCAATACACATATGAAGTGAGTCGTCCTTTTTGGGGACCATAACTACATTGGCAAGCCACTCGGAGTGGTATATTTCTCGGATGAACTCAGCCGCCAGAAGCCGAGCCACCTCTTCGCCGATTGCTTTTCTCTTCTCCATGGCGGACCGTCGGAGATGTTCCTTGACTGGTTTCGCCTTCGGGTCCACTCGCAAACGGTGCTAAGCCAGTCCCCTGGGTACACCTGGCATGTCAGATGGCTTCCATGCGAAGATGTCCCAGTTCTCACGGAGGAACTGGATGAGCTCTTCTTCCTATTTGCTGTCGAGTGTAGTTGATATGTGAGTCGGGGCAGCGTTTGGATCGGTCGGGTGGATGTGAACTGCCTTGGTTTCTCCTGACGATTGGAATGCCGAATCAGAAGCTGGCCTCTTAGTTTTCAGCAAATCACTGGGATCTGCATTCTTCTTGTGCTCTTCCCACTCGACTGCAGCTAACTGCTCGTCAGCGATCCTCGAACCTTTCTGGAAGCACTCTTCTGCCCGCTGCCGATTGCCAGTTACCGTGATCACGCCCTTTGGGCCAGGCATTTTCAACTTGAGGTACACATAGCATGGTCGAGCCATGAATCTTGCGTAAGCTGGTCTGCCCAAGATAGCATGGTAGGCACTCTTAAAATCAACAACCTCAAATGTCAACTTTTCCTTGCGAAAGTTTTTTGAGTCGCCGAAAACTACGTCCAGAGCAATTTGCCCGAGTGATTCAGCCTTCTTCCCAGGAATGACGCCGTGGAATCTCATGTTGCTCTCGCTAAGTTTGGACATCGGAATGCCCATCCCCTTGAGGGTCTCGACGTACAGAATATTCAATCCACTGCCACCATCCATCAAGACCTTCGTCAGTCGGGTACCTTCAATCACTGGGTCGACCACCAACGCCTGCCTCCCGGGGGTGGCCACACGTGCTGGGTGATCTGACTGGTCGAATGTAATTGCCGTTTGGGACCACTTCAAATATGCAGGTGCTGCTGGAGCGACCATATTTATCTCTCTGTTGATGACCTTCAATCGACTCTTGCTCTCAACGTCAGCGAAGATCATCAAAGTTGCATCCACATGAGGGTATTCATCGTCCTCATCTTTCTCCATATCCTTGTCGGTCTCTTTTTCTTTTCCTTTTCCACTCGACTGGCCTTCTGTGAATTGCTGGATCAACAGTCTGCACTGCGAGTGGTGTGCTTGGGATAAATCACATTGCCATCCTCGTCTTTCTTTGTGTGGACATAACACGGCAAATCCATCACATCCTTTCCAGACTGATCTTTTACTTTCTTGGGGGTCCATGGCCCTTTAGGTTTTCCCTTGAACTTTCCTTGAGCTACTGCTGCAACCTCACCCGGTGCAACGGGTTCGGCTTTGTGCTTCTGTTTCCGACTGGACTGGCCTCCACCAGTGTCTTGGCCGACTGGTTTGCTCTTGCCACTGCGGAGTCTATCTTCTTCTTCTCCGTTTGCATACCTCGTAGCAATCTCCATCATCCGAGCGAGAGACATATCTCCCGTCCGACCGAACTTCAGGACTAGCTCTCGATACTTGACGCCTTCCTTGAAGGCACAAACTGCTTGATGCTCAGACACATTCTCCACCGTATGATGCAAGGTGGTCCACCTCTGAATGTAATCTCTCAGAGTTTCATTCGGTTTCTGAACACAGTGTTGTAATTCTGTCAAACCTGCTGGTCGCTTGCATGTACCTTCAAAGGTTCTGATAAACACTCGGGCCAATTCTTCCCAGCTATAAATGCTGCTAGGAGCCAACTGAGTTAGCCTAGCTCTGGCTGAGCCCTCCAACATCAGGGGGAGATGCTTCATGGCCACTTCATCGTTGCCCCCACCAATCTGAACAGCCACTCGGTAGTCCTCTAGCCAAGTGTCAGGCTTCGACTCACCAGTGAACTTGCCGACGCCGGATGCTAACCTGAAATTGGGTGGAATCACCGCAGCTCTGATGGCTCTGCTGAAACACTCTGGGCCTGAAACATGAACTCCGCTTCCAGTCGGTTGATCCCTGTCATAACCATCTCGGTGAGCCCTGTTCCTGTCGACCAGACCTTGCACGATGATGGATCTCGCGTCAAAGCCTGGTTCCCTCGGATCGACCGGTGGTCTTCGATCTCTGCTGTGAGGGCGTCTGTCTTCATGATGGCGAGGCACGTACGACCCGCTCCTCGGAGGAGGCGAATGCACTCGACGACGGTCATCACGACCGAGTTGGTGGTCATACTGCTCGTGATTTCTGACTCGATCTTGTCGATGCCCACGTCCCTCACGCCTCGGGGGCGATCTTGGGCTGTGAGCAGACTGAACTGTATCTGCTGCCACGGATCTGCTATGAATCCTATTCTGCGACCGAGACACTGCTGAATTCTGTTAGCCTGCAGCCCGTAGCAAGGCTCTAATCTGCAATATCCCTCGACCAGCCTCTGACTGGGAAGGCTGAATTGAATCTGCGATCCGAGCAGCAGCAGCAAGATTTTGCACCGGAGTGCGATATACCTGAGGTGGAGGTGGAAAAAGTTGGCGTCGACTGGATTCGGGGATCCGCTGCCGAGCGCGTTCGTCGAGTGCGCGCTGGAGGTTCTCCAGTCGAGCGCGCTCAGCCAGATTGGCCAAGCGCGCCTCCTCCAAGGCTCGGGCCTCAGGGGTCTCGCCAACGATGGGAGTATGGAGCGCGTCCATGTTGCGGCGACGAAGCTCCTCCCTCTGCTGCGAAGAGAGAGGTTTCGGTCGGTACTCCTCATGACCAGGCGACTGATTGTCACCGCTGTCACCGTTGCCGCCGTCATGGCGGAAGCCGGGCGGGCTGCGCGGGCCATCGACCATCAGGACTTCAGCCGCGGGATCGCAGCTGTCGCACTCGGACACGGTCGCGACGGAACCAGTCGAACAGGCCGTAGAGGGACTCTTCGGGCTCGATTGCTGCGACTTGTGGGGTGGCCGACTGGCGAGCAACCGCGTGCTTCAATCACCGCTGAAGCCGCGACCGACCGGAACGCTTGCGCCGGCGAACAGCGGGTAGCGAGGATGCCACAGAGATCGACTGATAGTGAGTCGACGGCTGCCGAAGGAGGACGCCGCGGACGCATGCATGAAAGTGCGTCGCCCCGCGGACGGCGAGCACATCGACGTCGAGTGGAGCCTCCTGGAGCCAAGCGGAGTCGTCGGCGATGAAGGTGAGCGCACCGAGACGGATCTCGCGGCCCTCTGCCAACCCTCCGCCAGAAACCATGGTGATGGGAATCGGAGAAAATTGCAACTTCACCAAAAAAAACGCTAAGACACCTGCCCCAGGGTGGGCGCGAACTGTCGTGGTACTAAGCCTGACAGTAGATTAGGGGGGTAGGAATGGAGAGGCAAGATCCTAGCTAATGGTGAGTTGTTGACAAGTGTTTTACGAGTTCAGGCCCTTCTCAGAGGAAGTAACAGCCCTACGTCTCGGACGCCCGGAGGCGGTCGACTGGATTATGCGCGTGTGAAATTACAAAGGTCCCAACCCTTCTGCCTGTGGAGGGGGTGGCTTATATAGAGTGCGCCAGGACCCCAGCCAGCCCACGTAATGAAGGGTTTAAAGTACATAAAGGAGAGGGGGTTACAGGTAACTCCCGTCATAAAGTGATATAAATGCTATTTAAGTCTATTGATAGCTCTCGACCGTTGCAGAGTGGACTGGCTCTAGACCTTCTGCCGCCGCCGAGTGATCTCCGGTCGAGTCATCGTCACGCTACCGAGTGGAATACATCTGGTCGAGTGGACGATGATATTCTTCAAATGCTTCTGATGCTGAGGTGATGTCCTTGGGAAGGGTGCCTACGTCAGGCCTATGACCCTACCCTAGGTACACGGTTCCATCATAGGCCGCAGCCAGACTCGGATCAAATATCCAATCTCGTTTACGTGTTATCTTGAAATAACCGCGAACACGACCAGGGTCCAGGCCCACCTGCCTGCCCTGTCGCTCCGCCACAAAGACTCACTTAGGGGGCCTTCGAGATGATCAGTCCTTTCAACCCCCATCCGTGAATCACCTGCGGGTACTCCATGAGCCGACCCGACTTTAGTCATCACAATGTATCATGTGTAAAGTAATAATATATACCCGTGATCACCCCGAGTGATCACGGCCCGATACTAAAGCATAGCAGACGGACAAGGGTGTAGGGCCACTGATGGAATTCTAGCATCCTATACTAAGCATTTAGGATTGCAGGAAAGGTATCAACAACGGTAGCAAAGATAGGCTATGCAACAGAGTAGGAATATACGGAAAACAGTAACATGCTACACTACTCTAATGCAAGCAGTAGAGAGAAGGAATAGGCGATATCAGGATGCTCAAGGGGGTTTGCTTGCCTGGAAGCTCTGGTGAGAAGGAGGGGTCATCAACGGTGTAGTCGGCGTCAGCAGCAGCAACGTCGGTCTCGAAGTCTACTGGAGGGAAGAGGGGGGAGAAACAATAAATACATGGCAATGATGCAACAGTGATGCATGACATGACTAAATACAGTGCTAGTGTGATATACGGCCTACCCAAGTGCATTAGTTATTTTAGGAATTTATTTGGAATTATTTTATTAAAGTCAGGCATTATTCATCTGACTGAAACAGGCAAAAAGTTGCATGTTCAGATAGTTAGGGGCACCCGACAGGTATGTGGGTAGCGTATTTGGATTCGTCATATTATTCTGGTCATTTTACATATATAAATTATTTTCATCGGAGTTACGGTTTAAAAGATATGATTTTTCAAAGTTTAAATGATTTTCTGGAATTTATTTATTTAAATAAATTCGAATTATCCAAAACAGTGCAGGGTGACGTCATCGTGACGTGTTGCTGACGTCAGCAGTCAACAGTGAATTGACCAGAGTCAAACTGACATGTGGGGCCCACATGTCAGCCTCTGTTACTAATTAACAGGGGTAGTTTAAACTAACTAGGATTAGTTAGGGGTGGGGCCCAGTGGTCAGTGGGTGATTAGCGAGTTAATTAACTAATTAACTAATTAATCTTTTAATTAATGTTTTTATTTAATTTTAAAACTCGTTTAAATGTGTGGGGCCCATATGTCAGTGGGGCAACGCTGCCACGTCGGCAGTTGACCCAGTCAACTGGGCCCGCGGGCCCAGTGGCAGTCACCCAGGGGGGGGGGTCCGCGGTGCCAGGTCAGCGCGTCGGCCGGAGCAGCGCCGACGAGCTCGCCCACGACGGCGAAACTCCGGCGAGCTCGGGTTTTCGCTACACTGCACCAAATCGAGCGCCGCCGGGCTTTTTGGAACGGCCAGACGATGCCGCGCCCGATGGTGATTTGTCTCGTGATCAGAGGCAGCCGGAAATGGCGGTGGCGACGGCGGTAGGCGGCGGTGGCTACGGGTGGCGCTCGGGGACGGCGATGCAGCTCGCGCACGAGCTAACCCAGCAGCGGGGGAGCAACTACGGGGCTCCAGGATGCACTGGAGCGGACGGGCGAGGCCGTAGGGGCTCGGGAGCGCAGTGCTCACAGCCATGGCAGCGGCCGGAGCACGGCTCGGTCGAGGGCTAGATAGCGGGTGCGCGAGGGCACAGGGAGAGAGGGAGAGGGACGAAGGGCTCACAGGGAACCCGTAGTTGTGCAAGAGTGAGCTCGGGGAAGGCTCGGAGCGGCGAATCGACGGCGGCGATCGACGGCGACCGAGAGGGGAGGCGAGCTCGTGCAGCTCGACGCAGTGGCTCACTGGCTTGGGTGACTCGTCGGGGAGGAGGAGGAGGTCGAGGCGGTCCTCGTGGGCACGGTGCGGCGGCGAGAGGGGCACGGTGGCCGCGCGTTCTACGGCGGCGGCGCCATGCTTGTGCTCCGGAGAGAGAGGAGAGGCGGTGGCGAGGGGAGAGTGAGGCGAGGGGGAGCCATGGAGGGTCCGGGGTGCTACCCTTATACGCGGCAGTCGCGGCGACGCGTTGTCGACCGCGAGGGAGGGGGCCAGGCTGCGCGCGGGCTCGCGCGCGCGCTGTGTTCGACAGCGGCCGCGCGTGAGCAGTGCGGGAGGTGGGAGGAGACCGGCGTGGGCTGGGCCAGGCACTGTGGCCACTTAGGCCCAATGCTGTGGGCTTTTTGTTTTCTTTTTATTTCTTTTCTGTTTTCTGTTTTATTTTCTGTTTAGTCTTTTGTTTTTATTTCAAATCACTTTTGTGAAATATGAGACTTGCCCAAATAATAACAGTGCAATATTAGACACTGACATAAAAAGGTTTTGAGCCAAAACATTTTCATATGGGTTTTATTTAAATAAAAAGGTATTAAATAGTGCTGATTTGCTGCTGTTCCTTGTTATTTGAGTTATTTAATAAGACCAATAAATGTTGTTATTATTTTTATAAATGCCCCTGAATTATTTGCAACATGATGAAAATTTTAGTTTCTGATTATGAATAACTTTTGTTTTCACTTTAAGTTTAAATTTGAATTTGAATTTGAATTTGTAATGACTTATGATGCTAATGATGATTAAACACTGTTAAACATGATGACCTGGCATCATCAAAAGGGTGATCACTGTAGCTAATGACAGAGGGTGTTACAAATCTCCTCCACTACAAGAAATCTCGTCCCGAGATTTAGGAGGTAGAAGGAAACAAAGCGGGGTATTCTTCACGAAGACGATCCTCGCGTTCCCAAGTGGCCTCATCTTCAGAATGGTTTGACCACTGAACTTTGAGGAACTTGATCGCCTTCTGGCGCGTGCGACGTTCAGCTTCATCGAGAATGCGTACCGGATGCTCTTCATAAGAGAGGTCTTGTTGCAACTCAAGCATTTCATGATCAACTCCTCGAATGGGATCTTTGAAGCAGCTGCGGAGTTGTGACACGTGGAACACATCGTGAACTTGAGAAAGGTTCGGCGGCAGCTCCAGATGATAAGCCACTTTTCCACGCCTTTCGAGGATAGTGAAAGGTCCAATAAAGCGAGGAGCTAGCTTGCCCTTGATCCCGAATCGGTGTGCACCTTTCATCGGCGTGACTCGAAGATAAGCCTTTTTGCCAGGTTGATAGACCATATCTCTGTGTTTACGGTCATACTGACTTTTCTGACGTGACTGAGCAGTCTTCAAATTCTCACGAATAATGCGGACTTGATCTTCGGCATGTTGGATAATATCCGGACCGAAGCGTGAACGTTCCCCAGTTTCTGACCAGTTCAGAGGGGTTCGGCACTTTCGTCCATATAACACTTCGAAGGGGGCCATCTTCAGACTAGCTTGATAGCTATTGTTGTAAGAGAACTCGGCATACGGGAGAGATTCCTCCCATTTCTTACCGAAGGAAATAACACAAGCTCGAAGCATGTCTTCGAGAATTTGGTTGACCCGTTCAACTTGTCCCTGTGACTGAGGGTGAAACGCGGTGCTAAACGACAGGTGAGTTCCCATAGCTTCTTGGAAACTTGCCCAAAATCTTGAAGTGAATAAGCTGCCACAGTCCGAACTAATAACCAGTGGAATACCGTGAAGTGAAACAATTCTGGACATATAGAGGGTTGCCAGCTGACTAGCAGTGATTGTTTCTTTGACAGCCAGGAAATGTGCCACTTTGGAAAGCCGGTCAATGACGACAAGAATGGCATCATTACCTTTCTGAGACTTGGGAAAGCCAGTGACAAAGTCCATCTCGACATGGTCCCATTTCCATTCAGGAACAGTGATAGGTTGCAGTGTTCCAGTAGGCCTTTGGTGTTCTGCTTTGATACGACGACAAACGTCACATTCAGAAACATAGCGAGCAATGTCTTGCTTCATGTTTGGCCACCAGAATCTCTGACGAATTTCTTGGTACATCTTGGTACTAACGGGATGAATAGACAGCGGGGTGTCATGAGCTTCTTTCATAACTTCTTGAGTCATAGCCAGGTTTTCCTCCTTGCTCGGTACCACTAGGCGGCCCTTATAGTACAAGGTGTCCTCATCTCCAATGGTGAAGAATGAGGGCCTTCCCTCAGCGAGATAGCGCTTAATCTTGTCGACTTGAGGGTCATACTTTTGCATTGTCTTGATACTACCCACAAGATCTGGTTCGACAGTCAGGGTATAGAGGGCACCATCGGGAATAACCCGAAGGTTCATTTTGCTAGCTTCTTCGGGAGGGGGAGCAAGTGCACCCGAAGGAACAATGTGGAGGTTCATCCTTTCGAATGCTTCAACAAGTGAGGGCTGAACTTTCCGCACCTGGAGGTGATTGCAGTAAGACTTGCGGCTCAAGGCATCGGGCATTACATTAGCCTTGCCTGGGGTATAAGAAATACCCAAGTCAAAATCTGCTACGGTCTCCATCCATCGCTGTTGACGGAGGTTCAGGTCTGGCTGAGTGAACAGGTATTTCAGACTTTGGTGATCGGTGAAGATCTCGCAACGGTTACCGAGAAGGTAATGTCGCCACTGTTTCAGTGCATAAATGACAGCAGCAAGCTCGAGGTCATGTACTGGGTAATTCTCTTCGTGAGGACGCAGTTGACGAGAGCCATAAGCAATAACTCTGTGTTCTTGCATTAGGACACGGCCTTATCCTTGACGTGAAGCGTCGTAGTAAATGACGAAGTCCTTCTTAGTATCAGGAGGAGCAAGCACTGGGGCAGAAGTCAGCTTGTCTTTGAGCGCCTGAAAGCTTTCTTGACACTTTTCTGTCCACTCAAACTTGACGCCTTTATGAAGCAGGTTAGTCAGGGGCTTGGCGATTTTAGAGAAGTTCTCGACGAATCGACGGCAATAGCTGGCGAGACCGAGAAAACTTCTGACTTGCTTGACGTTCTTCGGAGGAGTCCAATCAAGAATAGCCTGAACTCGCTCGGGGTTGACGGCAATACCATCCTTGGAGATGACATGCCCAAGGTAGGTTACCTCAGGTAACCAGAATTCACATTTGGAATACTTAGCATATAACTGATGCTCTCGAAGCTTTTCCAGAACAAGTCGTAGGTGTTCAGCATGCTCTTCTTTATTCTTGGAAAATACGAGGATGTCATCCAGATAAACCACGACGAACTTGTCGAGGTATTCCATGAATATGTAGTTCATCAGGCGGGAGAATGTAGCTGGAGCGTTGGTCAAGCCAAATGACATGACGGTGTACTCATATGAACCATATCGAGTAACGAAAGCGGTCTTTGGGATATCCTCTTCGTGAACACGGATCTGGTGGTAACCCAACCTTATGTCGAGTTTGGAGAAGACTGATGAAGCAGCCAGTTGATCATACAGATCATTGATCCGAGGAAGAGGATATTTGTTCTGAATAGTTGCCTGGTTGATAGGACGGTAGTCTTGGACCAAGCGGTTCGTTCCATCCTTCTTCTTAACAAAGAGAGAAGGTGCTCCCCAAGCTGAGGAACTAGGACGAATGAAACCCTGTCGCAGTGAAGTGTCGATTTCCTCCTTAAGCTCAAGGAGTTCATGTGGCGGCATTTTGTAGGGTCGCTTGGCTATAGGGGTGGTGCCTGGTTTCAAGTCGATGACGAATTCGACGGCTCGAACAGGGGGTATCCCTGGGAGTTCTTCTGGGAAAACATCTTGGAATTCACAAACAACTGGAATCTTTTCGATGCCTTCCAGTGGGGAAGCGTTCAATGCATTCAAGGCATATAGTCTTGCCTCGGCATTTTGAACCAAATGAGCGTTGTAGCTCACTAATTCATCAGAGGGGTGAAGAAGGTGGACGGTCTTAGTAGCGCAAACTATAGAAGCAGTATGCGCTTTCAACCAATCCATTCCGAGAATGAGGTCGATGCTGGAAGTCTTCAGAATGATAGGGGAGGCATGAAATTCCAGCCCTTCGATTTCAATGGTGACGTCGTTACCAACCATTGAGGTTCGACATTGACCCGCGGGGGTGTGTACTAATATCGGAGTGTCTACCTCTTCATACTTAATGCCATGCATGAATGCAAAATCTCCTGACATGAAAGAATGCGATGCACCTGTATCGAATAAAACAGATGCTGGTACTGAATGTACGAGGAGAGTACCCATCACAGTAGCAGGTTGAGCTTGAGCTTCATCAAAGTTAGTGTGGTTGGCATGAACACACCCAAGTGACCTGGCATTGCTGTTGCGGGACTGATTGCTTCCACGGCTAGTTGCAGGAAGTGCCAGTTGGTTTCTGTACTGATTGCACTCTTTAGCTCGGTGACCCGGTTGGCCACATCTGAAGCACAGCCCATCATTGGGAGCGGGGCCAGTAGCTCGGGGTGGTGGAGCTGGGAGTCTTGGCTGACCAGGTGGTGGAGGGGGCAGTCGCGGTGCAGTATATGACTGCCTTGGGGCAGGTGCAGCTGGACGGTACACGTTGTTGGGGATCCAGACCCGGCGCTTCTGTGAAGGCGGGCCTGAGGAAGAGCCAGTGTCACGGGTGCGCCTGTTAGACGCATGGTGTTCCTCCAGGCCAGTCTCGACCTGGATTGCCATGTTCACCAAGGTGGCGAAGTCGGCAAAGTCATGCACCAGGAGAGCGAGCTTGATGTCAGCCTGAAGTCCTTCACGGAACTTCTCCTGTCTGCGAGCATCTGTAGCGATGTCTTCTTCAGCGTAGCGAGATAACTCCAGAAACTCTCGCTGGTAAGCATCAACAGTCTTGTTGCCCTGGGTGAGGTTGCGGAATTCCTTCTTCTTCCTGTCCATAATTCCCTGAGGAATGAAGCTGTCACGAAAGGCAGCTTGGAAATCCGGCCAGGTAATGATTGTCTCAGCTGGCACAGTACGATGGTGGATGTCCCACCATTGAACAGCGGGGCCCTTGAGGAAGAAGGCAGCGAAGTTGACATAGCTTGCAGGGGCAACTTCAGCCGATTCCAGTTCAAAGGTGATGTCGCGGAGCCAGTCATCAGCATCTAGTGGCTGAGTGGAGCTGCGGTAAACAGTTGGGTTGAGGCGCATGAAATCCTGCAGAGATACGTGGCCTGGCTGCTGGTTCAAGTTGGGGCGAGGGAACTGGTCGATGACCCCTTGCATGAACCGGCGTTGCAGTTCCATCTGTTGAACCATTCCAGCCATATAGTCGGGCGGTGCTGGATCGTTGGCACCACGGCCGCGACCAGCGGGTCTAACCATCCTGCTAAAACGCAACATCGGTATTTCAGTAATGAGTACTGGTAGAAACAAGAATCATTCATGATGAAACATACGCAGTGGAAATAAGTGCATAGAATACATCATAATAGTCAAGTGCGACATACAGATCCATTCATAAGGTCGACTAAAATCCGGCAGCATAACTTTAGTAAAAAGGGAAAATGAACTAGACCATCTAGGCGGCGCGCAGGCACGCGGTGGAGGGATACAACAACGAGACATAGCGATATGCTACATCAACGTCGGAGACAACTGCTGAAGCCAGGTAACTACTTGTGACGCTAGATATGACGGTTCTCCAAGCTGGGGTCCTGCATCCCGTGAAGACTCTGGTGCCAGAGTCGGTCATGCTCAGGTAGAAGAGGACCACGTGCAGGGGTATCACCACCAACAGCAGGCCAATCAAGTCCTGGCGGTAATACCGTCCGGCGCGTCTGGAGGACATGCCCGGGAAGCCTCCTGGCATCAACCACTAGCTCCAGATGAGTCAAGGCCACGTAGAGTCGAGCACGAGTGGCGCACAACTCAACAGCAAGAGCCCTATTAGAGCGATCCATAGCCTCAACATACCGGACCAGGTACTGCGGATCATACCGACGGCTCACGTAGGGAGTACAGATAGCGGTATAGTATCTGGACTCATCCCCAACTGGAGCATACAGAATGTATCTGAACCCAGTGTCCTCCAAACGGGGGTGCTCTCCGCGAAGGCGGGTAATCGCAACATAGGCAGCCTCATGGACTGCCATCTCGATAGTCACTCCGAAGTCGTGAAAGATGTGCGACTCATTGGTGGAGCGATCCCGTCGATAAAAGATCATCATCTCGGCATGGTAGTGCTCCTGACCGTACGCGCGGTACTCCTCGTAAACCGTGTACTGAGGATACTAACGATATCCCAGCTTGGTCAAGAGGTCGACCAAGATGGCCGGGAACCCAGTAGCGTCCAAAGCCATTGTCTGGCGGACGATCTGTTCTGCGGGCCTCATCTGAAAATCGGAGATCAGGGAGTCAAATGACCGAGTATGAAGCATGTAATGCATTTCAAAGCATTGATTTCAGATAATCCAGCTCTCCGGTTAAGAACGAATACGAGATCCTAATGTCAGAGTTAGCAAAATCATTTTACCCGAAAAGAAGAGAGATCAGAGTCCCAGAGTATAGACGAGGAATAAAAGATCCTAATACCACCCAGTTGGCGACGTGGGGCCGTAAGCCACACAGCCAAGTTAGTAAAACGGTTTTCTTTGTCTAGACTCAACTTCGACCAAGGAGTTGGAAAGGGGGATTCCTACAGGCAGTCGGCTCTGATACCGACTTGTGACGCCCCCGATTTGACCGTACACTAATCATACACGCAAACGTGTACGATCCGATCAGGGACTCACGGGAAGATATCACAACACAACTCTAAACACAAATAGAAATAAGTCAAGCTTCATATTACAAGCCAGGGGCCTCGAGGGCTCGAATATAAAAGCTCCAGAGCACAAGTGTTAGCGGAAGCAAATATATCTGAGTACAGACATAAGTTCAAAAAGACGCCATAAGATGGCTAGCATAATAAAGAGACAGATCGAAGAGGCACATGCCTCCTGCCTGGGATCCTCCTAATCTACTCCTGGTCGTCGACGTCCTGGACGTAGTAGTAGGCACCGTCGTCGTAGTAGTAGCCGGCGTCGGTAGTGGCAGCTGGCTCCTAGGCTCCGCCATCTGAACGCAGCAAACGGGTATGGGGGAAAAGAAGTAGCAAAGCAGCGTGAGTACTCATCCAAAGTACTCGCAAGACTTACATCAGATCTATACTACATATGCATTGGTATCAATGAAGGGGGTAGTATCTGTGGGTTAAACTGCAGAATGCCTGAATAAGGGGGGAGAAGCTAGTCCTAGCGACGACTACACTTCTGGTAACCTCCATCTTGAAGCAGGAGAAGAGAGTAGATGGTAAGTTAACCAAGTAACCACGTGTAGCATAATCCTACCCGGCGATCCTCTCCTCGTCGACCTGTGGAAAAGCAACCACCGGGGTATATCTGGCACTTGTAAGGGTGTGTTTTATCAAGTATCCAGTTCTAGTTATCATGAGGTCGGAATACAACTCCGGGTCGTCCTTTAACCGAGGGACACGGCTACTCGAATAGATCAACTTCCCTGCAGGGGTGCACAACATAACCCAACACGCTCTTGGCTCCTCTGGTCGCACATACTTTTCTGGGTCATGCCCGGCCTCGGGAGATTCGACACGTCGCAACCCTACCTAGACTTTCTCAGAGGTCAACACGCCATCATGTAGACACCCAGGGGTCTGGATCCGTCGCCCTGAGCGCTATCCGACGATGCAAGGGCGGCCGTGAACAGACCTAGCCCCCCTTAAGCAAGGGCGGGCGTTCCGGTCCAACTCGGCGCACGCCGCTCAGTTGCCGACATCGTTTGAAAGCTTCGGCTGATGCCACGACGCTGAGAGCCCATTATCTTACCCACGTTGTTGGTTAGTGCGTATAGGCCGCAGCAAGACTCGGATCAAATATCCAATCTCGTTTACGTGTTATCTTGAAATAACCGCGAACACGACCAGGGTCCAGGCCCACCTGCCTGCCCTGTCGCTCCGCCACAAAGACTCACTTAGGGGGCCTTCGAGATAATCAGTCCTTTCAACCCCCATCCGTGAATCACCTGCGGGTACTCCATGAGCCGACCTGACTTTAGTCATCACAATGTATCATGTGTAAAATAATAATATATACCCGTGATCACCCCGAGTGATCACTGCCCGATACTAAAGCATAGCAGACGGACAAGGGTGTAGGGCCACTGATGGAATTCTAGCATCCTATACTAAGCATTTAGGATTGCAGGAAAGGTATCAACAACGGTAGCAAAGGCAGGCTATGCAACAGAGTAGGAATATACGGAAAACAGTAACATGCTACACTACTCTAATGCAAGCAGTAGAGAGAAGGAATAGGCAATATCGGGATGCTCAAGGGGGTTTGCTTGCCTGGAAGCTCTGCTGAGAAGGAGGGGTCATCAACGGTGTAGTCGGCGTCAGCAGCAGCAACGTCGGTCTCGAAGTCTACCGGAGGGAAGAGGGGGGAGAAACAATAAATACATGGCAATGATGCAACAGTGATGCATGACATGACTAAATGCAGTGCTAGTGTGATATACGGCCTACCCAAGTGCATTAGTTATTTTAGGAATTTATTTGGAATTATTTTATTAAAGTCAGGCACTATTCATCTGCCTGAAACAGGCAAAAAGTTGCATGTTCAGATAGTTAGGGGCACCCGACAGGTATGTGGGTAGCGTATTTGGATTCGTCATATTTTTCTGGTCATTTTACATATATAAATTATTTTCATCGGAGTTACGGTTTAAAAGATATGATTTTTCAAAGTTTAAATGATTTTCTGGAATTTATTTATTTAAATAAATTCGAATTATCCAAAACAATGCAGGGTGACGTCATCGTGACGTGTTGCTGATGTCAGCAGTCAACAGTGAATTGACCAGAGTCAAACTGACATGTGGGGCCCACATGTCAGCCTCTGTTACTAATTAACAGGGGTAGTTTAAACTAACTAGGATTAGTTAGGGGTGGGGCCTAGTGGTCAGTGGGTGATTAGCGAGTTAATTAACTAATTAACTAATTAATCTTTTAATTAATGTTTTTATTTAATTTTAAAATTCGTTTAAATGTGTGGGGCCGATATGTCAGTGGGGCAACGCTGCCACGTCGGCCGTTGACCCAGTCAACTGGGCCCGCGGGGCCCAGTGGCAGTCACCTAGGGGCGGGGCCCGCGGTGCCAGGTCAGCGCGTCGGCCGGAGCAGCGCCGGCGAGCTCGCCCGCGACGGCGAAACTCCGGCGAGCTCGCCCGCAACGGCGAAACTCCGGCGAGCTCGGGTTTTCGCTACATTGCACCAAATCGAGCGCCGCCGGGCTTTTTGGAACGGCCAGACGATGCCGCGCCCGATGGTGATGGTCTCGTGGTCGGAGGCAGCCGGAAACGGTGGTGGCGACGGCGGTAGGCGGCGGTGGCTACGGGTGGCGCTCAGGGACGGCGCTGCAGCGCGCGCACGAGCTAACCCAGCAGCGGGGGAGCAACTACGGGGCTCCAGGATGCACTGGAGCGGACGGGCGAGGCCGTAGGGGCTCGGGAGCACGGTGCTCACAGCCATGGCGGCGGCCGGAGCACGGCTCGGTCGGGGGCTAGATAGTGGGTGCGCGAGGGCACAGGGAGAGAGGGAGAGGGACGGAGGGCTCACAGGGAACCCGTAGTTGTGCAAGAGTGAGCTCGGGGAAGGCTCGGAGCGGCGAATCGACGGCGGCGATCGACGGCGACCGAGAGGGGAGGCGAGCTTGTGCAGCTCGACGCAGTGGCTCACTAGCTTGGGTGACTCGTCGGGGAGGAGGAGGAGGTCGAGGCGGTCCTCGTGGGCACGGTGCGGCGGCGAGGGGCACGGTGGCCGCGCGTTCTACGGCGGCGGCGCCATGCTTGCGCTCCGGAGAGAGAGGAGAGGCGGTGGCGAGGGGAGAGTGAGGCGAGGGGGAGCCATGGGGGGTCCGGGGTGTTGCCCTTATACGCGGCAGTCGCGGCGACGCGTTGTCGACCGCGAGGGAGGGGGGGCCAGGCTGCGTGCGGGCGCGGGCGCGCTGTGTTCGACAGCGGCCGCGCGTGAGCAGTGCGGGAGGTGGGAGGAGACCGGCGTGGGCTGGGCCAGGCACTATGGCCACTTAGGCCCAGTGCTGTGGGCTTTTTGTTTTCTTTTTATTTCTTTTCTGTTTTCTGTTTTATTTTCTGTTTAGTCTTTTGTTTTTATTTCAAATCACTTTTGCGAAATATGAGACTTGCCCAAATAATAACAGTGCAATATTAGACACTGACATAAAAAGGTTTTGAGCCAAAACATTTTCATATGGATTTTATTTAAATAAAAAGGTATTAAATAGTGCTGATTTGCTGCTGTTCCTTGTTATTTGAGTTATTTAATAAGACCAATAAATGTTGTTATTATTTTTATAAATGCCCCTGAATTATTTGCAACATGATGAACATTTTAGTTTCTGATTTTGAATAACTTTTGTTTTCACTTTAAGTTTAAATTTGAATTTGAATTTGTAATGACTTATGATGCTAATGATGATTAAACACTGTTAAACATGATGACCTAGCATCATCAAAAGGGTGATCACTGTAGCTAATGACAGAGGGTGTTACACTCTTCTCACTAGCAAGTTTAAAATCATAGTTGAGCTCTTTGATTGCCCAATAAGCCTTATGCTCTAGCTCAAGAGGTAAATGACATGCTTTTCCATAAACCATTTTATAAGGAGACATGCCCATGGGATTCTTATAAGCAGTTCTATAAGCCCACAGTGCATCATCTAGTTTCTTAGACCAATTCTTTCTAGATCTATTAACAGTCTTTTGCAAAATTAATTTAATCTCTCTATTACTTAACTCTACTTTACCACTAGACTGAGGATGATAGGGAGATGCAATTCTATGATTAACATCATACTTAGCAAGCATTTTACGGAAAGCACCATGAATAAAATGTGAACCACCATCAGTCATTAAATATCTAGGGACTCCAAATCTAGGGAAAATAACTTCTTTAAGCATCTTAATAGAAGTGTTATGATCAGCACTACTAGTTGGAATAGCTTCTACCCACTTAGTAACGTAATCAACAACAACTAAAATATGAGTATACCCGTTGGACTTTGGAAAAGGTCCCATATAATCAAAACCCCAAACATCAAATGGTTCAATAACAAGTGAATAATTCATAGGCATTTCCTGACGTTTACTAATATTACCAATTCTTTGACATTCATCACAGGACAAGACAAACTTACGGGCATCCTTGAAGAGAGTAGGCCAATAAAAACCGGATTGCAATACCTTATGTGCAGTTCTATCTCCAGCATGGTGTCCTCCGTATGCCTCGGAGTGGCACTTCTGTAGGATCTGTCCCTGTTCATGCTCAGGTACACAACGTCTAATAACACCATCTACTCCTTCTTTATATAAGTGTGGATCATCCCAAAAGTAGTGTCTCAAATCATAAAAGAACTTTTTCTTTTGTTGGTACATAAAGCTAGGTGGTATATATTTAGCAACAATGTAATTAGCATAATCAGCATACCACGGTGTACTACGTGAAGCATTGATGACATTCAATTGTTCATCGGGAAAACTATCATCAATAGGTAGTGGGTCATCAAGAATATTCTCTAACCTAGACAAGTTATCTGCTACGGGGTTCTCAGCACCCTTTCTATCAACAATATGAAATCAAATTCTTGTAGCAGAAGAACCCATCTAATAAGTCTAGGTTTAGCATCTTTCTTTTCCATGAGATATTTAATAGCAGCATGATCAGTGTGAATAGTAACTTTGGAATCAACAATATAAGATCTGAACTTATCACATGCAAACACGACTGCTAAAAATTCTTTCTCAGTAGTAGCATAATTTCTTTGGGCACTGTCTAGAGTTTTACTAGCATAATGAATAACATTTAATTTCTTATCAACTCTTTGTCCTAGAACAGCACCAACAGCATAATCACTAGCATCATACATAATTTCAAAAGGCAAGTTCCAATCAGGTGGTTGAACAATAGGTGCAGTTATCAAGGCTTTCTTAAGTACTTCAAATGCTTCTACACAATCATCATCAAAAATAAATGGGATATCTTTTTGTAATAGATTAGTGAGAGGCCTAGAAATCTTAGAGAAATCTTTAATAAACCTTCTATAGAAACCAGCATGACCAAGGAAACTTCTTATACCTTTTACGTCTGAAGGGCATGGCATTTTCTCAATAGCATCAACTTTAGCTTTGTCCACTTCAATACCTCTCTCAGAAATTTTATGTCCCAAGACAATGCCTTCATTAACCATAAAGTGGCACTTCTCCCAATTCAAGACAAGATTAGTTTCTTCACATCTCTGCAGAACTCGATCAAGGTTGCTTAAGCAATCATCAAAAGAAGACCCGTAAACGGAGAAGTCATCCATGAAAACCTCAACAATCTTTTCACAAAAGTCAGAGAATATTGCCATCATACATCTTTGAAAGGTAGCAGGTGCATTACATAAACCAAAAGGCATACGTCTATAAGCAAAGGTACCGAAAGGGCAAGTAAAAGTGGTTTTATCCTGGTCAGCATGTGCAACAGGTATTTGAGAGAAACCATAATAACCATCTAGAAAGCAAAAATGTGTATGTTTGGACAATCTTTCTAGCATTTGATCAATAAAAGGTAGAGGGTAATGATCTTTCTTAGTAACTTTGTTTAATTTTCTAAAATCAATTACCATTCTATAGCCAGTAACAATTCTTTGCGGAATCAATTCATCTTTATCATTAGGGACAACAGCAATACCTCCCTTCTTAGGGACACAATCTACTGGACTTACCCATTCACTACGAGCAACGGGATAGATGATACCTGCTTCCAGAAGCTTTAGTATTTCTTTTCTTACCACCTCTTTCATTTTAGGATTCAATCTTCGTTGAGGATCAGCAACTGGCTTGAAGTCGGGATCGGTTTTGATTTTGTGCTGACATAGAGTGGGACTAATGCCCTTAAGATCATCAAGAGTATATCCAATAGCAGCACGGTGCTTCCTCAGAGTTTTCAATAATTTCTTTTCTTCATGCTCTGAAAGGTTAGCACTGATAATAACAGGAAATATCTCTTTGTCATCAATATAAGCATATTTAAGAGTATCAGGTAATTGTTTAAGCTCAAACACGGGATCACCTTTGGGTGGAGGTGGATCCCCAAGTAACTCAACAGGCAAATTATTTTTAAGCATAGGTTGTTGCTCAAGGAAGATTCTATCTATTTCTTCTCTTTCATTCATATGCATATCATTCTCATGCTCAAGTAAATATTGCTCTAAAGGATCAGTAGGAGGCACGGCAATAGAAGCAAGACCGATAATTTCATCTTTACTAGGCAATTCTTTATCACGAGGTTGTCTACCAAACTTAGAGAAATTAAACTCATGTAAAACACCCTCAAAACCAACGGTAACAGTTTGCTTCTCACAATCTATTTGAGCATTAACAGTATTCAAGAAGGGTCTACCGAATATAATGGGACAAAAGCTATCTTGTGGGGTACTGAGAACAAGAAAATCAGTAGGATACTTAGTTTTACCACACAAGACTTCAACATCTCTAACAATTCCCACCGGGCAGATAGTATCTCTATTAGCAAGCTTAATAGTAACATCGATATCTTCCATCTCAGCAGGTGCAATTTCATCTTTAATTTCATCATATAAATCTTTAGGTATTGCACTAATACTAGCACCCACATCACATAAGCCATGATAACAATGATCTCCTATCTTAACAGAAACAGCAGGCATGCCAACAACAGGTCCGTGTTTATCTTTAGCATGAGGTCTAGCAATTCTAGAAGCCTCTTCACAGAATTGAATAACATGCTCATCAATATTATCAACCAAGAGATCTTTAATAATAGCAATACTAGGCTCAACCTTAATTTATTCAGGAGGTGTAGGTGTTCTAAGGTAGCCCTTACATTTCACAGTTGAAGCTTTAGCGTGATCCTTTATCCTAACAGGGAAAGGTGGTTTCTCTATGTAAGTAGTAGGAACAATAGAATCATTACAAGAAATAATTTTCTCTTCAACCGGAACGGGTTTAGCAACATTAACTTCTATGGAGGATGATATTTAAACCACTTCTCCTTAGGGAGTCCAACATGAGTAGCAAAGGATTCACATAAAGAAGCTACTATCTCAGAGTCAAGTCCATGCTTAGCGCTAAAATCACGAAAGATGTCTGTTTCTACGAAAGATTTAACGCAATCGAACTTAAGATTCATACCTGACTCCTTACCTTCATCAAACTCCCAATCTTCATAGTTGCGTTTAATTCTTTCCAATAAATCCCATCTGAAGTCAATATCTTTCTTCATAAAAGAACCGATACAAGAAGTATCAAGCATGGTGCGATTGTTGTGAGAAAGCCGAGCATAAAAGTTCTGAATAATAATTTCTCTCGAGAGCTCATGATTGGGGCATGAATATAACATTGACTTAAGCCTCCCCCAAGCTTGAGCGATACTTTCTCTATCACGAGGCCAAAAATTATATATATAATTCCGATCACGATGAACCAAATGCATAGGATAAAACTTTTGATGAAATTCCAATTTCAATCGCTTGTAGTTTCATGATCCAGTATCATCACATAGCCTATACCATGTCAATGCTTTATCCCTCAAAGATAACGGAAAGACCTTCTTCTTGACCTCATCCTCGGGCAAACCTGCAAGCTTAAATAATCCACAAACTTCATCCACATAGATTAAGTGTAAGTCGGGATGTAAGGTTCCATCTCCTGTAAAAGGATTAGCCAGCAGTTTCTCTATCATACCCGAAGGAATCTCATAATAAATATTTTTAGTAGGTGCAGTAGGTTGAGGAGCAACTCTTTGCTCTTCTGGTCGGGGTGAAGATACCCCGAACAAGCCCCTCAAAGGATTAGTTTCCATAGTAGCAAGTAGTAGAAAATTTCAGCACACTATATAAATTTTTCCTTACCAAATTCCACTCACCAAAGGCGCTTCAGTCCCCGGCAACGGCACCAGAAAAGAGTCTTGATGACCCACAAGTATAGGTGATCAATCGTAGTCCTTTCGATAAGTAAGAGTGTCGAACCCAACGAGGAGCAGAAGGAAATGATAAGCGGTTTTCAGTAAGGTAATTCCTGCAAGTGCTGAAGGTAGCGGTAACAGATAATTTTGTGATAAGATAATTGGTAACGGGTAACAAGTAACGGTAGTAGCAAAAGTGCAGCAAGGTGGCCCAATCCCTTTTGTAGCAAGGGACAAGCCTGGACAAACTCTTATAATAGGTAAAGCGCTCCCGAGGACACATGGGAATTACTGTCAAGCTAGTTTCATCACGTTCATATGATTCGCGTTTGTTACTTTGATATATTGGTATGTGGGTGGACCGGTGCTTGGGTGCTGCCCTTACTTGGACAAGCCTCCCACTTATGATTAACCCCCTTCGCAAGCATCCGCAACTACGAACGAAGTATTAAGACAGAGTCTAACCATAGCATTAAACTAGTGGATCCAAATCAGCCCCTTACGAAGCAACTCATAAACTAGGGTTTAAGCTTCTGTCACTCTAGCAACCCATCATCTACTTATTACTTCCCAAGGCCTTCCTCTAGGCCCAAATAATGGTGAAGTGTCATGTAGTCGACGTTCACATAACACCACTAGAGGAGAGACAACATACAACACATCAAAATATCGAACGAATACCAAATTCACATGACTACTATTAGCAAGACTTAACCCATGTCCTCAGGAACGAACGTAACTACTCACAAAGCATAATTATGTTCATGATCAGAGAGGTAATGTATATGATTAAGGATCTGAACATATGATCTTCCACCAAGTAAACCAACAAGCATCAACTACAAGGAATAATTAACACTACTAGCAACCTTACAGGTACCAATCGGAGTCGCGAGACGGAGATTGGATACAAGAGATGAACTAGGGTTTGGAGATGAGATGGTGCTGATGAAGATGTTGATGGAGATGAGTCCCCTCCGATGAGAGGAACGTTGGTGATGACGATGGCGACGATTTCCCCCTCCGGGAGGGAAGTTTCCCCGGCAGGATCGCCCTGCCGGAGCTCTAGATTGGTTCTGCTCAAGTTCCGCCTCGTGGCGGCGGAGGTTCTTCCTGAAAGTTCTCCCTTGATTTTTTCTGGGACGAAACGCTTCATATAGCAGAAGGGGGGTGCCGGAGGAGCAACAGGGGGCCCACAAGTCCACTAGGCGCGCCCAGGGGGGTGGGCGCGCCTACCAGGCTTGTGGCCTCCTGGTAGGGCCCCTCTGGTACTCTCATGCCCAGTATTTTTTATATATTCCAAAATAATTCTCCGTTGAGTTTCATGGCTTTTGGAGGTCTGCAGAATAGGTATCTCCAACTTGCTCCTTTTTCAGCCCAGAATTCCAGCTGCCGGCATTCTCCCTCTTTGTGTAAACCTTGTAAAATAAGAGAGAATAGCCATAAGTATTGTACCATAATGTGTTATAACGGCCCATAATGCGATAAATATCAATATAAAAGCATGATGCAAAATGGACGTATCACCGGCCTTGGTCACTTCCTTAAGGAGGTCGACAGACTAGGGTTCATTCTGTAACACCTGATCTCTTCTGCTCGGGTTAGGGTTCCAACATGGCGAATAAGAGTGCCCCAGAGAGTTGGGGCTAGCTCTGGGTCGATGATTGACGTGGAGAAGATGATGGCTGATTTGGGCCTCCAGGAGGACTTATATGATGTCATCTACGATGAGTAGGAGGCACTGCCAGAGGCGACGAGATGGCTGGCTTTAGCAAAGGTTCACATCGATAAACTATACAATCAGTTTTGGTTTTTCAAAAATATGATATCAACATGGAATCTAGCTCATGATGTAAAGTTTCGGTCATTGGAAGACAACTGGTGACCATCAAGTATAGGGGATCACAACAGTCTTCGAGGATAGTATTTCACCCAAATTTATTGATTCGACACAAGGGGATCGAAAGAATATTTATAAGCCTTAGCAGTTGAGTTGTCAATTCAACTAGACCTAAAAATCACTTCTTTGCAATAATTTATTAGTAACACGGTATCGGTGTCAAAACCGACAGATCTCGGGTTGGGGATCCCGAGCTGTGGATCTTGGATCAATGGGGAACAAGGGACAAGGGGCACGATGTTTACCCAGGTTCGAGCCCTATCGAGGATGTAAAATCCTACGCCCTGCTTGATTATATTGAGATGTGTATGATGGTTACAGAGTCGATCTACCACGAGATGAGATGAACTAAACCCTAGGCGAGTAGGATGGTGGTTTCTTCTTCTAGCTTTTACAGACTAAAACCCTCTGGTTTATATAGACACCAGGGGTATTAGGGTTACACACCGTCGGTTACAAGGAAGGTACAATCATGCCAATCTTGTAATTTTGACTTGGAGGGCACACCACGGCAGCGAAGATCTCCTGACCAGATACGGGGTCGATCCTTAGTTCCGTCCTCAGCATGGACCACTTGCCCGGCCCATAAGAGATAGACCGGACGCCCAGGGACCCCCTAGTCCAGGACTCCCTCAGTAGCCCCCGGACAGAAATGGAGTGCAAAATAAAAAAAGAATAATATAAACTAATACCATGACAGATCATCTGAAAAAGAAAAGTTCACCGTAAGAATAAACAATATTAAAAAAACACAGCATTTCCCCATATTTCTGTAAGGGGCTGTTTTCAGGACTTAAACCCATGACCTCATGGTCACAAGGCAACAACTTTTATCACTGTGCCAAGGCTCCCTTTATTGTGAATAAATAATGGACAGAGTCACCATAAGAATAAAACTAAGAGCATCTCCAGCCGCGCCCCCAACAGCCCCCCCCCCCCAAGGCCTTTTTTAGCGCCGGCGCTGAAAAATCGGCCCAGTCGCGCCCCCACGAGCCTATTTTCGCCGGATTGGGCCAAAACTAGCGCCGGCGGACCCAGGTTGAACCCGGCGCGCTGGGGTGCGCCCGGGGGCGCCGGGGCGAATGGTTTTGGCGCAAAAGCGAGGCAGGCCCACCGAGTCAGCGACCACGACGCATCGTCGTCCTCATCTTCTCGGGTTTCCCGCGGGGAATCAATGCCAAGGCTGCCCGCCGGTCAGCCTTCCATTGATTCATCACGGGCGGCGCAGTACGGCGACGCCGCCCCCGCCACGCCCTCCTGCCACGCGTTCGCACGCGGCCGCCCGCACGCCGCTATAAAAGGCGCCTCCCCTCGCCGGTGAGAGGCATCCCTTCCATCGGCAGCCCCCTCCTCTTCTCTCGCCGCCGCATTTCTCGCCGCCGTAGATCCCCTCTCCCCACGCAAGTATGGGCGAGCGGTTCCCCGGCGACTCGGCGGCGGCGAACGGTTTCGGCCGCCGCCATTTGCACGAGTGGGAGGCTCACCTCCTCGCTGAGGCAAACTACCCCGCGCCGCCCGACATGCGCGCTCCGTCGCGGTGGAGGCTCAGCGCCGGCGGGGTCTGCTACTTCTTGAGCTTGCGTTGGTTTTTCCCTTGAAGAGGAAAGGGTGATGCAGCAAAGTAGAGATAAGTATTTCCCTCAGTTAAGAACCAAGGTTATCAATCCAGTAGGAGTACCAAGATAAAGCGCCAAGGCACCTGCACAAAACACAAACAACTTGCACCCAACGCGATAAGGGGTTGTCAATCCCTTCTCGGAAAAGAGCAAATGTAAGATGTGATAGATAAATGATAAGATAAAATAAATAAAGTAAATATGCAGTAAGGTATTTTTGGTATTTTTATATTTAAGATAGCAAATATATAATGGTAGAATAGACCCGGGGGGCATAGTGTTCACTAGAGGCTTCTCTCATGATAGCAAGTATTACGGTGGGTGAACGAATTACTGTCGAGCAATTGATAGAATTGCGCAAAGTCATGATGATATCTAAGGCAATGATCATACATATAGGCATCACGTCCGAGACAAGTAGACCGATACTGTCAGCATCTACTACTATTACTCCACACATCGACCGCTATCTAGCATGCATCTAGTGTATTAAGTTCATGACAAACGGAGTAACGCCTTAAGCAAGATGACATGATGTAGAGGGATAGACTCAAGCAATATGATATAAACCCCATCTTTTTACCCTTGATGGCAACAACGCGATACGTGCCTTGCTACCCCTTCTGTCACTGGGGGAGGACACCGCACGGTATGAACCCAAAACCAAGCACTTCTCCCATTGCAAGAATTATAGATCTAGTTGGCCAAACGAAACCCATAACTCGAAGAGACTTACAAGAATATGAAATCATGCATAAAAGAGTTCAGAGAAGACTCAAATAATATTCATAGATAATCTGATCATAAATCCACAATTCATCGGATCTCGACAAACACACCGCAAAAGAAGATTAATCGAATAGATCTCCATGAAGATCATGGAGAACTTTGTATTGAAGATCCGAGAGAGAGAAGAAGCCATCTAGCTAATAACTATGGACCCGAAGGTCTATGGTAAACTACTCACAGCTCATCAGAGAGGCAAGGGTGTTGATGTAGAAGCCCTCCGTGATCGATGCCCCCTCCGGCGGGACGCCGGCAAAGGCCCCAAGATGGGATCTCGCGGAAACAGAAGCTTGCGGCGGCGGAAAAGTATTTTCGTGGCTCTCTCTGATATTTCTGGGATTTATGGGAATTTATAGGCGGAAGAGGTAGGGCAGAGGAGGCACGGGGGGGGGCACAAGCCTGCCAGGCGCCCCCCCCCCTAGGGCGCGCCTGGGGGGCTTGTGAGTTCTTCCGTGGGCCCCTGCCTTGGTTCTCAAGTTTTCTGGGGATCTTCTGTTATGGAAAAAATCATCCCGCAGGTTTTATTCCGTTTGGACTCCGTTTAATATTCTTATCTGCAAAAGGTCAAAAACACGGAAAAAACAGAAACTGGCACTGGGCACTGAGTTAATAGGTTAGTCCCAAAAATGATATAAAATGACATATTACTGTATATAAAACATCCCAAGTTGATAATATAATAGCATGGCATCATCAAAAATTATAGATACGTTGGAGACGTATCAAGCATCCCCAAGCTTAACTCCTGCTCGTCCTCGAGTAGGGAAGTGATAAAAACGAATTTTTGATGTGGAATGCTACCTAGCATATTTATTCTTGTAATTTCTTAATTGTGGCATGAATGTTCAGATCCATATGATTCAAAACAAAAGTTTAATATTGACATAGAAACAGCAATACTTCAAGCATAATAGCAAACAATCATGAACTTTCGAAATAACATGGCCAAAGAAAGCTATCCCTACAAAATCATATAGTCTGGCTATGCTCTATCTTCATCACACAACGAATTTAAATCATGCACAACCCCGGTATTTGCCAAGTAATTGTTTTCACACTTCACTTTTTCAAACTTTTTCAACTCTCACGCAATACATGAGCGTGAGCCATGGATATAGCACTATAGGTGGAATAGAAGTGGTGGTGGTTGTGAGGCAAAAAGGAAGAAGATAGTCACATCAACTCGGCATATCAACGGGCTATGGAGATGCCCATTAATAGATATCAATGTGAATGAGTAGGGATTGCCATGCAACGGATGCACTAGAGCTATAAGTGTATGAAAGCTCAAAAAGACAACTAGTGGGTGTGCACCCAACTTGCTTGCTCAAGAAGACCTAGGGAAATTTGAGGAAGCCCATCATTGGAATATACAAGCCAAGTTATATAATGAAAATTCCCACTAGCATATGGAAGTGACAAAATAAGAGACTCTCTATCATGAAGAACATGGTGCTACTTTGAAGCACAAGTGTGGAAAAGGATAGTAACATTGTCCCTTCTCTCTTTTTCTCTCATTTTTTTTATTTTTTTTCTCTTTTTTTTTGGTGGGCTTCTTTGGCCTCTTTTTTTTTATTTGGGCATCGCTGGCCTCTTTTATTTATTTCCTCACATGGGACAATGTCCTAATAATGATGATCATCACACTTTTATTTACTTACAACTCGATACTAGAACGGTGGAAGTTGCATGGCAATATATCTCAGAATGGCTATGGAAATGCCATAATAGGTAGGTATGGTGGCTATTTTGAGGAAGGTATATGGTGGGTGTTTTTGCACCGGCGAAAGTTGCGCGGTACTAGAGAGGCTAGCAATGGTGGAAGGGTGAGAGTGTGTATATTCCATGGACTCACATTAGTCATAAAGAACTCACATACTTGTTGCAAAAGTTTTATTAGTTCTCGAAGCTAGGTGTTAGACGCATACTCCTAGGGGAAGGGTTGGTAGGAGTTAACCATCGCGCGATCCCGACCGCCACACAAAGGATGACAATCAATAAAATATTGGTGCTCCGACTTCATCACAAAGCGGTTCACTATACGTGCATGCTACGAGAATCACTAACTTCAACACAAATATCTCTACAATTCACAACCATCTACTACCATGACTCTAATATCATCATAACCATATCTCAAAACTAATTGCAAGGAATCAAATTTCTCTTACTAATCAATGCACTTGAATATGCAAGTTTTTATTATATCCTCTTAGGATGCCTATCATATTAAGACTAATTTCATAGCTCATGCCAATTACCAAGTTTATTCAGAGAGTACTCTCAAAATAATATAAGTGAAGATCGAGAGTATTATTTCTATAAAATTCATCACCGCCGTGCTCTACAAAGATATAAGTGAAGTACTAGAGCAAAACTAACACGCTCAAAAGATATAAGTGAAGCGCATGTGAGCAACATTGCCTATCTCAAAAGATATAAGTGAAGCACATAGAGTATTCTAACAAATTCACGATGAGTGTGTCCCTCTCATAAAAGATGTGCAGCAAGGATGATTGCGGTAAATCAAAAACAAAAGACTCCTATAATACACGACGCTCCAAGCAAAACACATATCATGTGGTAAATAAAAATATAGCCCCAAGTAAAATTACCGATGGATTGAAGACGAAAGAGGGAATGCCTTCCCGGGGCATCCCCAAGCTTAGGCTTGATGGTATCCTTGAATTTGGCTTGGGATGCATAAGCATCCCCAAGCTTTGGCTCTTGCCACTCTTTATTACATTGTCCATAAGAACTTCACCCAAAACTTGAAAACTTCACAACACAAAACTTCAACAGAAACTTGTGATATCATTAGCATAAGAAAACAAACCCCTCAACTATTTAGGTACTGTAGTAAACTTGGGTTCCATTTAATTTGATGTTATATTACTGTATTATCACTTCACCATGGCTCGCACCCCCCGATACTAACCATAGATTCATCAAAATAAGCAAACAACACAATGAAAACAGAATCTGTCAAAAACAGAACAGTCTGTAGCAATCTGGGTATTTCGAATACTTCTGCTATCCTAAAAATTCTGAAAAAATTATGACAATTACGGAAATTTGTATATCAATCGGCAGCAAAAAGAATCAACTCATTCTCACGTTTTGGATAGAAATCAAAAATAAATTGGTGAGCGCAAAGTTTCTGTCTTTTTCAGCATGATCAAACAACTATCACCACAACCAATCATAAAGGTTCTACTTGGCACAAACACTAATTAAAACATAAAAAACACAATCATAACAGTAGCATGATGGTGTTGACTTCGAAAATAAAATATTGGGTTGCCTCCCAACAAGCGCTTTTCTTTAAAGCCTTTTAGCTAGGCATTGATAATTCAATGATGCTCACATAAAAGACAAGAATTGAAGCACAACGAGAGCATCATAAAACATGTGAAAATCACATCTAAGTCTAACATACTTCCTATGCATAGGCATTTTATAGAAAAACAAATTATCAAGACAAGCAATAACTACCATATGCAAGGAATAAGCAAGAAACAATAGCAATCTCAACATATCGAGAGGTAATTTAGTATCATGAAAGTTTCTACCACAATGTTTCCCTCTCTCATAGTAATTACATGTGGGATCATATTCAAATTCAACAATATAACTATCACATAAAATATTCTTATCATGATCCACATGCATGCAAAGTTGACACTCTTCCAAAATAGTGGGATTATCATCAACTAAAGTCATAACTTTTCCAAACCCACTTTCAATATTATTGCAAAAATTATCATCATATTCATATTCATCATGAGGTTTAAACAAACTTTCAAGATCATAAGAAAAATCATCACCCCAATCATGATCATTGCAATAAGTAGAGGACATAGCAAAACTAGCATCCCCAAGCTTAGGGTTTTGCATATTTTTAGCATGATTGACATTAATAGAATTTATAGTAAGATCATTGCAATCATGCTTTTTATTTAAGGAGCTATCATGAATCACTTCATAAATTTCTTCATCACAATTTTCAGATTCACGAATCTTAAGCAAAGCTTCATAAAGATAATCTAGTGCACTTAAATCACTAGCAATTGGTTCAACATAATTGGATCTCTTAAAGAGATTGGCAAGCGGATGAGGATCCATAAGTTTGTTCCATCTGTTATAGGTGTGCCAACACAATCATGCAAAGAAAACGAGCAAACTAACTAAGTAAGACATAAAGGCAAACGGAAAAGGCAAAAGAAAGAAAGGCAAATATTTTTTTTTATAAATTTTGTTTTAGAAGTGGGGGAGAGGAAAACGAGAGGCAAATGGCAAATAAAGTAAATGCAAGAGATGAGTTTGCGATAGGTACTTGGTAGATAAGCTTCACTTGAATACTCCCCGGCAACGGCGCCAGAAATTCTTCCTGTTACTTCTTGAGCTTGCGTTGGTTTTTCCCTTGAAGAGGAAAGGGTGATGCAGCAAAGTAGAGATAAGTATTTCCCTCAGTTAAGAACCAAGGGTATCAATCCAGTAGGAGTACCAAGATAAAGCGCCAAGGCACCTGCACAAAACACAAACAACTTGCACCCAACGCGATAAGGGGTTGTCAATCCCTTCTCGGAAAAGAGCAAATGTAAGATGTGATAGATAAATGATAAGATAAAATAAATAAAGTAAATATGCAGCAAGGTATTTTTGGTATTTTTATATTTAAGATAGCAAATATATAATGGTAGAATAGACCCGGGGGGCATAGTGTTCACTAGAGGCTTCTCTCATGATAGCAAGTATTACGGTGGGTGAACGAATTACTGTCGAGCAATTGATAGAATTGCGCAAAGTCATGACGATATCTAAGGCAATGATCATACATATAGGCATCACGTCCGAGACAAGTAGACCGATACTGTCAGCATCTACTACTATTACTCCACACATCGACCGCTATCCAGCATGCATCTAGTGTATTAAGTTCATGACAAACAGAGTAACGCCTTAAGCAAGATGACATGATGTAGAGGGATAGACTCAAGCAATATGATATAAACCCCATCTTTTTACCCTTGATGGCAACAACGCGATACGTGCCTTGCTTCCCCTTCTGTCACTGGGTGAGGACACCGCACGGTATGAACCCAAAACCAATTACTTCTCCCATTGCAAGAATTATAGATCTAGTTGGCCAAACGAAACCCATAACTCGAAGAGACTTACAAGGATATGAAATCATGCATAAAAGAGTTCAGAGAAGACTCAAATAATATTCATAGGTAATCTGATCATAAATCCACAATTCATCGGATCTCGACAAACACACCGCAAAAGAAGATTAATCGAATAGATCTCCATGAAGATCATGGAGAACTTTGTATTGAAGATCCGAGAGAGAGAAGAAGCCATCTAGCTAATAACTATGGACCCGAAGGTCTGTGGTAAACTACTCACAACTCATCGGAGAGGCAAGGGTGTTGATGTAGAAGCCCTCCGTGATCGATGCCCCCTCCGGCGGGACACCGGCAAAGACCCCAAGATGGGATCTCGCGGAAACAGAAGCTTGCGGCGGCGGAAAAGTATTTTCGTGGCTCTCTCTGATGTTTCTGGGATTTATGGGAATTTATAGGCGGAAGAGGTAGGGCAGAGGAGG
>LR738715.1:14522791-14601322 GCA_902687465.1 Secale cereale | reverse complement strand
GGGGGGGGGGGGGCACAAGCCTGCCAGGTGCCCCCCCCCCTAGGGCGCACCTGGGAGGCTTGTGAGCTCCTCCGTGGGCCCCTACCTTGGTTCTCAAGTTTACTGGGGATCTTCAGTTATGGAAAAAATCACCCCGCAGGTTTTATTCCGTTTGGACTCCGTTTAATATTCTTATCTGCAAAAGGTCAAAAACACGGAAAAAAACAGAAACTGGCACTGAGCACTGAGTTAATAGGTTAGTCCCAAAAATGATATAAAATGACATATTAATGTATATAAAACATCCCAAGTTGATAATATAATAGCATGGCATCATCAAAAATTATAGATACGTTGGAGACGTATCAGGGTCCCCGTCCCACCTCTGCCCATCCCCGAGACGCCCGCCTACTTCCTCGCCGAGATCGAGCGCGAGCGGGCGGGCATGTCGGAGGAGGAGCGAGCGCTCCCGGAGTACGCCGCTGGCAACCACACAGCGTGGTCGGCGTACTTCGAACGCCGACAGGCGGAGCGGCTGGCCTCCACCAACAACGCGCCGATGCCGCGCGGCCGCAACAACAGTGAGGGTCGCCGCCTTTGGTGGGGCGTCCCTGGCCGGACGCGGCACGGCGTCCTGGAGTACCTCGAGGGCGGCAACGATCCGCCGCTCGAGTACCCGGCCGCGCGATCTCGGAGCGGCGGCGCGTGGCTGCCGAGGAGGATGATGGGCTGGTCGTCGTCCTCCTCCTCCTCGGCCGGCTCTTCCTCCCACTCCACCGGGGCGACGGCGTTCGTCACCGTCAAAGCCGAGCCCGGCGAAACCCCGCTCGGCCGGCGCACGCGCAGTGCCGGCCTCACCATCAACGAGGGCGGTGGTCGTGCCTCCTCGTCGGCTCCTCCTCGCCTCGTTAAGCCGAAGAGGGAGCCGGGGCTGCCGGTGGTGAAGACGGAGCCGGGTCTCGCCGACGTGAAGCCGGAGCCTGGGATCGAGCCGGGACGACGAAGAGGAGGCCGCCCTGAAGTGGGCGTGGGACGACTGGACGCGCATGGAGTTGGAGCGCCAGCGCCGCGCCCTGGAAGAGATCGCTGAACGCCGCCGTAAGGAAGAGATCGTCGAGCGCCGCCGTGAAGCAGCGCGCCGGGGCGAGGGGTCGAGCAGGGGTGGCCGTGTCAAGGAGGAGCCGGACGACGACGCCGGCGACGACTACGCCCTGCTCAGCACCTATTTCGGTCCGTAGTTTCTTTTTTAGTTTTTTAATCGTGTAAAAACCGTCTGAATTTCGCCGAAATATGCTTTGTTTGATGAAATTTGGCCGAATTTGTGGGCGTCTGGGGGCGGTGACTGGGAACCCGCTCGCCCCCACGCCGAAAATTTAGCCGGTTCGCCCCCAAGCGGCGCTTTTTCGGCGCCCTGGGGGGCCGAACGGCTGGAGATGCTCTAATGGATAGAGAAAATGCAAAATTATAACACATAGGTCTAGCCGCGCAATTGCACGGGCCACCCCCAACTAATTGCTCAAAAATAGGACATTGGGAGCATCTCCAACGGGCGCTGAAAAAGGCGCGCGCGCGCGCTAAATCGCCGTTTTCGCGCGCGCGGGAAAAAAACCGCGCTCCAGCGGCGGCGGGAAAGACGCGCGCGCGGGAACCGCTTGCGCGCGCGCGCGAATCGGCGGCCTCCCGCGCGCCTTTTTTGCGGCGGCGCGCCCCGCGCGCGCTATAAAACGCCGCGCGCCCGAACGCCTCCGACGCGCCTGCACCTCTCCCTCTCCCTCTCTCCTCCTCTCTCGCGCCCGCCGATCCCTACCGCCGCACCGGCGCACCGCCGCCGCACCGGAGCACCGCCGCCGCCCCCGACGCGCCACCATGCCGCCGCGCCGCCGTTCCTCGTCCGGCTACCGCGGCGTCCGCGAGCGCCCGAACGGCGGCGGTTTCTACGCCGAGATACGCTCCGGCGATCTCCGGCTCCCCCTCGGCACGTACGAGACGGCGCACGAGGCCGCCCGGGCGTACGACGCGGCGGCGTGGCGCCTAGGCCGGCCGCGTCGTCAGATGAACTTCGACGACGCCCGCACCCTCGAGCAGGCGTTGGAGCTCGCCCCGCCGCCTCGTCTGCACACCACGCGAGATCGTGCGGAGCACACGGCGGCGCAGAACCGCCTCCTCGTCGCCCAGGAGGACGAGCGACGCATGGCGGAGTGGCGCCGCCTCCACCCGGAGGATGTCGGCGCCGAGCATCAGTTCTGGGAACGTCGCCGCGAGGACAGGCGTCGTCGGAGGGAGTTGGCGTGTCAGCAGGCCGCCATCCGCGATGCCGGCGGCCAATCCATCTTCACTGATCAAGATGAGCGCTGGTTCGACATTTGGCTGTCGACCTCCTCCGACGACAACAACGAAGGCGATGATGATGACTGGAGCGATTAGTTTTTTTATGTTTTCGAACTATATATCTATCTATCTAGAACTATCTATCTATGTTTTATCTATGTTTTATTAAACTATGTTTTTTATCTATGTTTGAGAACTATCTATCTTTGTATATTTTTATTTTAATGCAATTTTAGTATGAAAAAAAAAATAAGCGCGCGCTGTATTTTTTGGGCACCGCTGGAGCAGCACGCGCGCGCTGCAAAATAGCGCTGCTGCTGGAGCCAGCACTGCGCGCCGCGGCAAAACAGGTGTTGCGCGCGCGCTATATGGTTTTTTTGGGCGCGCCGCTTAGCGCGCCTGTTGGAGATGCTCTAACCTTCCATAAAATTCTCTCCTCCCCTGATGATTTTAACCGGGGTGGGCCGAGTTGCTAACCTTACCCAATTAACAACCCCAACACCAGCTTTCAATTAAAAATAAGATTACGTATGTGTAGCATTTCTTTTAAAAAAGGACTTTTTTTAACATAGTACATACGCAAGCGCTCATACATACGCGCATACACTCACCCCTATGAACGCACACATGCACACCTTACCCCTATGAGCACCTCCGAGAGACTGAGCCGGCATGTCATCTTGAGATTTACGAAGTCACCGTAGGCGCCTCGTCGTCGACGAGAACGTCTCCTCCCGCTGAAAGCGTGTCGCCGGAAATCTTGAAATAAATCCAGAAATAATGCGAGTATCAGGATTTGAACCTGGTGGGCTGGGGATATCACTGTCCCTCTAACCATCCAATCACAGGTTGGTTCGCTTAAAAAAAAAGGAATTTGGGGGACTGTGCTAGCCTACATGAGACTCGAAGATTCTTGCCTTCCATCACGCATACAGAATTAAGTTTGCTTTTTTTTTTTTTGGCTTTTGATGATGTAAAAAGAAAGGGTTTGCTTTTGCTTTATCGTTGTTCTCCTCATCAATCTTGACTTCTCATCGATCCTCCTGTCGTTTGGATCCAATCACCGCACCATAATATTACTATCTGTATCTGGCTGCCATTAGCTAGCCTTCCATTCCATGACATTTCGACGATAAAAAAAGACTCGCGTGCGTGAATCACCGATCGAGCACGTAGGATCTTGGAGATGGAGGACGGCGAGGCGGCGAGGGGCGGCGGCATCACGGAGCCCTACGGCACGGTGGAAGAGCGGCTGCTGCGGCTGGAGGTGGTGGTGCTGGCGAGCGCGCTGGTGCTGGCGTCGCTGGTGCTGTACGGCTCCACCCAGCGCCGGAGCAGCGACCGGGTGCTCCGCGGCGTCATGTGGATAGCCTACTCGCTCTCCTACGTCGTGGTCACCTACGCCGTCGGCATCATCCAGGACGGGCCCTTCCACGGCCAGACCTTCGTGCTCTGGGCCTCCGCGCTGCTGCTCATCCAGGCCAGCGCGTACGCGGCGCCCGTGCACAGCCGCCGCGACGTCGACCAGCGCAAGAAGCTGCTGCTGCAGCACGCCCTCCAGACGGCACTCGTGCTCTGGCTCATCCTCAACGCCATCGGCGCCAACGCCAGCTACCGAGCGGCCATCTGGGCCTTCTGGAGCCTCAGCGTGCTCAAGACGGCCGCCAAGATCGTCGAGATGGTCCGGTCCAGCCTCCCCGACCCGTCCGTCAAGGTCGTCGCCGAGTACATGGACGTCGAGCAGTTCCTCGCCGCCGACCAGCTGCCGGCCAACCCCACCACCATGAAGGGGTACAAGTATCTCTTCCACGGCGAGGAGATCATTCAGCATCAGCAGCAGCTGAGACACCAATATCATCCTTCCCAGGACGAGACACTGATGAGGACGACGACCAGCTCGGTGCTGACGAGGACGACGAGCTCGATACTGACGGCGACGACGAGCTCCGGCTCGCCCAATGTGAATGTGAAGGGGGTCGTCACGATCGATCAAGTTTACCAGTGGATCGATCGTCACGGATGCAGCGACGTCGAGAGGGACATGGCCAAGGACTTCTGCCTGGCCTTCTCGTTGTTCAAGCTGCTGAAGCGGCGATTCTATGGGTACATTCCGGCGGAAGCCGGCTCGCGCAAGTCGCTGGACCTCGTCTTGACCGGCCTCATCCATGAGGCCTTCACCGGCCCCGACGCCGCCTTCCGGGTCGTTGAGGCGGAGCTCGCCTTCCTCTACGACTTCTTCTACACCAGGAACATCCTCCCGGTGGGGGTCAGGACCTACATCTTCATCGCCGTCGTCATGCTGAGCCTGACCATGTGGACGGCATTCGTCGGCACGCTCGGCCCTGGCTACAGCCGTCCTCACGTCGGCGTGAAGAACCTCGACCGCTCCGTCACGGTGGTGCTCGTGGTGATCACCGCGGCGCTCGAGGTCTACCAGGCGCTGGCCGCCTTCTCCAACAACTGGCGGTACGTCATGACCGTGTACCGCTGCGTGCGCGACGACCGGCCCTGGACCACGCAGCGGCACGGCCACCTCTGGTGGTGGAAACAGAGCATCACGCCACCGGCCACCACGTACTGGGAGCAGAAAATCGGGCAGTACGAGCTCCTGCACTGGTACGACCACCGGCCGTGGAACGTGCGGTCGTGGGTGACGCTTTATCTGGTGGAACCACGGCGGCAGGGCCAGAAGAGAGGCCGGAGAAAGCATCTGCCTACGCAGGTCAGGCGAGCCGTGCTCGACTCGCTCAAGGCCAGCCGCGGCAAGCTCACCAATGGCGTCGCCACCTTGCAGAGGCACGGCCTGTCGCAGCAGCTGACATGGGCGTGCGAGTTTCCCAAGTTCACCGACCAGATCCTGGTGTGGCACGTGGTCACCACTCGTTTCGACTGGATTAGCGGTGGTGACGGTACCGACGACGGTGTCGGCAACCACAGGCTCGTGGCGAGGAAGCTGTCCAACTACTGCGCCTACCTGGTGGCCTTCGTGCCGGAGATGCTGCCGGACCCGAGCTACAACGCCGAGCAGATCTTCGACACGACGGTGCAGCAGGCGCGGGACCAGCTCGCCGGCTGCCTGACAACGCGGGACATACTTGCCCAACTGGAGGAGATGCAGAGCAAGGAGGAGAGTTACCTGGAGGGCGGCAGAGCCGGCAGCAGCAGCATCGTCGAGAAGGCTGCGCTGCTCGGCGGGCAGCTCATGGCGTCAGTGCCCGACGAAGGGCGGCGGTGGAAGGTGCTGGCGGAGTTCTGGGCGGAATTCATACTGTTCCTGGCGCCGTCGGACAACGTGGACATCCACGCCGAGATGCTCGGCGCCGGTGGCGAGTTCATGACGCAGCTGTGGGTGCTGCTCTCCCACGCGGGCATCCTGGAACGGCCGGCCGCTGCCACGCCGGCGTCGGCAGCAAGGACCTGATCGAGAACACACTGGGCATGCTCATGTGGTTGCCTTGTTTCTCTAGCCGTGTAGTCGAGTAGATAAGTCGCTCGCGTGGTGAAACACAAAGATGCAACTCGCTCTTTTTTTAAAAAAAACGAGCAAGGCAATAGTTCTGCTGTTTTTCGTTAAAAGAGAGAGAAAAAAAAAATCGCAAAAAAAAAAAGAGAGAGAAAAATACATAGTTGATCGGTTTATAAGAAAATCAATGCCAAAAACCAACAAACAACCGGAAAGAAAAACCCGCCGAAGCCAACCCAACCAGCCCATCACCACCTGACGTGGCCTTAACTCGGAACGTCTGTAAGCAAGATTTTTAAAGACGCCTCCAATAACGTAACGACGCCTAAAGACGCCGTCGTCATCGGCATCGACCCCGTCGATCAAAAGGCTTTCGCCCAGACTCACACACGATCGCCTCACCAAAACCAGGGATAGGCCCGGCCAAGCCAACAACCTCCAACGCCACTACCCCTCCGTCCGGCCATGGCACAGTGAGATGAATTACTCTTTGACAATGCCTCCCAGGAGGAGGAGGACGCACACGGGCGCCAACATCACCGGGAACGATCCCCGTCGGAGAACAAGGCTTTAACCTAGAGCCTTATGCCTTGCCACCTCTTACCCAGGGTAGGAGTCAGTCTACTGCAAACCTCTCGAGAACGAGCCACGACTGCACTCACATTCATCAGCGGTGAACCTGACAAACAGAACAACAAGGACGTCATGGCCACCATCTCACCATGGCAGACCACCTGAGTTGACGCTGACGCCACCACCAACAGTTCACGAGGGTTACGACGAACCACAATGACACAACCACCATTGCAGCCACTAACGAGAGGCCAACCTGACCACTACCCACGGCACCACCAAAGCCCGGAGCCACCAGTCAGAACATTCCCCGCCGCCGCCACCTGCAGCATGGAAAGCCGCCGGTCGAACCACTCATCACCACCACAGGAGCCAGATTCCAGCCACACCGGGTTAGATCCGGCACCCTGCGCGTCAGCTGCAGTCAACCCACGGGTAAAGTCTATTTTAAACCTTATATTTGTAGACGTTGTCCGAATCAAACCCTAAACTCCAAATCCCTGAATTCGGCACACTGTATTCAACGATCCCAGCCAATTTCGACCCTAGGCCTATTTGCCGCACCGGGAAATTGATAATCCCGGCCGGGATACCTAGCTTATCTCACTGACTATTCGGACCCACAAGTCATATTCGTCTTCTTCCCCTTCTGTTCCCTCTCACCTGACAACAGATTCATCTAAAAATCTTCCTACATCAGGAACAACTTGTGCTGTGTGCACGCGTGCTCGGGTCTGGCGCGGGCGTGGTAGCTAGAGAGGTGGCTCAGCGGGAGCCGGTGTGCGGCTGTGGCCTGAGAGGAGCGCTGACGAAGAGAGAAAAAGAGCGCCGATGAGGTGCGGCTGTTGCGGGAGAGGAACGTCGGGGGCGTGGTTTGCAGCTCGATCTCGACAGTGACGAGGCGGTCTACTGCACCTGCGGGGCAAGCAGGCGGGCTGGTGAACTGACAGCTATGGTGTTGCGTGAGCAGAGCGCGGCGTCGCGCCGCGCGATGGCGCACTGAGCAGGGGTGCTGTCCCCACGGCCTGTACAACCGGAACTGCACGCCCAACGCCGCCCTACGACCCCGCGGCAGCTTGACGTCAGGGTGTACGTCTTGGTCTTTATGGTCAGCACGAATGCACGTTGACGGGCAGCAACGGGCGCGCGCGGGTGCTTGGGCTGGCCGTCGGCGCCGATGTTGGCGCAAGCCCGACCACGACGCTCCGACCAGACGCACGTACAAGTCAGCAACAGCCATTTGCTTTCCGGCCGGATACGCAAGCCTTGAAGTTCAGCCGAGAGACAAATAGGCTATACGAACGTACTCTCGCCGCCGCCTTTGCACAGGCACACGCTAGTGCCTAAGCAAATGCATGGATTTCCTAGCTACGAAACACAGGCACACGTATGTACCTAGCTTTGCACCAGCCAACTGCACATATACGCCTGTTGTAGATCGATTGATCGCGTCAGAAAACACGCGACTGCTACTTATCTCTCTCCCGTCGTCGGAAGAAGATAGGTATGACATGTGGGCCAACATAGTCAGTGAGGGTAGTGTGGGATCCCGACCGGGATCGCCTTTTTCCTGGTGCGCCAAACAACATCAAAATGATTTTGGGTTGAAATTGACCGGGATCACTGAATACAGGGTACCGATTTCAGGGATTCGGAGTTCAGGGTTTGATTACGACCATCTCTACAAACTCAAGGTTTAAAACAGACTTTACTCGTCAACCCACCGGCCAACACCAAGCGTCCCTGGCATGACCGAGGAACTACACCACGCGCATCTCAAGTTATAGTGTGTCACAAGTCGGACTAGTTTAAATCTGACTAACTCAATTAAATCATGTTAATATTTACAAACATTAAATTAAGGAAAGTTTTTTTTTTTTGAGGGTAAAAAAATTAAGGAAAGTTAATAAGGAGGAAACATGTCTTCCCTGATGCCCATGGAGGATGGAGTGAATGATCGTGCGCTCCGGGAGTCCCTTGTGACCGAACGGTGGTGTTCGCGTCGGGAGGCAGACACGTGCGATTGCGTGAAGGGTCCACCCTCCAATAATGCGGACTGACGGTCGACCAACGTAAGATTTACGTGCTGACTAGGTAACGAGCTGATCTAGCTGCGAGCCCACGCTGAACGATAAAAGGGAAAAAGAAAAGATATAATTCCACTGTTTACGCAAGGAAAAACCAGAAGGGCAACTCGTTTTTTCTAGATTGACCAGATCGCCGCCTCTTGCTTTTAATTGTACAAATTGTTGAACGAGATTTCTAGGGCAGAAACAGGTGAGCCTAGCCTAGTGGTCGTTGCCAATCACAGTATACAGTATGGTGCCGAAGCAGACGACGTTGGGTGGTGTGCCTGACGGAGGACAGGGAGTACACGAGGTTCAATTTTTGCACCATTCTTCCACCTTAAATATAGCTTAGAACTAAAGGAAGCATTAGATGTTGATCAGTAATAAATAATGGAAGGTATTGCAGTTAGTGAAAACAACTGGATCATAACCCTCTTACATGCATAGAACATCAAACACATAAGACTTTAAAGAGAGAACAAAGATAAAAATAGTACTTGAGTACAATAAAGGGTATTAGAAACACCAATAAAACAAACAAACTTTCACAAAACCACATGAATGGAAGAAAGGTAATGTCCCAATGCGGGGGCGGGGTTTAAGCTCAGTCAATGATTTTTGGCCGCACCACATAAAAACATGTCTTTTTTAGAGATACAATTCAAAGATTTTTTACGCAATATACTACAATGAAATAACACTCATTGGGCGAATTTTTTATCAAATATTTCATTGCTACAAATATTCATAAATTTCTTTTAAAAAGGTCATCAGAAAGAAAACAAAGCATGGTGAAGATGGCATTTCTGACCACCGCCAACCTGGTCAACCTCAGGGCTTAACTTGTTGCATCCCTAAACCCGCATCGAGCCCCCAACTCGTCATTCCCCACCGCTTGAACGGACACGCGTCGCGGTCTTACACTACCCACCATGCAGACATAGCGCAACTCTAGGGGAGAGTATAGAAGGAGTGAGGAGTTTTGGTCCCACTACGCGGTGCCATGAGCGTCTTGTTAATCATATTTGTTGACATATAGGCTAGGACAGATGTTCTCTTCCGACATCCAAAACAAATAATCATAAACCTTGACTTTGAGTATGACATAATTTTGATGTAGAGTGCCACTACCCTCTCTGAAGTGAAACTCTGATATTTAAAGAAGGTCAAGCAAATAGCATCTTAAGAGAAAACATAACTCAAATAGCATCTGGGTACAATAAAGGGACTAACGAAACACAGGAAAACTAATCATTGCAAGAGAATAGAAAAAAAGATGATGACATAGTGTCACGCTCACTTAAATTCCATGAGAGTGAAGTTGCCTCAGAAAACCAAATGATTCTTTTCGAGAGCTTCGAGTCAAAATTCCATGAGAGTGAAGTTGCCACAGGAAAACTAATCATTGCAAAATGACTCCTAATTTGTGTCAAGAAATTTATATTATTTCCAATCAACAATGTGTCATGCACACAAGGTTTTAGAAATATTATTATGCTCCCACTTACTTTCTTATAAATAGAAGCATCTTCACTATCCTTTGATGAAATCAAACACTTTGATTATTTCATCAAAACAAAGATTCCAACTCCATTTTGCTCACTTCTGTCCATTACTGGATCTCTGAAGTTTGCATACTCACCAGCATCCTCTGGATTGATAAAATATTTTGAATTGTATCACATACATGTCCTCAATTGTATTTCCATTTCATTGAAATCCTTTTGGCGTCCATCTGTCATATCTCATAATTGAAATACGTATTTAATTGCTAGTATAACCCGATCTGACTTTAAGCATCGCTACGATGAGACAATCTCATCGTAGTCAACTCCTTGAATTTGTTATTGCAACAAGTCGAGCTTTATGGATAAAACATTTTTATCCGTATCAGTTTATAGTTCCATTCATATTCGTTAGACTCAAGTGTTCCAAAGGGTTTATCAAGATCTAATCTTGAATCATTTATATGTATACTATCTCGGATTATTTTGGCATTTAGCCAATTCGGGGGTCAAGGGCCCATCAACACTTCCTTGTGTATCGTAGGTATAATGTTGTCTAACAATATCTCATTTGCACACCTTAGAGGTTTTTACGAGTTTTTCCTACGTGGTTCAGCTGCAAGTTTGACCGATGCCCATACATATCATGTAGAGGCATCCATATCAGTCACAGTAGGAAACTCTGGAATTACTTTCAAGGTTTCTTTCCTTTGACCTGATGATGAAGATACTGTTATCTCATCGAGCTGCACTGTCCTCCCACTCACTCTTTTGCCAGAAACATTTTCTTCAAAATCATACCGCTCTAAGTGGCAAACCTTTTGCCTCGGCATAGTGATGGAGGAATACCCAACAATTTGGGATAACCTACAAAGTAGTACTTGCCTGATTTGGAATAGGTTTGTAAACATTTTACACATGTCTTATATTCCAAATGTTAAGAAAAGACAAAACATGGTTGGGCCTACCATACCATGGCGTCATTTCAACAGATCTGATGGCGCTCTTTTTAGTGTAAAAGCCGTAGTCTCTAAATCATCACTTTAAAATGGATAATGGCAAATTGGTTTATGTCATCTTTGATCTTACCATGTCATATATGATTTGATTATATCTTCTCGGACATTCCACTCTCAGTGTGTAGGAGATATGCCCTAGAGGCAATAATAAATGTTATTGATTATCTCCCTATTCATAATTAGGTTTATGTTCCATGCTATAACTACTATGGTTCTCGAGTCTGTAATAACCACGAGGCTCGGAGGAAGACTCATATGCACGTGTGGGATAATAAACGGAAAAATGTATTCCTAGTCTGGCCTCTAAGATTAGCTCAAGTGTTGCATGATGGTTCTGTTTTTCTGATCATGGGCATGTCTATGCCAGCAACTTTGAGGGCACAATGTTAGAAGAACATTTGTGTTGAATCGACCCGAATTAATGTTATGCTATGAGATTCATTCGTCACAAGTTAATGGTTAATAACACAGGAAGTTAATGTTTGCATAATTCCTTAGACCATGAGAGTATCGAGTTTCTTCATGCTTGCTTCATGAACTTTGGGGTTTGTTAAACGTCATCCGTAAATGGGTGGCTATTACGGTGGCTTACGGGTTCATGGAAAAGTATGTTAAGTAACTTGATAGCTCAATATTGGGATTTGCTCCTCCAACGATGGAGAGATATCTCTGGGCCCTCTCGGTGTTACGGTATCCATCATCGTCTGGCCAGAGACTTTGTGATTTGATCACGGGGATGCCGGAACACGGAACGAGAAAAGAGAATAATACCGGTAACGAGGTAACTGGCATAGTGGACAAGGTGTTGATCCACAGGGATGCCAACATGTCTCACCTCGGGTATTTGTAACATATCACGAAGCAACAGGAATAGTACACGGCAACTGGAGGTTCACTCGAATATTCATTCGTGTGGGTATAGGGGTCAATATGGGTGTCCACGGCTCCGATGTTGATCATTGATCGGAAAGAGTTCCTGTCATGTCTATACTTCACCGAACATGTAGGGTCACACGCTTAAGGGTCATCTATCTGCTGAATTCTAGACAGGGAGTCTGAGAGAAAGTCACCGAAAATGTTTCGGAGACAACGGAAGAGTTCCGGAGAGAGAACACCGAAAGAGTTTTGGTAAAACCGAAAAGTTATTTCGGAATATACTATTAGGTCAAAAAGGGTTTCGGCACCGCCTAGAAATTCTCAGAGGGTGCCAGAATTTGTCTGGGAACTTCTGGGAATTTTTGAAGAAAAAAACGGGAAATGTTCTAGAGCTGCCGGAACCGCTGTTGTTGCTTTTCGCTGATGAAAACCACCATACCGGAAATGTTTCGGAACACGCACAGAATAATTTTAGAGGGTACCGGAAATGTTCTAGGACCTTCCGGAATTTTTTCAGAAGAAACGGTCATGGAAAAAATCTTGTCCCAGCGCGAGGGGACAAGATCCCACGAATCGGGGGTTGCTTGTTTGGTGGCTTTTTGTCTAGGGAGCATCCATGTTTCTAGGAGACATGTTGGTGGCTTGTTGCCCCCCCCCCCATGGGGAGCATGATGTTGGGCCGGCCATGGGGTGCTTCCCATGGAGCACCACATACTTTCCCTTTATGCCCTTGTGGTGTGCTCACCTCATGGGCATTTTGGTAATTCATGGTCCCACCCCACCCCTTGCCTTGGCCTATATAAAGAGGTGGAGAGGAGCTCTTCATCCTCATCCCTTGCTCTCATACACATGCCATGCTTTGCTGGCTCTCTCTCTCCCTCCTACGAAAAGAGTTTTTCGTAGAGCCGAAAGGCTGTCTGGGTTCCGGCAGGAACTAGTTCTGGACGGCGAAGCCCTGCCGGATAGATGACACCGTATGTGTGCAACTCTGTAGAGAGATCGTAGTTTCAGTCTTAGTTTGTGAGTGCCTCCCGAAGGGCTATCCGAGTGACCATCCGTGTTTCGAGGGTCCTCCCAAAGGGCTGTCCGGGTGACCGTCCGAGTTTCGAAGGTCCTCCCGAAGGGCTGTCCGCGACACCGTCCGGGGGACTGTACGACTGCCTCCCAGAGGGCTGTCCGAGGGGCAGATGAGGGTATGCATCCTCGCGGTTGGGAGGTTGTAAATCCTAGCTGCGGGGGTCTGCACCGCCGATCGTCATCGACTCTACTTCCGCTGCGCTACGAATCGGTAACGAAAAAGATCAAACCTTGTATGCAGTCTCCATAGTGGTCCTGGGCTGGTGCGTAGGTCAGAAATTTTTTGTTTTCTGCTGCGCTACCCTACACAGTGGTGTTTCGGGAGATGCAAGTTATGAAACTCTTTTCACAACTCATCAGACATTCGCTAAACTTTGTAACTCAAATATTTCTTTTGGTAATCTAATTGTAGAAATATAATTTTCTTGTTAAAATAATTTCTACTTCATTTTGGAAACCTTTTTAACTATTCAAATGATCTAGACTTATGTCTCATTTAAGCAAATATTCACATATCTACACGAGTCATCGCTGAAGATAGACAAATCCACTGCTAGCAACATCATTTATAAGACTACACACATCAACATGTATGATTACCAATAAGTTCATTACTCGTTCCTTATGGCCTGTGAATGGTATTTTAGTCACTTCACTTTCGGACGAAAGTTGCAATGTCAGATGATTCATAATCAAATGACTTCAAAATCCATCACCATGGAATTTCTCCATGCGGACTTCTCCAATCTGACTAAATGCAGTGCCACACATATGCTGTATTCTTTTAGTCTCACGATATTTAGCCTGAGTGTTATGGATGTATTATATTATTATCAATATTCATAACATACATCCATTCATAATGGGAGTATGGCCCCTTTCGATATTCATGACACCGAACAACAATTGTTCTTTTATGAACAACCTTCTTGCATTAAACATTATGCAATGGGCTAGAGTGTATAAAACTCTAAAAATGAATTATGAAAATAAATACAGAGGTAATATATTATCATCAATATTCATAACATACGTCTCATTGATAATGGGAGTATGGCTCTTAGGTTATTCATAACACCAAACAATAATTGTTCTTTTATGAACAACCTTCTTGCAACAAACATTATGCAATGGGCTAGAGTGTATAAAACACTAAAATGAATTAATAAACATAAATGCAGAGGTAATATGCCGATGGAAAGTATAGTAATTTTTACAATATTCCCAACGCGTATCTCAACCTCATTACTGGCTAGTCTTTTAGGCCATAGTAGTTCTTGCATCGAGTTGAATGCAATCGAACGTGTATCCTTGTGATCAACTTTTAATCACAATACCCAAGAATCAGTGACTAACATTTTAATCATAATTCCCAAGAATTACATATTTGACCAGCCTTTTATACATCTATAACTCGTATGACATTCATACCTGAGCTGGACCTTCCAGTCTCCTTTCTTTTTGCCTTTTATAATTCTAACAGTTTTACTTCCAATATCTCTCCTACTCTTAAAAGAATAACCCAACTTTAAAAGTGGCGTCACCCCTGGACTTCATAGGCGTGTAAATCTTACTAACACCCTTCGGACTTGTCCTGTCTCTTTAAGTTATTGTTTTATTCACCATCATCAAATGACTGGCGTTCTACTGGATCCTATCTTATCAGTCTAATGCACAGTGAACACTTCAGTTAAACTTGCAAGCAAACATTCCTTTGGATATCTCATATCTTTTAGCCTTTGTTTGTATCTGAAATTAATTTTTAGTTCCACGAAATATCACATAACTATCCCAAACTTTGAAGTTTCGGTCTTATGGAAGCAAGTATATTGCACTTGACTGTAACATAATCTAGCTTTTGGATCAAAGGACTTGAGTCTCATCATCCATAGCATTAGCGGGAGAAAACCAAAAGCATGCGATAGGACAAAGTCCTTCTCGGCACTCTTGAGGACAATCCTCACATTATGTTACCAATCATAAAGTTCTAACCAGATAAATAATAGCTATTCAATTTTAACAGGGAAGGCGGAAACGTGAGCCAATATTCTACAACTATCATGCAAATAACACTTAGACTATGTTCATAGCTAATTGCACTAAGAATTAAATAAATTAATTCTAAAGTGCGCTCCCACTCAAATCAATATCTCTCATAATTGATTGTGAGTGATTCAAGACCCGTATTGCAATTCAATGCCATTGATGTGCACATCACTGATGACCAGAATTACAATAGGTAGGCCAACTTGCCGATCACATCTCTATGTGACTCTTGTTCACCTTTCGATGGGCGTGTTTCGAGCTCAGGACGATCCTACCTAAACATTCAAGACAACCAAGTGATCACGCTGCAAGGTCTGACCTCACCCACCTCAAACACTCAATTCGTTCGTACCCATGTGGACATGGCGCACCCCACAAAGATACATATTTCAGACGGTGCTACTTTTGGGAGAACACTAACTACTTGATATATTTTAAGTGGGAGATCACCCTAATAAAAGCGACTACCACGCAATCAAAAGGGTGTAATGAAAGGGATAAACATCTCAGGCAATTCATAATAGCATGATATGGTATAGCCCATTCTGTCGGAGAAGTTCTCTTCGTCTTCGCGAAATTTCAGCCACAAACTTTGTCGTGCCAGCGGTTTCAAAAACTGCTGTCATGGCAGAACTTTTCTGCCAAGGCCTATTTCTTTATATCTTCCTCCTCCGTCTTCGTGTATGACTTTTGCTTCGGTGTCCACCTTCACAAAACATGTCCGATGACCCACAAGTATAGGGGATCATGATAACCCACAAGTATAGGGGATCGCAACAGTTTTCGAGGGTAGAGTATTCAACCCAAATTTATTGATTCGACACAAGGGGAGCCAAAGAGTACTTGGAAGTATTAGCAGTTGAGTTGTCAATTCAACCACACCTGGAAGATAAATATCTGCAGCGAAGTGAAAAGTAGCAAAGTAGTATGATAGTTTGGTAACAAGTAACGGTAGTGGCAATAGTAGCGGTAACAGTAACAGTAGTAATTTGCAGCAAAGGTGACAGCAGCAATAACGGTAGTAACTTAGCAAGTATCAATATGCGGAAACTCGTAGGCACTGGATCGGTGATGTTGGGTATGTGTTGGATGATATTGATCATGTATCAGTTATAACCTAGGGCGACACAGAACTAGCTCCAGTTCATCAATACAATGTAGGCATGTATTCCGTAAATAGTCATACGTGCTTATGGAAAAGAACTTGCATGACATCTTTTGTCCTACCCTCCCGTGGCAGTGGGGTCCATAAGGAAACTAAGGGATATTAAGGCCTCCTTTTAATAGAGAACCGGAACAAAGCATTAACACATAGTGAATACATGAACTCCTCAAACTACGGTAATCATCGGAAAGAATCCCAGTTATTGTCACCCTGGGGTATGCGGATCATAACTCATAGCAGGTGCATACAACTTGCAAGATCGGATCTAAAACACAAATATATTGGTGAAAACATAAACGGTTCAGATCTGAAATCATGGCACTCGGGCCCTAGTGACAAGCATTAAGCATAGCAAAGTCATAGCAACATCAATCTCAGAACATAGTGGACACTAGGGATCAAGCCCTAACAAAACTAACTCGATTACATGATCAATCTCATCCAACCCCTACACCAGCCAGCAAGCCTACGAAGGAATTACTCACTCCCGGTGAGGAGCATCATGGAATTGGTGATGAAGAGAGGTTGGTGATAACGAAGATCGAAGATTCCCCTCTCCGGAGCCCCAAACGGACTCCAGACCTGGCCTCCCGATGAAGAACAGGAGGTGGCGGTGGCTCCATCTCGTGAAACGCGATAATTCTTCCTCTCTATTTTTTCTCCGCGAATGTGAATTTATACATTTGGAATTAGGGTAATATGGGCCACCAGGGGCCCACACAACACCTGGGGTGCGCCCAGGTGCTGTGTGCTCACCCTGGTGCCCCTCTCCAGTTGTTCTTTGTGCCAATATTCCTTATTAATTTCATAAAAATTCCCTGAAAAGTTTCAGCTCATTTGGAGAACTTTGATTTCTGCACAAAAACAACACCATGGCAATTCTGCTGAAAACAGCGTCAGTCCGGGTTAGTTCCATTCAAATCATGCAAATTAGAGTCCAAAACAAGAGCAAAAGTGTTTGGAAAAGTAGATATGACGGAGACGTATCAACCCCCCCAAGCTTAACTCATTGCTTGTCTTCAAGCAATTCAGTTGGCAAACTGACAGTGATAAAGAAAAACTTTTACAAGCTCTTTTTGTTCTTGTGCTTATAATTGCATTCAAATAGCATCCAGGTTTTCAGCAAAGATTATAACTAACCACATTCATGATAACTCTTAGAAATCATATTCATTCATATACATGGTATAATCAACTAGCGAGCAATAATAAAGTATCTCAAATGCCAACACTTTGTCAAAATAATCACGATGCAATATGACAATGATGGTATCTTGCTAGCCCTTTCTAAGACTGCAAAACAGAAATGCAGAGCACCTCCAAAGTTCAAGCAGTGACTAAACATTGTAATTCATGGCAACAAAGATCCAGTCATGATGCACTCAACGATTAACCACACACAATGCATGAGAATGACAATAGTGCTCTCCAGTCTAGTGCTTATTTGAGAAGGTGATGACTCAACATAAAAGTAAACAGATAGGCCCTTCGCAGAGGGAAGCATGGATTTGCAGAGGTGCCAGAGCTCAAGTATTTAAAACAGAGATAAAGTTTGATTTTGGGTGGCATGCCCTTCCTGTCAACGTCACGACCGAGATCTTTCAATATCTTCCATGCTAAACAAATTAGTGGTGGTTCACAAGCGATAAAAGTAAAGTTTGCTTTCTCTTCACCTTATCGTAGTCCGAGGCAGATTTAGAAATCGTTTGCCCTTCATTCCACTTACGGTTCATAAGAGTTTGTTTGAATAATTGAAAGTTTATTTGGGACTGGGAATCCTGATTACCGCCCTTTTCTCGCGCGATGACAAGTGAATAAACACTCATCTGAGAATAACTCACTTAGCATAGAAGATATCGATTTCCCCCTGTCGCTCCATGAGCGGTCCAGGCACACAAAACAGATGTTCATTTGAATAGTTTAGAGGTGGCACATGCAAATTTACTTGGGACGGCAGGGTAATACCGCATATAGGTAGATATGGTGGACTCGTCTGGAACAACTTAGGCTCAAGGATTTTGATGCACAAGCAGAATTCCCGCTTAGTACAGGTGGAGGCTAGCAATAAGGTTGGGAAGCGACTAGCCAGAGAGCGAATATGGTCATGAACATACAGTATGCATAATCAACATTGAGTACTAGCATGAGTAGGATATGAGCACCATGAACATAAATATCATAGAGGCCATGTTGGTTTTGATTCAACTACATGCATAAACATGTGCCAAGTCAAGCCACTTGAAACATTCAGAGGAGGATACCATACCATCATACCACATCACAATCATTTTAACTGCATGTTGACAACCAAGGTAAATCATTATCAAACCCCTAGCTACTTAAGCATGGCATGAACAACTATAATCTCTAATTGTCATCACAAACATGTTTGATCATAATATGCTGAATCATGGACACTGATCTAAACACATTGATAAAGACAAGAACAGGTTGGGTTCATACCCGCTTTTTTTCACCGCGGTCATTCCACCAAATCATCGTCATTATTGCCTTTCACTTGCACAACCGAATGGTATGAAAATAATAATAGTGCAAGGGTACCATGGACTAAGCTGGAATCTGCAACAATTTATTCAAAGGAGAAGACAAGGTAAAATGGGCTCTCTGATAGATAATCAATAATGTATATGAGAGCCACTCAACAATGTTATCGTGGTCTTCTCCCTGTAAGAACTCAACTAAAAGAAAAGAAAAGAAATTCAGAGAAATATACTGAAATGTTTTTGGAGTTTTTGATTTTTCTTGAAGGCAAATTTAGAGAGAAAAACAAAAAGGAGAAAAACTATTTACACGGGAAAGCTCCCAACAAGCAAAAGAAGAAACAAGAAATCTTTTTGGGTTTTTGATTTTTAAAGGCTACCACTAAATAAACTAGAAAGCAAAAACCAAAAAGAAGGTAACTATTTTTTTTTGGATTTTCTTAAAGTTTTTCAAACACACAAGAAGAAAGCGAGAAAATAAAACTAGCATGGATAATACAATGAAAAAGTATGAGCACAGAAAACTAGAGTGAAATACATAAGCATGAATAAAATGTCGGTGGGAAATACGTACTCCCCCAAGCTTACGCTTTCAGCCTAGCTTGGTCTACAACCCTGTCCAGGATAATAATCGACGTGGTAGCTCGGAGAGGAAGTGCATTGAGCAGCCTCCTCAGCCTGAGGGGCAGCCTCAATTTCTGCATTGTATTCTTCTGCCCCGCGTTTTGATAGAGTATATCTCCCCTTAGCCTGAAAATCAAAAAGGGAAGGTGCAGGCAAAATCACATATACAGGGTCATACTTGTTAAAAACCAAATTATACTCATAAGTGCTTGCGTTTGACTTTAGAAACCTATGTGCACGCATAGCAGAAAAATTCAAGTACTTGTAAGGCAAAAAGATATCATTTGGCCTAGGAGGGATCCTCAAGTGTGCAGCTACGCATGAAGCATAAATCCCTCCATATAAATCACCATCATTCGCATTACGTTGCAATCTACGTGCCACAATAGTGCCCAAACAGAGTGCGCTACAATCCTGCTTGCCCGCGATACACTTCCCATTGAAAAGTGCAAAGTAGCGAATGGCGGGAAATTGAATACTTTTTATTCTGGCCTGTGTAACACCCCTGTCCTCACCAAAGCAGAGGCTTCTCAAAAACTGAGAATACTCTTCTGCTGGGGGTTCAACCAGCGACCCCCAATATGGAAGTTTATAGGCTAAGCAAAATTCTTCTAGAGAATAGACTGTGGAGATCTTCATAAATGCGAAACTAAACTCTAGAAGTGCGAATATTATACGAAAAATGCTGCGTAAAGGAGTGAGTAAGATGAAGGTACTGATCAGGCTGGCCTGCCATGTATGCGGTGAGGTCGGCGTTACTAATATATTCATCAAATTCCTCCTTAATTCCAGCCCCATCATAAAGTCTTGACACGGCCATCGACATCCTTCTGTTTTTGCACCTCTTACCGAGCTCGCTCGGGGCTCTTCATATGATGGACGTGCGGAGCTTGAGCTCGATGGTGCTCCCGTAGATTTCTTCCTAGAGGAACTCCTTCTCAAAAAGTTCATCTTTTTCTTGAACAGATTTCTGAAAAAAAATTGTCCACAAAAAGATGTTAACAAAACTTCACAAAATTGATAACAACTACACATACAAGTGCCTAGAGGCCATATCAAGCATCAAAACTACTTAGCACTCAAAGAATTCAACATGCAAGTTCATTTTCTGCAGCACCAAGAGTAGCTAAATATGCAAAACATAAACTACTAAAACAAAAACTAATTGGAGCATTGGAGGAGTCACATACCAAGGAACAATTCCTCAAAACAGTTTCAGAAATGGAGTTCTGAGCAAAGAGATTGAAAATGGCAGCAAGATGAGCTCAAACACGGGCAAGAACTGGGCACGATTTGTTTCAGAGGTAGGAGAAGTAGTTGGCTGGAAGGAATAAGTGAGGGGGCCCCTGTGGGGCCCACACAACACTGGGGCGCGCCCTGGTGCTGTGTGGCCACCCAGGTTGCCCTCTCACACTAGTTTTTATGCCAGAAATTCTAATATATTCAATAAAAATTCATGAAAAAATTTCAAGACATTCTGAGCACTTTCATTTCTGGACATTTTTATTGCACGGAGAATTCAGAAAACAGGAAAAACATGGCATTTATTCTATTTAACTAATAAAGAACAGAGAAAATAAGTTGCGTACAGAAAGTTGTGCTTGCTAAATTCATCAACCTCATGTCTCTCAAAAAGAATTCATTAAAGGTTGATCAAGTCTTATTAACAACCCCTTTCGATTAACATGAAACCGAAGAACTTTCACGAAAACACTATGTTACCTCAATGGGGACAGGCATGTCCCCTACCATAATTATTTCATATTTCATTTTGACAGTAGGAATAGGTAGTTGAAAAGTTTCAATAGTGATAGTGGGAGATTTTCCGATAACATTAATACCATTCACTTGAAGTTGCTTCCTCGGAAAATGCATCGTGTGTTCATTACCAGTAACATGAAAAGTGACTTTGCTTTTGTTGCAATCAATAACAGCCCCTACGGTATTCAAGAAAGGTCTTCCAAGAATAATTGACAAGTTATCATCTTCGGGCATATCAAGTATAACAAAGTCAGTTAAGATAGTAACATTTGCAACCACAACGGGCACATCCTCACAAATACCAATTGGAATGGCTGTTGACTTGTCAGCCATCTGCAAAGAAATTTCAGTAGGAGTGAGTTTGTTCAAATCAAGTCTTCTATATAAAGAGAAAGGCATAACACTAACTCCAGCTCCCAAATCACATAGAGCAGTTCTAACATAATTTCCCTTAATGGAACAAGGTATGTTATAAGTCCTATCACCATGCAGAGCAGAATTCAGGATACTTAAATCAGGAGCACAAGTAACACTAAGATCATGTTTACCAGATAAACACCTTCCTATGAAATAAGCAAAGTAATGAATAGTGGGAAAATGAATGCTTCCGATTCTACCCTGAGTTACTCCTCTAGTCTCCCCATTGCAAAGACTCCTAAGAAATACCTCATAATCTCTCTTCCGAGGCTCATTGAATGAACCCCAAAATGGAATCTTATAGATATAACAAAATTCTTCCAGAGACATGCTATATGATTTGTCATATAAACAAAAGACAACTCTTGGTGTAGTACGACTAGATATGTATTGAAAATCTTGCACGAAAGTATCAGTGAGGTTATAATATTGACTATACTTATCTGCGAGGGAGTCAGTCAAACCAGCATTTTCCACAAATTGATCAAATTCATGTTTAATGCTAGCACCGTTCATGAAAGTCTCACATGGCCATTGACAAGCTTTCACTCCGGCACCACGCAAAGAGTTTTCTCCCGGTTCATGATAAGTAGTCCTCGCGGTACTGCGGCTTGAAGAGCCTCCTGAGAGCATCCTCCTCAGCATTTTCCTTTTTCTGAAATTTTTTAGCAACTTATAAAAAGTGAACAAAATTCAACATAATTAATAGCAACAACTCCTACAAGCTTCTAGAGGCTAGACCAAGCATCAAAACTACTTAGAACCAAGTAAATTCAACATGCAAGCTCATATTCATGGTCACCAACAGTAGCAAATTAAGCAAAGAAGAAATCACTTGAACAAAAACTAATTGGACCAATGGAGGAATCACATACCAAGGAGCAATTCTTCCGAAAAGTTTCGGAAACGGAGCTCTGAGCAAAGAGATCGAAAATTGTTCGCAAATGAGCAAGAACATGAGCTATGGAGGAAGAACAATTTTTTCTGGAGGAAGAAGAAAGCAGGGGCCGCGGTCACCAAGTGAGTGGGTGCCTGTGGGCCCCACAAGGCACCATGGCGCGCCCAGGGGGTAGGCACGCCCCATGGTGCACCTCCTTGGGGTGTGTTCAGTACCAAAAATCTTAAATATTCAAAAAAAATTATGTTAAATTTTCAGGGCATTTTGAGAACTTTTATTTTTGCATCATTTTATTGCACAGGAAATTCAGAAAACAGGCTAACGGGGTATTTAAACTTTATTAAACTAATGCAAACAAGGAATAAAGTAACATTACAGAAAATTGTGCTTACGGAATTCATCGATTATATGCTCCTCAAAAAGAATCCATTAACAAGGTTGATCAAGTCTTCTTAACGAACTATTTTCGAGTGACATAAAACCGAAGAATTTTTGTATAACACTAGGTTACCTCAACTTGAATAGGCATGCTTCCAATCATAATAGTTTGATATTTCTTTTCTGGAACCAAAATAGGAAATTCAAAGTCTCCAATAGTGATGGTCATAATTTTTTCGATAGAATTGAGACTGTTTACTTTATTTGGCTTCCTCAGAAAATAAACCGTATGCTCATTGCCATTGACATGAAAAGTAACCTTGCTTTTATTACAATCAATAAGCCCCTGCAGTGTTAAGAAAAGTTTTCCAAGGATAACAGACATGTTGTCATCCTCGGGCATATCAAGTATAACAAAGTTTGTTAAGATAGTAACATTAGCAACCACAACTGGAACATCCTAACAAACACCAACAGGAATAGTTGTAGACTTGTTAGCCATTTGCAAAGAAATTTTAGTGGGTATTAATTTACTCAAGTCGAGTCTTTTATAGAGAGAGAAGGACATGACACTAACACCAGCTCCCAAATTGCGAAAAGCAGTTTTAACATAGTTATTCCTAATTGAGCATGGTATAGTAGGTATCCCTGGATCTCCTACCTTTTCAGGGATTTTTCCTTTGAAAGAATAATTTGCAAGCATAGTACAAATTTTAGCCTCAGGAATTTTCTTTTATTAGTAACAATATCTTTCATGTACTTAGCATAAGGAGGCATTTTCATAGCATCAGTCAAAGGAACTTGCAGAAACAAAGGTCTAAGCGATTAAAAGCATCTTCATCCTTTGATTTTAAAGCCTTACTAGGAAAAGGCATGGATTTTTGTACCCATGGTTCTCTTTCTCCACCATGCTTCCTAGCAACATAATCTCTTTTATCATATCTTTTATTTCTAGGAGGTGGGTCATCAAGCTCAACTTCAGGTTCTACCTCTACCTCTTTATCAGGTTCATTATTATCATTAGGTGGAGGATCATCAACAACATGATCATCATTAACATCATTAACATTGTCATTATCACTAAGTTCATGCTCATCACCTGATTGTGTTTTAGTATCAGAAATAGAAACATTATTAGGATTCTCAGCAGGTTTTTCTATAACAGGTTCACTAGAAACATGCATAGTTTTATTCCTATTCTTCTTCTTCCTCTTCTTCTTAGGTGAACTAGGTGCACTATCATTAATAATTTGAGAATCCTGTTCAATTCTTTTAGGATGCCCCTCAGGATATAAGGGATCCTGAGTGGATCTACCTCATCTAGTGTCTACTCCATAAGCATGTTTTTTTTGTTGTTTAAGCATATCTCTAAACAAATCTTGTTGTGATTTAGAAACTTGTTCAAGATGAGTGTGAACCATAGAGAAATGCTTACATAAGCCTTGAACATCATTAGAAATTCTAATTAGCATATCACTCAACTTTTGAATAACCCTAGCATTGTGTTTGAATTGATCACTTATTTGCATATTAAAGTTTTGTTGATTAATAACAAAGTTATCAAATTCATCCAGGCATTGACTAGGAGACTTATTGTATGGAATATCACCTTCATCGAATATGTAAAGAGAATGTACCTCTACTACCTGTTTAGGAGGATCAAGTCCATGTATTTCTTCAATATGTAGTAGATTCTTAACATCTTCAGCTTTAATACATTTTTCTTTCATTGATTTCTTAGCTTCCTGCATATCTTTACGACTGAGGAATAGAATACCTCTCTTCTTTGGAGTTGGCTTAGGTGGTGGTTCGGGAAGTGTCCAATCATCGGCATTTTTCAATAAGTTGTTCAGTAATTTCTGAGCTTGCTCAACTGTTCTTTCCCTGAAAACACAACCAGCACCACAATCTACATAGTCCCTAGATGCATCGATTAGTCCATTATAAAAGATGTTAAGGATTTCATTCTTCTTAAGAGGATGATCTGGCAAAGAATTAAGTAACTGGAGAAGCCTCCCCCAAGCTTGAGGGAGATATTCTTCCTCAAGTTGTTTAAAATTATATATGTCCTATAAAGCAGCTTGTCTCATATGAGCAGGAAAATATTTATCAGTAAAGTAATAGATCTTATCCTGGGGACTACGCACACAACCAGGAGCAAGATTATTGAACCACACTTTAGCATCATCCTTTAATGAAAAAGAAAACAACTTAAGAATATAATAGTATCAAATCTTTTCCTTTTGAGCAAACAGGGTGGCAATATCATTCAATTTAGTCAAGTGTGCAACAACCTTTTCAAATTCATATCCATGAAAAGGATCAGATTCAACCAAAGTAATAAGCTCAGGATCAACAGAGAATTCATAATCCTTATTAGTAACAAAAATAGGAGAAGTAGCAAATCTAGGATCAAATTTCATCATCTTATTCATAGCTCTCTCCTTAACCATAGCAATCAAGCCTTCTATACCCTTATTTGTATTAAAAGACATAAACTCTCTAGAAAACTCCTCATCAGGTTCAGGAACATCAAGTGTTTTATCTCTAATAGGAGTAGTAGGTGTAACAGGAGATTCATATTTTTCAGCAGTTTCAAGTTCTTTAGCTTTAGCAATTTGAGCAACCAAAAATTCACCAAGTGGAACAGTATTATCAAGCAGAGTAGAAGCATCATCTTGAGTATCATCAATAACAGAAGCAATGCCTACTGAGTGTGACTTATCATCCTGCCTAGTACGAGGTGGCGGTGTCACAAGTTGATTAAAAACAATAGGTGAATCGAGCGTAGAGCTAGTTGGTAGTTCCTTACATCCCCTCGTCTTAGAGGGCATGATCTTAGTTTTGGAATCTTTGAGGTTCTTCATAGTAAAGATAAATTATAGCAAATAATTGTCTCCCAAGTTAACTTAATAAATAGAGCTATGCTCCCTGGGAACGGCGCTAGAAAATAGTCTTGATGACCCACAAGTATAGGGGATCGCAACACTCTTCGAGGGTAGTATTTCACCCAAATTTATTGATTCGACACAAGGGGAGCCAAAGAATATTTATAAGCCTTAGCAATTGAGTTGTCAATTCAACCACACTTGAGAAATCACTTCCTTGCAGCAATTTATTAGTAGCACAGTAATATGATAGCAGCGGTAGCAAGGTAACAGTAGCAGTAACAACAACAGTAGCAGATTTGTAACCAGCGGAGTAATAGTAACTTGAGCAAATGCAATAGTATTGAAGCATAGGCATGTAGTAGCGATGGATATTCAGATGAGATTCAATATGTAACTGTCACAACCTAGAGCGACGCACAATAGCTCAAATTCATCAATCATATGTAGGCATGTATTCCGTATATAGTCATATGTGCTTGCGGTAAGAACTTGCATGATATCTTTTGTCCTACCCTCCCGTGGCAGTGGGGTCCTAATGGAAACTAAGGATAATTAAGGCTCTCCTTTTAATAGAGAACCGAAAGAAAGCATTAACACATGGTGAATACATGAACTCCTCAAGTTAAGGTCATCCCCGTCAATATCCCAATCAGTGTCACCTTGGGGGTCTAAGGTTCAGAACAATAACAGGTGCATACAACTTGCAGATATGATCAAGAACACAAATATATTCATGAAAACATAACATTATCATATCTGAAATCATGGCACTCGGGCCCTAGTGACAAGCATTAAGCATAGCAAAGTCATAGCAACATCAATCTCAGAACATAGTGGATACTAGGGGTCAAGCCCTAACAAATTGACACAATTACATATGAAATCTCATCCATCTCCATCTACCTCCAGTATGCCTACAAGGGGATTACTCACTCATGATTGTGAGCATCATGAAATTGTTGATGGAGAAGGGTTGGTGATGACGACGACGACAAATCCCTCTCTCCGGAGGCACGAACGGACTCCAGATCAGGGCTCCCGATGAAGAACAGGAGGTGGCGGTGGCTCCGTATCATAAAACTTGATGAAACTTTCTCTCTTAATTTTTTTCTCAGGAAGCCAGAATATATAGCGTTGGAATTAGGTCAGGAGGAGGTCCAGGGGCCCCACAAGGCACCATGGCGTGCCCTGGGCGGTGGGCGCGCCCCCTGCCTTGTGGGCCCATGGTGGCTTCTCTCTGGTATTTCTTTGCTCCAGTATTTTTTATTTATTCCTAAAAAATCTCCGTAAAGTTTCGTCCAATTCTGAGAACTTTTTATTTCTGCACAAAAATAACACCAAGGTAGTTCTGCTGAAAACAGCGTCAGTTCGGGTTAGTTTTATTCAAATCATGTAAATTAGAGGCCAAAACAAGAGCAAAAGTGTTTGGAAAAGTAGATATGTTGGAGACGTATCAGTCACCACCTTGTCGATGCACTAAATAATATTGATATCTCTATAGCTAATAAAATGAATGCATTACATTAAGGTTGACACACAGGTCATTAAAGTGACAATCATATGGCTCCAGCCATCATGCCGAATCATGACACGCATGTCATGTTAATTAATTTGCATCATATAGTCATCTCATACATAATTAAACTAAATATGACGAAGACTATACCACATCTCATGCACATGCATCTTGCAAAACCAATTTAGACGCCTCTAATCGGTTCATACATGATTTTATTTTACGCGGCTTCTAAGATTTCGAAACAAACCGTAACTACCAACGTCCATCATCAAGTATGATTATTCAAGTCGCTAGATTAACTTTGCGGGGCATATGAAACATGAGATAAAAAATCTCGAGCCCCATACTAAACTTCATCATACGCTAGAACCCCATGCAGATCATATCTGCATGCCCTTTAGTTTGTGAAACATTCATCTTTTTTAACTATGGCGAAACCCAAACAACTGAAGCACATCGTTGATCTGTCAACTAGCATACTCGGGAGTTGCATAGAAGGATTGCGGATAGCCAAAATTACGCAAATTCAAGGGAAGCAACAAGAACATCAGGTAATAGATATCATCTACTACCCGCACAAATATTATTTAGCAATAGATCTTATCTACTACAAAATTATATTATGCAATAACCATACATCTCATGTATTCTAGATCATAACCGGCATCTATGCATAGCACAGCTCATGATGCCATTGTAGGTTAACGCAGCAGAAAACAAAAAAATTCCATCATATGCACCAGCCCAGGACCACTATGAAGATGCATACAAAGTTTGATCTGATCATTACCAACTCGTAGCGCAGCGGAAGTAGAGTTGGTGAAGATCGTTGGTGTAGATCCCCGTAGCAAGGAATTTACAACCCCCCAATCACGAGGATTTTCTCCCTTGAACAGTCCCTCGATCAGTCCCTTAGAGAGAACCTCGGACAGTCCCTCGAATAGAAGATCCAACCTATGAACTCTCTACCGGGTTGCACACATACGGTGTCACCTATCCAGCAGGGCTTCGCCGCCCAAAACTAATCCCTGCCGGAGACTAGACAGCCTTTCGGCAGTACAAAACTATTTCGTGGAGGAAGAGAAAGAGAGGCAAATCATTGCATGCCATGTGGTGAGAAAACTTGAGTGAGATGGAGAGCCCTCTCCACCTCTATTTATAGTGGGAGGAGGGGTGGATGGAGGCATGAGGATGAAGGCCAAAAGCCCTCCCCCCCCCCCACAAACCAACCCACCAAAGATGGGAGGTTGCCCCATGGGGGGCCCACACTTAGCCGGCCACAACCAGGGGCCCCTCCAAAGGGGGTCCCACCCCTCCAACATCTCCCACTATATGTGGGGCTTGCCCCCCAAGAGAGGGGGGCCTCCCCAACATCCAACCACCAAAAAGGAGGCTGCCCCCTTAAGGGGGCACCCCATAAAAATAGCCCACGAATCGTGGGATCTTATCCCCTCACACTGTGACAAGATGTTATTCTGTGTATTTTCTCCAAAAAAATTCCGGAAGGTCCCAGAACATTTCCAGCTCCCTCTAAAATAATTCTGGACGTGTTCCAAAACATTTCTGCTATGATGGTTTACTCCGAAACAATTTTTTGTTTTCTCTCCGAAACTTTCCCGTCATCTCCGAAACTTTTCCAGCGACTTCGAAACACTTCCGGTTTTCTCTCTGAAACTTTTTCGTTGTCTCTAAAACTTTTTTGGTGACTTTGTCTCTGGCTCATAATTTAGTACTCAGTAAATAGATGACTCTTAAGTGTGTGACCCTATAGGTTTGGTGAAATATGGACATGACCGGAACACTTTCCGATCAATGATCAATAGCGAAACCGTGGACATCCATATTGACCTCTATACTCACACAAATGAATATTCGAGTGAACCTTTAGCTTTCATGTGCTATTCATGTTGCTTGTGATATGTTACAAAAACCCGAGGTGAGATTTATCGGCATCCCCGTGAATCAACAACTTGTTCACTATGCTAGTTTCCTTGTTACCGGTTTTGTTCTCTTTTCTCGTTCCCGTGTTCCGGCATCCCTGTGATCAAATCATGATGTGTCTGGCCAGACGATGATGGATACCATAACACCGAGAGGGCCCCAAGAATATCTCTCCATCGTCGGAGGAGCAAATCCCAATCTTGAGCTATCTAGTCCCTTGTCATACTTTTCCATGAACCTGTAAGCCGCCGTAATAGCCATCCTTTTACGGATGACGTTTAACAAATCTCAAAGTTTATGAAGCAAGCATAAAGGAACTCGATACTCTCATGGTCTAAGGAATTATGCAAACATTAACTTTCTCTGTGTTATAAACCATTAACTTGTGACGAATGTATCTCATAGCATAACATCAATTGGGTCGGTTCAACGCAAATATCTTTCTAACATTGTGCCCTCAACGTTGCAGGCATACTCACGCTCATGATCAGAAAAATAGAACCATCATGCAACACTTGAGCTAGTCTTAGAGGGCAGACTAGGAATCTATTTTACCGTTCATTATTCCACACGTGCATATGAGTTTTCCTCCGAGCCTCGTGGTTATTGCTGACTTGAGAATCATAGCAGTTATAGCACGGAATATAAACATAATTACGAACATGAAAATAAATAATAACATTTATTATTGCCTCTAGGGCATATTTCCTACAGAAAGTGAGGCCCAAGCCCGGTCCAGATATCAGGCTTTGGGCCGGGCTTCTCGGACCGGGCCACCCATGCCCAGGTTTAATTTTGGTGCCTAGCGAACGGCCTCTTGGCGCGAGCGCGCGAAAACGCGGCTGTGGAAGGGCATCGAAGCTCTGCCTTCGCCAGGAATCTGGTCGGACCGGATGTTTTTTTCCCTATGAAACGCCCTTTTCCTATTACTGTGTTCCAAAGGGCATTAATGGAATTTTTTCTATAAAATTCCTATCCTTTAAAATTTCTGAAAAAAAACCCTATGTTCCAAACAGGGCCTTCTTTATTGGGTGACCCGATAGCATGGGTTATGTCGAGGCCCGTTATTTCCTTCTCCAGACTGATTGGGTCCGGGACAAAATCGGCCGAAGAAAAAATTGTCGAATGGTTTCTAATGAGGAACAGTGGCAATTAGCGACCATGTACACGTGTCAAAACACAGCTGGACAAAATTTCGACTGAAAGCCAAATGATAACAGTCGACTGATCATTATCCACTCCATAGTCGATTTAATCTATAGAAAAGAAAATTATGATAATACCTACAACACCAAATATATATAGTATGAAAATATATCCTATGATGAATATAACGAACTTAATTTGAGTTGTATATTTTTAAGAGACTTTATCAAATTTAAATAAGTTTGATCTAAAACAAAATTAGAAAGGGAGCAGAACCGCGTTGCATCTTTCTTTTCACCGCGTGACTAAACTCGAACCGGGCTACCCCTTTCCATTTAGAGTGAATTCCATTTTTACCCCCTATTTTCACGTTTGTGATAGATTTTACCCTATTTAGCTAAAATTCTCAATTTTTACTCAATTTAGCAAAACCTGTGACACAAATTACCCCCTTTTATTGTTATTTTCAAATTTTTTGCTGACTGTACCTGCCATGTCTACGGTTTATTTTGCTTTCTGTTTTTTCGTCTGGTTTTCTCGCACAGTAGCAAACCCACCGACCGCACCTGGTCCAACCCGACCGAAACCAGCCCACCCGGTCCAACCCGACCGAAACCAATGCTGCTCGCACTCGCTGCTGCCGATGGAGATGACTAGCAGGTCCAACAACACACCCTGTAGACGCACCCGAACCCGCCCTCGCCGACCATGAGCGAGCGGCTGAAGTTGCGGATGGCGCTCTTGAGCTCGAAGAAGGTGAAGACCCTGAGGTTGGTGGGCCGGTCGGAGAAGCTGGGGTACTGCTTCTTCCGGATGGACTCGGTGCTCATGCCGGACACGTTGATGGAGTTGAGGTCGGAGCAGGACCGCGGATCGCGCTCCGTCGATATCGTGCTGAAGGACCACACAGATGCCGACATGGCGGCAGGGCTGGTACGCTCCTCCTTGGCGTCCCCGTGCAGGAACGGCAGGCACCTCATGGCTGCTGCAATGCGGTGGCAATTCAGTCATGGAAACAATTAAGAGTGTACCTTGATGATTGGTTGAAACATCACAAAAGGAAATCTGAAGATTGGACCGAGAAGCGCCGGCACGAGTTATGAAAAGAGAAAAATTCACTATCGGGCCTATTACTTGCGCTGGTGCCCACTTTAGTCCCTGTGGTTACAAATACCCAAAATACAGTCACCAAACTTGCACTTGGGGGTCATCTACGGTCCATTATACGGTTTTGTGTACGTATGTGCTGAGCTGGCGCTAGTCAACCGATGCCAAGTGTGCATTGACTGCCACATGTGCCCAGCTCGCTCGAATACGCATGCACGCAGGTTTTTTTTTTGCAAAACTGCCAGTTATTAAAAGATCCCCCACCTGGTCGGATCGAGCCACCCCTGGTCCGACCGAGCCACTCCCTGTCTCGCTTCTCCCCTGCTTCTGGCTTCTTCCCTGGTTCGTCGTCGCTACCGAGGTGGTTGCCTCAACATCTCCGGCGTGGGTGAGCATGGCGACGGCCCCATGAGCTCGTCGTCGGACGCTGCGCCGCCGCCGTCCATGCCATTTGGGAGGGGCCTGCGTGACGTCCCTCTCGCACTGTCGCGTCGTGACGACCATGCCTCGCCGCCCCTCTATGGTACGTCACCGTCGCCGCCGGTAGGTTCTGTACTCGATCTATCCATGAAAGCTCCGGGGAAGAGCTTGCGTTCGAGTCAATTGCGCACGGGTGCTAGGGTTTGGGCTATTTCTCTCCCCTTTTGCCACAGATGGTGTAGGGTTTATGGTTTTAGCAGCGGACGTTGAGCAGGGCCACAGATCAAAGCTAGGGTTTCTGATGGGCTATGGATGTTGTATTTGGAGATGATCTAGGGTTTGCAGAGCAAAATTAGGGTTTGATTTTGGATATGTTATGGGAAGGCCATGCTCGCTTCTCCCCTGTTTCTTCGCTTTATATGGCCTGATTGTTGATCATAAGGCGTTTTGCGCATGAGATGATCGTTTTGCCCATGAAAGATCATATATTTGTTCAGTGGAGGCCATGAATCAGTGCTTTCTTTCTGCAACATGTATGAATTTTGCTCTGTAAGATAACTGAATTTTTATGTGTTAACCTGTCTGAATACTGAAATGTCTGAACTTGATTTAGTACAATAACTGAACATTGACACTGAGCATTGCCACTTTGCTTGTTTTGGTCAAATTACATTTCTTTACTGCTTGCTAAGTACCCTTTATTAAGTCCTACTTAATCAGTTAACTGAGCTACTGGTGGTTTCATACAATAACTGAATTTTGGAGTTAACTAAATATTTTCAGCTTGACTGAACCTTCATAAATGTCTCAGTTTATCTTATCTGAACATTGCCACTTTGAATGTTTTGCAGGACCCCTAAGCAACCACTTCTCGGTTGAGGTCATACATGGTGTCTATTTCCTTTGTGCAGGCAAGCATAGGGATTACCACAAAGGCCACTCCATTTGGTATGACTACTGTGACATAGATAACTGGACACCTACTGTTGTTGCTAGTCTAGTTGAGGAAATTGGGTATGAGTTTGAGGGCTGGATCAGGGCTTATTGTTGTGTTCCATCATTGACTATGTACAAGAATGGTTTAAGAGAGATTAAGATAGGGGACAACACAATGACAGATAACATGAAGGATTGTGTTCTGAATGGGAATCATTTTCAGCAAATATTTCTTGATCATGATGAGAGCCTGAGATCATATATTTCACCTGTTCCTGTTCATTCTAATGATGAGGATCCTCCATTTGCCAAATTCAGTGGAAGTAGGCCAAAGAAAGAGCAAGTGCATGATCAAGATGAACATGAAGAGCACCATGTTGAGCAAGTTGTGGTGGCACAGGAGCAGGCTGAGCAAGATCAAGATCAACAGCAAGAGGACAATGTTGAGCAAGTTGTGGTGGCACAGGAGCAGGCTGAGCAAGATCAAGATCATGTGGCTGAGCAAGGTCTAGTTGAAGATGCACTATCAGAAAGTGAGGAAGAGTCAGAAGAAGAGGATTACATGCCAGGACCACCTCAACCAGGAGAGTACATGCATACATTTCAGTTTGAGTTCAGGGGCAGAAAAAAAAAAGTTGTAGGGTTTTAAACATGGATGCAGCAGATACAATTGGTTGTTCAGTAATGCAGGATTCAGATGAAGATTTCATTCCACAAATTATTGATTCAGACATTGATCTGCAAGATGATGATGACTTGTTTGACAAAAATGTTGATTGTGAGAAAGGCAAAGGTAAAGCAGTCCAAGAAGAAGCTGATGATCCTACTGAAGATGTGGACATGTGCTTGCCTTCTTCTGATGAAGATAAGGTTAAGCTGAATTTCAAATGTTTTAGAGAAGAGGACCTGTCTAAACCAGAGTTCCAAGTGGGTTAGACATTTGCTAGTGTTGAGTTACTGAGGAGGGCTATCAAGGAGTACAGCTGTCATGAAAGGGTTGACATCAAGTGCCCTAGAAATGATAGGAAAAGAGTTAAGGCCATTTGTGAAGATGGGTGTCCATGGTCTTTGTTTGCATCATTTGATGGGAGAATCAACTACTTCATGATCAAGAAGTATAACCCAAAGCATACCTGCATAAAGAAATGGAGTGTCAAGTCATTCACTGCTCCCTTCATGGCAGGAAAATATCTTGATTCATTCAGAGCAGATGAAAACATGAACATGAAGAATTTTGCAAGGGTTGTTCAGAAGGACTGGAACATGACAACGACAAGGAGCAAACTTAGAAGGGCCAGGAGACTAGTCAAGAAAGTCATTGAAGGAGGTGAGTTAGAGCAGTATAACAATATGTGGGATTATGCAGCAGAATTCAAAAGATCAAACCCAGGCAGCTCTTTCTATGTAGGTGTCAATGATGGCATATTTGGAAGTTGTTATTTCTCTCTGGATGCCTGCAAAAGGGGTTTCATGCAAGCCTGTAGGCCTGTCATTTGTTTGGATGGATGCAACCTGAAGACAAAGTATGGAGGTGTTATGCTGTGTGCTGTTGGTATGGATCCTAATGACTGCATTTACCCTATAGCTTTTGCAGTTGTTGAGGTAGAGAACACTGACACATGGAAATGGTTTCTGTCAAATCTGAAGAGTGACTTGAGAATTCTGAACACAGAGCCATGAACTATAATGTCAGACAAGCAAAAGGGGCTGATCAAGGGAGTGAGGCAGCACTTTCCTGATGCAGAGCACAGACACTGTGTTAGGCATATATGGCAGAATTTTCAGCAAACACACAAAGGAGATGTTCTGAAGAACCAGTTATGGAAGTGTGCAAGGAGCACAACACCAGAACTGTGGGCTGCAAGCATGGAGGAAATGAAGGCAATCAGCCTCGAAGCATACAAATGGCTTGAGCAGCTACCACCCAACACTTGGGTTAGGGGCTTCCAAAGAGAATTGAGCAAGTGTGATATCCTTCTGAACAACAACTGTGAGGTTTTCAACAAATATATTCTTGAGGCCAGGGAGTTGCATCTCAGATCAATGATTGAGAAGATCAAAACCCAGCTCATGGTCAGATTCTACAACAAAAGAAAGGAGGCAGAGAACTGGCCTGGTTCTGTATGCCCAAAAATAAGAAAAAGAATTGAAAGGAATATAGAGCTGGCAGCTACATGCATGGTTTCAGGGGCTGGTGATGACATTTTCCAGGTTGACAACAGGAGCAAGACATACATTGTTGACCTCAAGGAAGAGAGTTGTACAAGCAAAAGGTGGGATCTTAGTGGAGTTCCATGCCACCATGCAATTGCATGCTGCAGACATGAGAGAATTGACCCACAGAGTTTGGTGCATTCCTGCTACAGTATTGAAGCATTCAAGTTAGCATACAAGCCAATTATCAAGCCTTACAGAGATAGGAGTGAGTGGCAGAAGATGACTGGTTGTGAAATCAAACCACCTGTCTATGAAAAGAAAGTTGGGAGGCCTTCAAACAAGAGTAGGAGAAAGCAGCCTTATGAGATTGAAAAGAAAGATGGCACAAAGGTACTGACCAAACATGGAGGCACAATAACATGTTCATACTGCCATGAACAGGGCCACAACATCAAAGGGTGTAATACTAGAAAAGCTGGCATTTTGCCAAAACTACCAGTGAGAAGGGGGCTAAGGGCTATTCCTGAGGATGTGTCTGATGATGAACCAGTTATGGCACAACAAGATGGTGGGCAAGTCACACAGGAGGAGGTTCTCACACAGGAGGAGGTTCTCACACAGGAGGAGGTTCATGTCACACAAGATGGTGGGCAAGTCACACAAGAGGAGGTTCATGTCACACAAGAGGATGTCAATGCCACACAGAATGATTGCCCAGTGCAGCAACAAGAGGATGAATATGATACACCAGTTGTCTTTCAGGTAAATTCTAATCTTTTTTGTCCATTTCTTTTAGGTTGTATTTAATATGATACAGCAGTGATGATAGCATGTGATGATTGGCTGTGCACAGGTGCAAGACTTTGGATGTACAATGCTTCATAAGATGCAGCAGTCTAGGCCTGTACCCAGAGAAGAAATTGAAGGCACTCTGCCAGATTCATCATTCATATTACAGGCATCCAGTTCTCAAGCTTCAACACATACAACAACAGCTACAAATGGTGGCAACCTGACCATGAAGTTGCTGAAGATGAAAAGAGACAAAGAAAGGCAGATGGCAGCCAGAAGAGATGAAGCACTAGAGGCAATGAATGAGATGGCAGAGAGGAGGGCAGAGGAGGCTGAAGCAAAGAGGCAGGAAATTGCTATCAGGAAAGCAGAGAAGGCAGCCAGAAGAAGAAGAGCAACAAAAGAGACGAAGGCTGAGGAAACAGCAGCAAAGCTGGAAGCTTCAGCAGCAAAAAAAGCAGCATTACAAGAAGAGAAGGAGGCCAGGGCAATTGAAGCAATTGTAGCTAAGGCAGAGGCAGCAATGAAGAGAAGAGAAGAGCAAGAAGCAAAGAGAGCTATTGCAGCTCAGAAGAAAAAAAAAGATCAAGAAGCTAAGAAGAAACAGCAAGAAGAGGCCAAGAGAAGAAGAGCTGAAGAGAAGAAGCAAGCAGGAGGGCCAAGTGGACATGTGCCCAAGAAGAAAAGAGTCAACATGTTTGATGAGTTCAGATGAAGTAGTGCAGTTGCACTTGTATTTCAGTGATTTTTTGGCAGAAACTTAAATCTGAGTGTTTGAAACTACAAGAGCTCAAATGTAGTTCATTCAGTGACTCATTTCAAATGTACCAGACATAAGTGGTTCATTGAGTAATTTGATGAGTAATTTGATGCAAGCTAAACTTGATGCACACTGAATTTTTGCTTCTCTGTCCATTTTTTGCTTCTCTGTCCATTTTTGCTGAATTTGATGCACACTGAATTTTTATGACTGAATTTGTCTTGCTGAATTTGCTGTAAACTGAACATATGCACCAAATTTTGTTTAAAGAAAAAAAATCAAACAAAAAAAGTTTTGCCTGGGTCTCGAACCCAGGACCTGTGGTATTGAACGTTGGGGGCAATGCCAGTGGGGTAGTACTAATGCTTTGATCAAGGGCAGGTACTAAACTAACTATTTAGTAGTTGCTAGTGGCCCAATGGCCCATGCCTTTTCGGTTTCCTTCTTGCTCTTTAAGCCTACCCACCCACCGCTTCACTCTCCACTCACCTCCAGTCCACAGTCCACCCACGTCGCCTCGGTTACCCTGCTACCAAACTTCCACGCCGCCGCCGAGCACCACACCACCGTCGACGCCATGGACAACAGCCTCGCCTGGCAGAGGCTCATCGACGACCTGGCAGGCGATGACAAGGCCATGCGCGCTGACCTGAAGGAGATCGGGTAGTGGTTCCCGAGCATCGGAATGATGTGTCACCACGCGCGTGGCCTCCTCAAGGTCATGACCGAGGACGAGCTCGACCGCGCCATCACCAACCCCAAAGGAATCCCTCCGGTGTTGGTCCTCCGTTTCAGGATGCAGGAGACGCGCTCCGATGACCCGCGGCAGCGCGCGCGGTGGTGGATGTACCGGTCCGCCACCACGCCGCGGCAGCTCGATCCGCATCGCGTTTCCTCCAGGATGGAGGGCGTCAAGGATGTCGAAGTGGTCATCCCCGCGCCTGTCAACACGTCGTACTGGGACCGCTTCCAGCCCGACCTGCTGGTGCGCGATGATATCTCTGACGCCGACTCGTCAGACTCGGAGTACGACTCCGACGACACCTCTGGCTACGACGCCGACTCATCCTGGTCGACTGGCTAGGAGGAGCCGGAGGTGATTGTCCTCTCTGACGACGAGCCGGAGGTCAAGGTGGCGGCGCCCATCGTCCCCGAGCCGGAGGTCCAGATGGTGGCGCCCGTCGCTAGGGAGGGTGACAAGCATCGCCCCATTGACGTCGAGCTTCTTCCAGATGTTCCTAACATTGTCAAGCAGGAGGTGGAGGTGGTCCTGGGCGTCGCAGCACAGCCAGAGAGGAAGAAGAAGAGGAAGGTGACAGTTGCCATGGAGGTTCGCCGCTCGGAGCGCCTCCAGAAGATGAAGAACTGAAGATGAAGAAGATGCAGTTGCCAACATGAAGAAGATGCAGTTGCAGTTAGTTAGGTATGCTGAAATATACAAATTTTCAGCATATAAGTTATAAAATAGTGTAGTTTGTTAGGTGTGCTTGTATATTAAGCACATAAGGATGTTCATGCTGTCATGTTGATGCTGTTGATGCTGTCTTGTTGCTATATAAGGCAACAATCCAAAAGTGTGTTGTTGCTATATAAGGCTACAATCCAAAAGAAGTTAACTGAATTTTGTCTGTTGATGCTACTGAAGTTAACTGAATTTTGTCAGCAAATTCAGTTAACTTGCTCAGCACCTTTGGTCCACCAACTGGTTCAAGTTTGTACTTGCACACCCTGTAACTTGCATTATGCATGCACCTTTGGTCCACCAACACCACCAGAGCAACCACCAGATCTACCACCAGGTCCACCACCACCAGATCCCCTTCTTCTTCCTCCTCTTCCACCAGATCTTCATCTTCATCCTCCATTTTCCTCCTCTGCTCCTGTTCCCCTAGTCTCCAGCAGCAACCACTGTGTCCTGGGATGATCTCCCAACCTCTTCTGAAGATGACTCTATGACAAGCAAGGTTAGTCATGTCCTCTCCTCCACGCAGCTAGGGTTAAACAGCAGCTAGGGAACAGCTTCTAGGGTTATACTTAACAAATGCAAATTTTTATTTTTTTTAACCTCCTGCCACAATTTTCTGCAAAGAATGGACTGGCCTGGCCACAGATTTGCCTAGCTTTACATGTGAGCATGGATCTTTGTGTGAGAAGCATGTGGCTTTTCAATCAGTTGATAGAGGAAGAAGATTCCTGGCCTGTGCACACAAGGTTTGTAAAAATCCAGATAATAGTGCCATTTTAATTCCATTTCATCATTTGACTGTGACAGGGGCTTTTATCTGAAGATTTGCAAATAACTGAATAATGTCACTTAACTGAATCTTTGTTTCGATGACAGGAAGTACCTAAATGCACCTATGTGGAATGGATAGACCCTGAGTGGCCTGAAGCATTGAACATGAGCCTAGCTACCATATGGAGCATGTATGAAGAGGAGACAAAACAAAGGCTAACACAAAATGTGTTGAGTGCTGAACAGAACTTGAAGATCATGGAAGAGAAGACAAAATTGGAGAATGAGCTGAGACATTTCAAGCTTGATTTTGCCAAGATGGTTGCTGAAAAGGAGCAGGCAATGAGCCAATTAGGCAACACACAAATTGCTCTGGCTGATCTGAAGGAAGAGCTTGAGAAGAAGAAGAGCACTGACAAATCAGTAACAAACATTCATCAGGTACTCAGGGCTAAGGCATAGAAAGAGAGGGACCAAGTCATACAGGAGAGGGATCAATTGAAGCAAGAGAAGAGAAAGCTTGAGTACACAATTGGTGACTTATTCAAACACAAAGAGGAGACCAAGGAGAAGATAAGGAAGCTTAAGGGGATGCTGAATGATTTTGACTGAACTTATCTGGTTCTTGTCCATGTGTAAACTGAATTTGTCTAAGTATGTTGTGAAATGGATTTGGTTGTCAACTGAATTTATCTTGCCTGTCAACTGAATTTTAAGTGCAATGGATCTGGTTTTCAACTGTAATATGTTGTGAAATGATTAGAATTGAATTGACATGTTGTGTTGCTGTTTAAATAAAGAAGTAACATAACAACATTGGTACATATTCAACATTCCAAGATAACATAAGAGAACAACATTGGTACATAACTCCAGTCTTCATATTACATGATCAGTTATCCATTACAACCATCACAGCATGCAACCATTACAACCATGAAAGCATGCATCCAAACCCAAAACAAGGACTTAATCTACTTAGTGTGCTCACTGATTTCACTACATCTCACTTCTGCATAACTACTATGAAACACAGCACACAAAGCACCATAACAGCAGCCATCACTAGCTTCAGCAGCACTAGGATTTCTCTACCTAATCCAAGCAGCATAGCAACTTGCTGCTTGGTAGCAAAGTTATTCTCACTAGGGGTGCCAAATGACCCAAAATCAACTCTGCCAGCACCTCTCCCAGCCATGCCCCTTCCAGCTATGCTTCTTGTGTTCATTGCTTCAGTCCTCTTCCTCTCAAGCTCCTCCCTTTTATCCTCAGCTGCTCCTATTGCATCCACAGCAGCATCACCAACAAGAAACCTATGTTCAACAAGATGCTGCACATATTCAAGCTCCCAACGCCAGAAATCACAGGTGACCTATAAAACAGAGGAAACACAGCATATTCAGTTAACTAAAAAAGTTCAGTTAACTATAAAGTTCAGTTAAGTATTAGGGCATATTCAGTTACCTATAAAACAGAGTAAACACAGCATATTCAGCAGCATCAACCAATTGCAGTACCCTAATCTGACCCAAAACCCTAATGCAATCTTATAGATCAATCTGATGCAGAACCAGTGGCAATATGCAGAACCAGTGGCAATATGGGGTCAATCTGATGAAGGCAGAGGAACTTGACCTGGTGTTTGGTGCACCTGTAGAAGACCCACCCCTCGTGCTCGTCGGTGCCAGAGCGGTAGAACTTGACATGCTGGCCACAATCCGGGCACGGGATCAATGGAACTACAACGGAGCGGCCACGTAGCCCAGATCGAACAGAGCTCGAAGATGACATGAGGAGAGGGGGCGGCGGGAATGGCTGCGGCGGCGGAGAGAGGGCGGCGGCGGCGACGCGGCGGAGGGAGGCGGCGACGACGGAGTCTGCAAGCTAGGGTTGGGAGAGGACAGCGGGTGTGGCTCGATCCGGCCAGGTGTGCGACCAGGTGGGGGGGATCTTTTAATAACTGGTAGTTTTGCAAAAAAAAACCTGCGTGCATGCGTATTCGAGCGAGCTGGGCACATGTGGCAGTCAATGCACACTTGGCATCGGTTGACTAGCGCCAGCTCAGCACATACGTACACAAAACCGTATAATGGACCGTAGATGACCCCAAGTGCAAGTTTGGTGACTGTATTTCGGGTATTTGTAACCACAGGGACTAAAGTGGACGCCAACGCAAGTAATAGGCACTGTAGTGAATTGTTTTCTTATGAAAATTTAGGTTTGGAAGAGTAACATTTTGGCAAGCAAGTTGTGTTGTCAGGCAAGAAGGGATACAGAATTCTGAACTGAAAAATGCTCGTTTTTCTTCAGTCAGTATTTCTTTCATATTCAGTATAAGGATTCACTGAGGATAGGCGGAATTTGTACAGTACTAGCAAGCACTCTCAGGTAGAACAAATCTAAATTCTTTGCATGGAAGTGTTAGATCATGTGGATGATCTCTGGATCATCTAGCCCAAAACTGAACCACATCAGAGATGGGGATTAGAACAAACACACCTTATGTTGATGATAACATCAATATAGTGATCTTGTTAGTTGCTGAAGATGCAGCTGGAGCTTCATCAGAGTGAAGCCCTTCTTTCTTCTCCTAGTTGATTCCTGCAGCTTATGGAAGGCGCTGGAGAGCCCTTCCCATGACTCCTGTGCGGCTGCTGGATTGGGCAGCTAGGGGCGTGTGTTGCATATGCACCAAGGTGCCTTGTCCCGTTTGGACTTGTCCCCATATATATATATATATATATATATATATATATATATATATATATATATATATATATATATATATATATATATATATATATATATATATATATATATATATATATATATATATATATATATATATAGTCATGTGCACAGTGCCATGGGGGGACCCACCTGTCAGCTGGATATCTCTTGCCCCCAATCAGGGCACTTATTCAAGTTGGAATTGCCAACTTGCTGCTGCTGCTGCAGCTGGCCTTTTAGTTTGGCCTTAGTGATTAACCAACATTCTCCCCCTTGATCATAAGGCAAAACTTATAAGCCCACTTCTTAATAAAATGGTATACGAGATAAAAAGATTGCAATGGCCAATTAGTACCGCAGAACCCAGTTACTACAATATACCACCTCATTTCGAAATGGAACTTCTTTAGCTTAGGAGCTCCATGAACTTAATACTTATTTGGAAAACTTATGAGCTCATTCCTTCGTTGGAACTTATACAGAGCCAATAAGATACAAATGTCAATTAAGTACCATTGATCTAATTGACCACAATACATCATTCCATCGAAGAAACAAACCCGTCTTAAGTTTATGGGGAGATGGTGTTGCAATGGTCCCAAGAGTGCAGTTTCTCTTCATATATTCTTGTGTATATTCTTATGCGCGCGCTTTTGAAAAGAAGAGAAATATGTTTTGTTTCCAGAATCGTTATTTATCCCTTAATGATAGGCCACCATTTATTCTTTATGCCGGCAACATTAGAAGGCAAGCCTCTTTAAATATGATACTTAGCTTTAATATCTTTAGCATAATACTTAAGCATCAAAACATTAACCTTATACAATGCTCAACACTTATGTCTTAAACTTAATACTTATTTGTTGAGCCCTAAAATTTAATTCATCAAGGCCTTGAACATGTTCGATTCTGGAATTAATCTTTCACAATGTCTTAGGTCTGACAGATACCTATAGACACGTTACTCGAATGATCTGCACTCTTACATAATAAGTTCCGAGATAAATAGTCTTAAGAAAACTTCTCATTCTTTAAATTTATATGGATCAGGGACATGAATCCATATATCAAAATTTTAGGGATCAAAGCATGCCACGACTTTAGTTTGCATCTTTAACGATGCCTTAAGGAGATTGGGTAGAGCCATTCCACAATATGGCTCCCCCGCAAGGGTGAAACTTTTGTGGATAAAACTTTCATAAATTCACACCTTGCCAGTTACCTTAACGGTCCACAACTTTGTGGTCACCTTATATCTTAAAACATAAGCATGCAATCCCTTAGTGTGATGTATCACACATCATTACTTTAGTGCTTATGCCAACAAGGCAAAGTTTTTCTTAATAATTTTCCAGGGGTCCAATCCTGGACTTATGTCTGTCAGTTATCCCGGTTTCATAAACTTAAAAGGGCACATAATAACTTAAGCATTAGTGACAACATGAGAAAAACTTATTGCCCTTTGAGGGAGTAAACAAAAATCTTTAGAATGAATTTTAATACTCCCCTTTATGGACCAATCTTAGTGAATCATTAAAACATGAAGAACATCACCAAGATTAATTTAGTACCCTGAGGAAAAACCCCCAGGTCTTAAGCAATATCCCTATTGCTTGTTGTCAACATAATATTGACTAATCATAAATGCCTTATTAAACTTATTTCTCATTGAGCTTTGTACCACTGTCAGATACTCAATTGTCTCAAAAATTAGTTAATCATCATGACTGATTCCTTATTATGCAAAAAGAAAACCTTTATGAAATTTCCATCTCTAAAATCTTAAGTTTGGTGACCATATCACTTTCATAATTTATTCCCTCAAACTCCCATTTGCATTAAATTTCTTTCAGCAAGACGTGTTGCTTAAACTTTGGTAGGAGCTTTTGCCACGGATTACCTTGGCAATCTGGGAGTTAGGAATAGCCCCTTTAATAATGTCAACAGTGGAGCTCTTAATTGCCATAAAGCCCTTATAATTTAACTGCTCTCCCTTTGGTTTTTTCAACATCATACTCTGTTTCAGAGTATCATAATTTTCATTATCCTCCTTTGGTTCTTTAGGAGGATCATTATGGAGAGCATAATTAAATCTTTTATCTTGCTTAGAAGAAAAGCAATCTGCAAGATTTATCACTTAATATATCATAACCATTAGAAGGAACTTAATAGCTAATGATATGGCATTAACATTAAAAGGGCAATTTAATTGTTCCTTATCACCATAATCATCATGCACTGAGGTAATAACAATAATAATAATAATACCTTTAAGAGATGGAAATTCAAAATGAAAACTTAAGAAAGTTTGACTAAAAGTGGTACTTAATGAATGCTCAACTTTTGTTTATAAATTCAACTTGAATATCTTCAAGACATAAGAATCATAATATAACCATAAAATTTCTTAAGAGTGGGATAAAATTTCTTAAGAGTGGGATCAAACATACCTGGAAGTTCAACTGCTCCCCCTCGAAATGTGGACGGAGCTATTGCTCAACATTTCGACGAACTTCCATAATGAATATTCCACTTTTAGAGGAGAAGACTTATAGAAATAACATAAGTCACATTATAGGAATGGAGGATACATGACTTCATTGTGTGCTAATGGAAAACTTCCATTAGCTACATTAGCCTCCAGTCCAACTTTAAATTTTCTCCTCAAAACAATCTTCGTCCATGAGGTCATAGTAATATCATACTTACAGTATCCAATTTTCTTATGGACACAAATTCTTTTAAGCTTAATTGTAATCCACTTTATAGACTTTATTGTAAATAACATAATAAAGTGGACTTAAGTTTTCTTATGATCAATATGATCTCATATGATTTTAAGAAGCATTTAAAGCTATTTCATTAATGCCAGAAATAACTTCATAATGACTGCACTAGGGAATTACTCCCCAGATCCATACTGGCATACTCCCCCAGACCTTTACTGGGTTTTGCTCCCAACTGATATTAGTAGACAAGAAATTTATTGAATTCTTGTCAATGTCTTAGTAGTCAAAGCTTCTTTAATGGGAGCTCATTAATTTTCATTATGCATGACCTCATGAAAAATAATATACATAAGCTTAAATCATTACTTATGAGAAACATTAAATCAGCCGAAAAACATTATGGTTGAATTAAAAAACATTAGCAATAGGGATAAAAGGCATGATCACAAATTTTGATAGTGATCATACAAAACATAATTCTTTATGTAAACATTAATCGTTAGGGAATGACACATGTATCCAATCAACTCTGGTCAGAATGAATTCACGTGTCACAACTTTATCCCAAAATAACATTAAGTCTCCAGCCAAAGTTTCCCTTTGGTTCCATCTTAATTGGAGACAACTTAGTGATCATGATAGTGACCACAAAACCTTATAGCTTCAAGAATTAATTGATCTGGGAATTAACTAAATGACTTATGGCTATAATTGAAAACTTAATTATATATATATATATATATATATATATATATATATATATATATATATATAGCCATGAATCACAACATTAATCAGAGGCACTTAATTGCGGAAGCATACAATTTAATTATAAGCATAAGATTACAACAACTTAATAATCAATTAAATTGGTTTATATCCTTTATTCAATTCCCCAAAAGTACTTTAATATTTGTGGCCTATTTCAAAATTTTGTCCAAAAGCCTTATGCACGAGAATTCTTTTCCCAGATCATAAACTTCTTTTGTCGATATGATCCACATCAGCTTTGGCCAGAAGTGTATCATAACAACAAAATTTTGTGATCAAGTATTCATTAATCAGCTTTGGCCAGAATAACAAATACCAGTCACACTTTATGGTCTCTTCAGACTTCTTTTACTGATCCGACTCACATCAGCTTTGGCCAGAAGTGAGCAAGAGCAGTAAAACATTTTGCAATCAGATATTCGTCAACCAGCTTTGGCCAGGATGACAAACATCAACCACACTTAATTAAAATCATGTCTCTTTATTCTTCTTTTATTGAACCAGTCCACATCAACTTTGGTCAGAAGTGGACAAGAGCAATAAAATTTTGCAGTCATGAACTCACCAATCAGCTTTGGCCAGAATGGTAAATACAGACCACACTTCATTAATAAGAGACATTTAATAAAACAGCCTCATTAATTATGTATGGCTTAAGGACAATTTTTTTTTCTCCTTCTTTAGTGGGCAATAAATTATGACAATCCATGGTTTTATTAGAACATACCCATGAAAAGTCAGCATTAGGTATTCTCATGCCCACAAATTTAGTCATAATTATGATCAAAAGGCCACTTAGTTTCTTAAATAAATCAATCATTGATTGAATTTTGGGGAACATCATTAACATAAAAGGGCCTCATTCAAGATAACACATTATGTATATTTTGAGCAACAATCTTTAGTTACTTTAGGGCTATAATTATAATTAACATAATTGCTCATAAAGAGCATCATAGCCCCATCTAAACTTGATTGCTCAAAATATTATTTAATTGAGGCCATATTTAATGTTAAAACTTAAAGCTCTTTAATAAGAAAATAATTAGAAAAGCATATTTTAAATTTAAGGCCAAAACATAGTAAAATGCCTTAAATTAATTAGTCATAACAAAGTTTGCCTTAGAAATAATTAAACATAATATATAATATCATGAGAATAATTATATTTAGATATGATAATGATCATGATCATAATAAAGTCTTAAAAGAATTAACTAAGCATAATAAAATTGCACTAAAGCAACTAAGCATGGCACATAAATACATAAGAAACACTAAAATACTAGAAAATTATCTAGCATAAATGGAAATAATATCCCATGCATAATTAGACGTGATATTGGCATAATGATAGAATTATTAACAGTGCATAAACATTATTATAATGCCTTAATTGACTGAAAAAGCACTGAAAAAAAATTAGAATGCCAAAAAAAAACATTATTAGGCCTGGTGCAGCCCATCATAATATTTGGCCCAGTGACTAGATTCATTTAGAAAATGAAAAACACTGGCGTAAAACATAATCTGGGCCGAAACCCATAGCCAAATATGGCCCATAAGCTGCTGCTGGCCCGAGCTGTGCTCTGCATCAAACACCAGTCGTCGATCGCCGATCTAAAGGCCAGGAATGGATCAGGCGACGACCAAAAATGCACGACGCCGTTCTTCCCCGAAACCCTAGCTTCATTCTCATTCCCCTCCTCTTTCTCCATCACCCGCAGCGGCGGCAGAGCGACGAGAGAGCGACGGTGGCGACGAGCACCAACCGCAGCTGAAGAGGGCGAACAGCGGCGTCATCCAGGCCCTCTCGCCGGACCTGCGTGTGGCTATGGCCAGCGCGCAGCTCCGTCGAGCGGCTCTGGGTGGCGCCCTTGGCGAGGCGACGGCGCGCGTGCGGGCATCCCCGCGTCGGCGTCAGCCACCTTCGCCAAATCCGGCATAGCAGCGGCCTCCAGCGCGGACGAGCACCCGTGGGAGCACATCTGCCATCCGGTGCGGTGGACGGCGTGCCGCTCGGGTACGAGCCCAAGCGCCCGCATGACTAAGGAGATGACTCCGGCGCCGCCGTGGCTAGCAGTGACAATGAAGTCCGTAAGGTAGTCGTCCACCACAACCTTAATCTTAATCTTTAGTGCTAGGGTTATTCAATTTTAGGAAATTCAATGGATTAGGGTTTCGGGTATTGGGGATTTAGTTTAACAGCTGCTCAAATTGACTCATCCCCACCTTAATTGCTGCATAAGCCGAAACCCTTTGATCTTTATTTGGGGAAAACCCATTATATAAGATTTCGGATTAGAGGAAATTACTTAAGGAAAGCATCAATTGACTTATCCCCTTTGATCTCATGCTTAATCCGAAAGCCACAAACTTAAACAGGAGGAGAGCTTAAGAAATTTAACATCTAGGGTTTCAGAAATTGGGAATTTGCATAGGGTCTACTTAATAGCATCAATTCCCCTTTAGTAATTGCTTAAATTGAAACCCTAGATCCTCAATTGCTCTGTTGTACTCCACTCCTCAGGAGTCGTCCCTCTTATATATATGCACATGCTTAACTTGAGTATTGACCATGCTTGCACAGATAGCATCTTGTGCATATACTTAACTTAATCATCAACATGAACACATAAACTTGCTGCATATGCCAAAACAGTAGCATATGGACATATGCTACTGTCAAGTATATGGACATAAGTTTTGGCCAGCATGTCAAGTATAAGCTTGAAATGGGTTCAATCTTGGGACTAGGTGGCTCTGGTGCCATTGTTAGATCATGTGGATGATCTCTGCATCATCTAGCCCAAAACTGAACCACATATCAGAGATGGGGATTAGAACAAACACACCTTATGTTGATGATAACATCAATATAGTGATCTTGTTAGTTGCTGAAGATGCAGCTGGAGCTTCATCAGAGTGAAGCCCTTCTTTCTTCTCCTAGTTGATTCCTGCAGCTTATGGAAGGCGCTGGAGAGCCCTTCCCATGACTCCTGTGCGGCTGCTGGATTGGGCAGCTAGGGGCGTGTGTTGCATATGCACCAAGGTGCCTTGTCCCGTTTGGACTTGTCCCCATATATATATATATATATATATATATATAGATAGTCATGTGCACAGTGCCATGGGGGGACCCACCTGTCAGCTGGATATCTCTTGCCCCCAATCAAGGCACTTATTCAAGTTGGAATTGCCAACTTATTTTAGTTTGGCCTTAGTGATCAACCAACGGGAAGGACTTTGCGCTGCTCTCCAGAGCTCATCACGCCTCTTGCTACAAGTTAAACCCATGATTTCGCACTGAATTAAACTAGGCGCGAGAAAAGGAATCTGCAGATGGGCGAACATACATAATAATCCAACTGATCAAACCTCTGCTGATAAATCACCACACGAGGGGGGCGAGGCGAGACCGTAACCAAACCGAGCCGCGACCAATCTCAGACCATGGAAGGATGGCAGAGCGGAGCAGAGCAGAACAGAGGCGCGGGTAGAGAGTAGAGAGGATTAGTTGCGGCGACGAACCTTTGGGTGCGGTTACTCGCGACGAGCAGCAGCAGCCGTCCTGGGTCCGATCCGGGCAGCAAACGAAGGGATGGGGAAAGGGGGTGCGGGTGGGCAGGAGAGGGAGGTGATGATAGGATCGGCAAGCAGTCAGTCCAGTCAAACCTGCCTCGGGAGAGAGTGGGGAATGGAGCTCCCGACGGGACGGCTGGTATTTTCTCGTCTCTCCTCTCTCGCCCTCTCTCACCTACTGACGAACGAGGAGGAGGAGGAGATGCGAGGGAGGATGCCGCGCAAGTGGGAAGGGGAGGAGGAAGAAGACGGTGGACGAATTCTCTCAATGAGGAGGTCTTGGTTGTACGCCGCCATCACGTACGTGCTCAACAACAAGCGCGAGTTCCCGCTCGCCTCCGGCGTGGAGGACCTGCTAGTCATCTCCATCGGCGGCGCCTCCACCGATCAGGTGGACTGGTTTCGGTCGGGTTGGACCAGGTAGGCTGGTTTCGGTCGGGTTGGACCAGGTGCGGTCGGTGGGTCGGCTCGACCAGGTCGGTGGATTTGCTACTGTGCAAAAAAACCAGGCGAAAAAACAGAAAGCAAAATAAACAGCAGATGTGGCAGGCACAGTCAGCAGAAAAAATGAAAAAAATAATAAAAGGGGGTCATTTGTGTCACAGGTTTCGCTAAATTGAGAATTTCCACTAAATGGGATAAAATCTGTCACAAACGTGAAACTAGAGGGTAAAAAAGGGAATTCACTCTTTCATTTAAAATGAAAATAACAGGTTCTTACATGATAGAAGATAGGGGAATGGGGACAGAGAGCGAGCGAGTTCAACGCACTTATGGGAAACCCGCTGCTAGGCGCCCACTATCGGAACACCTGCTGCGGGGCGAAAACCCATAAACACCACATTATTACAAGTTCAGATGACCACGTGACTGAACTATGAGCGTAAGACGGGATTAACAACGACGTCGTAACGTGTACACAGCTAGAGGCAACGACATGAGCATGACAAGTGTTTCTCGTCTGTTCCGAGCTAAAATCTCGATCAGGTCCTTGGTGCCGACGGCGTGGCAGCGGCCGGACGCTCCAGGATGCCGGCGTGGGAGAGCAGCGCCCACAACTGCGTCATGAACTCGCCGCCGGCGCCAAGCATCTCGGCGTGGATGTCCACGTTGTCCGACGGCGCCAGGAACAGTATAAAGTCGGCCCAGAACTCCGCCAGCACCTTCCACCGCCGCCCTTCGTCGGGCACTGACGCCATGAGCTGCCCGCCGAGCAGCGCGGCCTTCTCTATGATGGTGCTGCTGCCGGCTCTCTCGTACAGGCTGCCGCGCTCCAGGAAATTCTCCTCTCTCCTCTGTATCTTATCTAGCTGCTCAAGGATCTCCGCCTTGGTCTGGCAGCCGACGAGGTGGCCCCGCGCCCTCTGCACCGCCATGTCGAAGATCTTCTTGGCGGTGTAGCTATCATCCGGCAGCATCTCCGGCACGAAGGCCACCAGGTAGGCGCAGTAGTTGGACAGCTTCGTCGCCACGAGCCTGGGGTTACTTAAACCGTCAGTGTCAGTTTCATCAGTTACATCACCGTGGCGTCGAAGACCACTAGCCCAGTCGAAGCGAGTGGTGACGATGTGCCACACCAGGATCTGGTCGGTGACCTTGGGTAACCTACACGCCCATGTCAGCTGCTGCGACAGGCCGTGTCTTTGCACGGTGGCGACGCCATTGGTGAGGTTGCCGCCGCAGGCCTTGAGCGAGCCGAGCACGGCTCGCCTGACCTGCAGAGGCAGAGTCTTTCTCCGGCCTCTCTTCTGGCCCTGTCTCAGTGGTTGCACGATTTCGAGTGTTAGCCACGACAGCACGTTCCATGGCCGGTGGTCGTACCAATGCAGGAGCACGTACTCGTCGATCTTATCCTGCCAGTACATTGTCTCCGGCGGTGAAATGCTTACCTTCCACTACCAGAATCGCCCCCTATGCCGACGGCCAGGGCCGTCGGCATAGCCCTGAGTCCCGTCGGGACAGACGTATGCCGACGGCCCTCGTCGGCATAGGGCCGTCGGCAACATATACGTCGGCATAGCCCGGATGGCCGTCGGCATAGAAAAGCCGTCGGCATATATGCTATGCCGACGGCGTCCGTACATCAATGCCGACGGCAACGGCCGTCGGCAAAGCCCGTGCCTAACGGCGCCCACAGCCGTTAAGTTCGCCCAGCGACGGGCCGCCACGTGGCATACGGCTATGCCGACGGCTTGCCGTCGGCATAGGGCTGCCACGTGGCTGCCTGGCGTTGCTCGTGGACCAGGGCTATGCCGACGGCAAGCCGTCGGCAAAGGGCTGCCACGTGGCTCCCTGGCGTTGCTCGTGGACCAGGGCTATGCCGACGGCGACCGTCGGCATAGGGCTGCCACGTGGCTGCCTGGCGTTGCTCGCGGACAATGGCTATGCCGACGGTCGTCGTCGGCATAGGCATGCCACGTGGCTGCCTGTCGTTGGTCGTGGACCAGGCCTATGCCGACGGCCCGGCCGTCGGCATATATTGAATTATAAGCCGACGGCCACTTCGTCGGCTTACTCATTCATACGCAGCTCCCAGTGTCTGACGCGTGGCAGGTATGCCGACGGCCCGGCCGTCGGCTTAGTACAAATTGTGTGCCGACGGTCAGGCCGTCGGCATAGCTGCCACGTGTCAGCTACTGGGAGCTCATAGTATCCCTATGCCGACGGCCTTGCCGTCGGCATAGCTTTCTTCTGCTTTTTTTTTCTGTTTTGTTTCAAATGAATCCAATTCAATACACAGCACATATATATGATAGAATAGACATATATAACAGAATAAAGATATAAACAACAGCATAATTAAGCATCATCCATCACACACAAATCTCTAAAAGATCATCATCACAACCAACATAAACATAAGCATATAGAGAAGCACACAAGTCATCTAAATGATCATCACCACACACAAGTCCTATCAAGTATCATCACCACACACAAGGATCATCGAGCACCACGGAGGTCGTCACCGCCAAGACCGCCGAAGCCCAGGTCGTCACTGCTAGCGGCAGAGCCACCACCAAGACCGCCGAAGCCTCCACCTCCACCTCCGCCTCCGCCTCCGTGGATCGGAGTGGTCGGGCTCCGTGTCTCCGGAGTGCTGCGAAGACCACCGCCAACGGTAGATCCACCTGTTCCCTGGATGTTGAAAAGACATATTAACGGGATATATGACTATGTTGAAAGGCATGACATGCTTTGGATGAATAGATTGGGGATGAACTAACCGGCGAGGGGCCAGCGGTCTGTGCCACAAACTCCTCAAAGGTCAGCAGCACTGGTTGCGCTAGAGGGCATTGTGCTGGCTGCAACTGAGGACACCTGCCGGCCGCCATTTCCTGAAAAGCCTGCTGCATCTGGAGATCCCTCTGCACTTGGTGTTCATAAAGCCTCTTATGCCACGCCATGGTCTCCTGGCGTGTGTACTCCAGGTAGGCCTACGGTATGCCATGATAGAACTCATAAAAATAATAAATGCGGAAAATAAAATGAGCAATGAAGATAAGAGGGAAAATACTTACAGATTGTTGCTCCTGGAAGAGGGACTGTGCACTGGTCACTGGCTGGCTCGTGCGCTGGCTCAGGCTCGGGTCGATCCGACGAAGTTGTGTGTAGGAGATACTAGGAGTGATCACAGCATCGAGAACCGCCTCCCGACCGTGCTCCTTGGGCCCCATGCTCACCACCGCCCTTTCGTCCAGAGGCGCCGCAATGGGGTCAGGTGTGTCAGGATGCAACTTTAAATAGGCTTCAGAGTAGGCTTGGATGTTCCCCGCGGTCTTCTTGCCGTAGTACTTGTTATCGCCAGGCTTGGGGTCCTTCCGCGTATGGGCGATCTCCCACGCCTGCATGTCTGACAGCGGCCGCTTCAGTTTCTCCTCCTGCACCACCAAACAGAGGTTAGTCATACATAAGAAACTGATGGTAAATAGAAGAAGAATGTTTAATGGGGTTAGTCATACATTAACTGCCTTGTGGAGATAGTGGTTTCGGTTTCCCTGAGCATGTACTCCCTCCGTCCCTCGGTTAGCCTTATTTTTGGTTCTCATAGCCGCCCAGGCTCCAGCCTCATCACACCAAAGATCAACCAATGCCGCCCAGGACTCGTCTTTTCCATAACACCAATTTGGACACACCTACATAATAAAAGCATAATGACATATAGGTGTGTCCAAATTGGTGTTATGGAAGCATAATAAAAGCATAATAAAAGCATAATGGCATAATGAAAAGCATAATGGCATAATGGAAGCATAATGGCATAAAGCATAAAGCATAAAGCATAATGGAAGCATAATGGAAGCATGAAGCATAATGGAAGCATAATGGAAGCATAAAGCATAATGGAAGCATAATGGAAGCATAAAGCATAAAGCATAATGGAAGCATAAAGCATAAAGCATAATGGCATAAAGCATAAAGCATAAAGCATAATGGAAGCATAATGGCATAATGGAAAAAAATTTATACTTACCGCCAAGAACTCGGGCTTCTCCAAGGTAATGCCCATCCTCCGCGCATCTTCCTTGGTCATCTTCACACCAAGAACGTCGTGGTAGTATGTGGAGATGGCCACATAGCGCACCTCGTACTGCAACTGGCGGGCCTTCTTCTTGCATTGGCGCAGCACAATCTGGTCCGCTCTGGCCCTATGCTCCGGAAGAACTCGATAGAATTTCTACAAACATGCATGAAACAAGAATGGAAAAAGCCCTGAGTTAAATCATTCATGAAAGTAGAATGGACTTCTGAAGAGAACTCACCCAAAAAGTAGTGATCACGGCCTTGGCATGGGTGTCATGGTCCGCGTGGGGGGCCGCTTCCCAGTGGTCCCAGCTCGTGGCCAAAACCCGACGATCCGGCTGCCTGACTGGATCCGGACAGTACAACCCCGGCCAGTGTAACTTCAGCAAGACAGTGATGAGGCCGTTGGGAATACGGACCCCTTTAGAATATATCCAGTTGCTGCAAAAGAATGAATTATTAGCATGTGACAAGCAAAATATATAACAACCGGAATAAGCATAAGTATGTCATTTTCATTGACAATGGTCTCACCATCATTCCGTGTATCGTCGACGTTTGGGTCCACATCATCATCACCCAATGGTCTAGCGTCATCGTTTCTAACCACACCATCATCATCATCATCATCATCAGGTTGCTCTTGATAGAACACTCCCTCGTATGTCATGGGGTTAATGTTGTAGTAATCGTCTTCATTCGGGTCTGGCAGCTTACCATGTGGCGAAACCTTGAACACAACTTCCCAACCCTTTAGATACGCTTTCTGGCATGGGTAAGGCAGATAATATACTTGTGTAGCTTGGGTAGCCGCAATGAAGAGATCGGCTCCGGCATAGACGGTTGATGGTTTAACTTCTACCAAACCAATGGAAGGCGTATGTTTTACCCCCTCCCGCGGATCGAACCATCGACATTTGAACACAGGAAGACTTAGGGTCTCACGCCCCTGGCGGAATTTAACCTCGTATATATTTTGTACCCTTCCGTAGTAGTCTACTGAATTTTGACCGGGGGTGTACACTCCGGTATTTATAGTTTTGGGATCGGGGCGGCTGTTTTGGTGCTCCTCTGTATGGAAGCGGTACCCATTCACATCATACTTTTTACATGTCATGACGGCAGGGTCAAAACCCATGGAAACCCATCTCAATTCATCATCCATAGATATGTTCGGATCTTTTCCCTACAAGTATAATGGAAATTGTTGCGTGCATTAGTTTGGTTAACTAATAAATGTTGAAGTAGGTATTTAATAGGGGAGTGTGGAAAATTACTTTCTCCATGAACCAAGCAACAAAATTTTTACGTCCAGGGTTTCCATGACGGAGAAGAGTAAGTGCCTCTGCCTCAGTAGGAGGATTCACTCCCGTCCATTCCACTTGAACGAAATCACTAAAAATAAGAAAAGCGGTGTTAGACCGGGACTAAGTGAACATGGAACATGATGATGTGAAAGACATAAAGGAATGGTGTAGTGGTATTACCTCATCCACACTTCCTCAACTTCCTTGATGTTGTGCAAGATATAGAACATGAGGTCCTCCCACTCTTGTCGTGGCATGTTATAAGATTTCGAGGCCCCAGCCCTCCCACCTTGCGTGTTGAATAGATCGAGCCTGGGTTGATACTTGGGCTCTTCTATATTGTATCGAGGCACCTTGTTATGCAGATGGGGAACATGGTCTGGATAGTATGATGTCCTGAGGTCTGACACCTCCTCTAGGATAACCGCCTCAGCTATGGAAGCTTCAATCTTAGCTTTGTTTCCACATTTCCATCGGAGATGCTTGTTCTGCCTCTCAGGGCCGTACTGCTAGCGATTCTGCACAGGCCCCCCCAACAATACCTCGTTCGCGAGGTGCAGAATGAGATGTGTCATCGGAGTAAAGAAGCCTGGCGGAAAGATTTTCTCTAGCTTGACTATCAACTCCGGTGCCTTCTTATGCAATTTTTCAATCACCTCTTTACTTACTTCTTTAGCACAGAGTGTGCGGAAGAAATGGCTAAGCTCGGCAAGCACTCGCCAGACATGCTCGGGGACATAGCCTCGAACCATCACCGGCATTATGCGCTCAATCCATACATGGTAGTCATGACTCTTCAGGCCGGTCACTTTGCCCGTTGAAAGATTGACTCCCTTACTTATATTCGATGCATAACCATCGGGGAACTTCAAAATTTGTTTCAGCCAGATAAGTACTTCTTTTTTTCCCGGCGGTTTAAGGACAAAGTCAGCATCTGGCTTGAACCAGTTTTTTCGACCGCCTGTGGGAGATTTCATGTTAAGCCGTGGTCTATCACAAATTCTCTGTTGATCGGCTCTAGCTTTAACGTTATCCTTCGTCTTATCAGTAATGTTGAGGATCGTTGTGAAAAGGGACTCTGCCACATTCTTTTCGGTGTGCATCACATCAATATTGTAAGGAAGTTTGAGGTCCTTGAAATAGGGAAGCTGCGAGAACGGGGTAATGTGAGTCCAGTTGTGCGTCTCACCATATCCCTCGAACCCTTTGCCTTTGCCTTTGCCTTTAGGCTTGAGAGCTTTTAGCTGAGCAAGAACATCTGTCCCCGAAAATGTTGGAATCTCGGTTACTTCATGAACAACCCGGCCTTTCGTGAAGTTCTTCTTGTCTTCCCTGTCTGGATGGTCTGGAGGGAGGAACTGTCGATGCAGGTCAAAGGCTACATACTTGCCACCCTTACTCAGCCAAATCATTCGCAGAGCCTGCATGCACACTGGGCATGGCATCTTACCACTTGTACACCATCCGCAGAATAGAGCATAGCCGGGAAAGTCATGCATGCAATAGTGCAACCAAACTTTCATCAAGAAATTTCTCTGCAGATCTCGGTCGTATGTCAACCTCGGAAAGTACCAAGAATGGTGCAAAGCATCCACAAGCGGCTGCATAAACACACCCAATTGCTTCCCCGGGTAGTCAGGCCCCGGAATGATGAGCGACAAGAACATGGTCTTCCGTTGCATTAGGGCACCGGGAGGAAGATTGAGCGGAATTACAAACACAGGCCAGCAGCTGTATGGATTGGACGACATACCATATGGATTCAACCCATCACCTGATATGGCTATTCTGACATTCCCAGCCTCGGCTGCTTCCTCGGGGTATTCTTCATCGAATGACTTCCATGCTTCCCCTCCCGATGGATGTACGATTTTATTTGGATTGTACCTTATACCTTCCTTGTGCCACTTCAAGATCCCCTCCGTGTAGACCCCACGCGTCCGTTCCCCCCCTCCAGGTGCCGGCGGCGGCGCCGTCCGTGAGGGGGGGCACACACCGGACACGCGTCCCGCCTCTTCGGACATGCCACCACACCACCACGCATGTATGAGGTCCCGGTGCGACGCTCCGGTGGCATTGCTACCCCCCCAGTGCCCCCGTCCCGCCTAACCCTGTAGCGTTGGACCACGGGATCTAGCCCTTTGACTTTGCGCGGACGGGCTTTGGCCAGTGGACCTCCCCGCCCGGTTGTGTTAGGTCAGCCCATAGGAACAGCCTGGAGAAACATCCGGGACAGATCCACAGCAAGATCCCCTCCGTGTAGACCCCACGCGTCCGTTTCCCCCCTCCAGGTGCCGGCGGCGGCGCCGTACGTGAGGGGGGGCACACACCGGACACGCGTCCCGCCTCTTCGGACATGCCACCACACCACCACGCATGTATGAGGTCCCGGTGCGACGCTCCGGTGGCATTGCTACCCCCCAGTGCCCCCGTCCCGCCTAACCCTGTAGCGTTGGACCACGGGATCTAGCCCTTTGACTTTGCGCGGACGGGCTTTGGCCAGTGGACCTCCCCGCCCGGTTGTGTTAGGTCAGCCCATAGGAACAGCCTGGAGAAACATCCGGGACAGATCCACAGCAAGATCCCCTCCGTGTAGACCCCACGCGTCCGTTTCCCCCCTCCAGGTGCCGGCGGCGGCGCCGTCCGTGAGGGGGGCACACACCGGAGCCCCAAGACGGGCCTCTACGCATGCATGAACACTTTCACATATGCATCGGGACCATTTCGACTGTGTCGACCGTTTCCGATAATGTGCATCTTTTCGAGAAAATAATCAACAGTATGTAATATACTACTCTAGATTGAAAGGATATTACTGGGTGTCTTCAAACAAGTTTCAATCCAGAAATATCAAGAGAATAGGTGCTCAGACGATCAAACTAGTGTGTTTGGAATACGATAAGTCTATATATAAATGCAACGCAGGCTTAAATGCCAGCTCCCTTCATAACTTTTCGCCTGTGTGTGCCCTTTCAGTCCCCCAGACGCTCTCTCCTCTCCATAAGTAAGACCACCGGACACGCGTCCCGCCTCTTCGGACATGCCACCACACCACCACGCATGTATGAGGGCCCGGTGCGACGCTCCGGTGGCATTGCTACCCCCAGTGCCCCCGTCCCGCCTAACCTTGTAGCGTTGGACCACGGGATCTAGCCCTTTGACTTTGCGCGGACGGGCTTTGGCCAGTGGACCTCCCCGCCCGGTTGTGTTAGGTCAGCCCATAGGAACAGCCTGGAGAAACATCCGGGACAGATCCACAGCAAGATCCCCTCCGTGTAGACCCCACGCGTCCGTTTCCCCCCTCCAGGTGCCGGCGGCGGCGCCGTCCGTGAGGGGGGGCACACACCGGACACGCGTCCCGCCTCTTCGGACATGCCACCACACCACCACGCATGTATGAGGTCCCGGTGCGACGCTCCGGTGGCATTGCTACCCCCCCAGTGCCCCCTTCCCGCCTAACCCTGTAGCGTTGGACCACGGGATCTAGCCCTTTGACTTTGCGCGGACGGGCTTTGGCCAGTGGACCTCCCCGCCCGGTTGTGTTAGGTCAGCCCATAGGAACAGCCTGGAGAAACATCCGGGACAGATCCACAGCAAGATCCCCTCCGTGTAGACCCCACGCGTCCGTTCCCCCCCTCCAGGTGCCGGCGGCGGCGCCGTCCGTGAGGGGGGGCACACACCGGACACGCGTCCCGCCTCTTCGGACATGCCACCACACCACCACGCATGTATGAGGTCCCGGTGCGACGCTCCGGTGGCATTGCTACCCCCCCCCAGTGCCCCCGTCCCGCCTAACCCTGTAGCGTTGGACCACGGGATCTAGCCCTTTGACTTTGCGCGGACGGGCTTTGGCCAGTGGACCTCCCCGCCCGGTTGTGTTAGGTCAGCCCATAGGAACAGCCTGGAGAAACATCCGGGACAGATCCACAGCAAGATCCCCTCCGTGTAGACCCCACGCGTCCGTTTCCCCCCTCCAGGTGCCGGCGGCGGCGCCGTCCGTGAGGGGGGGCACACACCGGACGTTCGTTACCGGAGGGGGGGGGGGCGGCAATCGATATACATCGGGAATTTTTTTAGATAAGGCATAATTATCTTATGCAAAACAAAAATTAAAATAAAGTAAAAACAACAAAGCAAAGTAAAAACAACAAAGCAAACTAAAAATAAAAATAAAGTAAAGTACACCTATGCCGACGGCTAGGCCGTCGGCATACCATTACACCCCACGCAGGTTGTGCCGCGGATCGATGCCGTGGCGTGGCGCAGGGATCGATGACGTGGCGAGTGGGCCTATGCCGACGGCCGCGCCGTCGGCATACCTCTGCCACAAATAACAGAAATGGAGATGAAAAAATAATTAAAATAAATGTATGCCGACGGCCAGGCCGTCGGCATATCAGCCTTCGTCTCATGGATCGATGACGTGGCTTGGCGCACGGATCGTGGACGTGGCAGAGGGGCCTATGCCGACGGCCACACCGTCGGCATACCTCTGCCACAGATATGCCGACGGGCGCCGTTACGGCCCGTCGGCGTAGGGTCAACGCCGTCACGTGGTCTGCGCTGACCGGACAGGTGGGCCTGGTCTATGCCGACGGCCTTTCCTATGCCGACGGCACCCGTAGGCGTAGCTCTTGCGATCCCGACGGCCTCCTCTATGCCGACGGGGCCGTCGGCATAGATGGATGTATGCCGACGGCTTTTGTACGCCTACGGCCTTCCTTTAGCCGTCGGCATAGGTCTCTAGATGCCGACGGTAGCCGTCGGCATATATTTGGCCGTCGGCAAACCCTGTTTTTCTGGTAGTGTTCCACCAGAGTTGGCGCCGCCATTTCGACCATGGCCGATCATCACGCACGCAACGGTACACGGTCTCAATGTACTTCCAGTTGTTGTACAAACGGACCAGCACCTGACACGGCTCGAGGGCCGCGATGATCACGACGATCACCACCGTGACCAAGCGGTCGAGGTTTCTTACGCCGATGAGGATACGGCTGTAGCCGGGGCCGAGAGTGCCGAAGAACGTCACCCACATGCTCAGGCCTAGCACAACGACGGCAGTAAAGATGTGGGTCCTGGCTCCCGCCAGAACGATGTTCCTGGTGTAGAAGAAGTCGTAGAGGAAGGCGAGCTCCGCCTCGACGACCCGGAAGGCGGCGTCGGGGCCGGTGACGGCGTACTGGTGGATGAGGCCGGTGAGGACGAGGTCCAGCGACTTGGGCGAGCCGGCTTCCGCGGGGATGTACCCGTAGAACCGCCGCTTCAGCAGCTTGAACAGCGAGAAGGCCAGGCAGAAGTCCTTGGCCATGTCCCTCTCGGCGCCGCTGTATCCCAGCTGCCGATCGATCCACCGGTAAACTTGATCGATCGTGACGACCCCCTTCACCTTGGCAGGGGCGGGGGCGGCGCTCGTCGTCGCCGTCAGTATCGAGCTCGTCATCAGTATCTCGTCCTGGGAAGAGCGGGGTTGGTGGCTCAGCTGCCGCTGGATGGCCTCCTCGCCGTGGAAGAGGTACTTGTACCCCTTCATGGTGGCGGGGTCGTGCGGCAGCTGGTCGGCGGCGAGGAAGTCCTCGACGTCCATGTACTCGGCGACGACCTTGACGGACGGGTCCGGGAGGCTGGAGCGGACCATCTCGACGATCTTGGCGGCGGTCTTGAGCACGCTGAGGGTCCAGAAGGCCCAGATGGCGGCCCGGTAGCTGGTGTTGGCGCCGATGGCGTTGAGGATGAGCCAGAGCACAAGGCCGGTCTGGAAGATGTGGTGGAGCAGGAGCGTACGTCTTCCGCTGGTCCATGTCACGGCGGGTCTGCCCGGGCGCTGCGTACGCGCTCGCCTGGATGAGCAGCAGCGCCGTTGCCCATAGAGTGAATGTCTCGCCATGGAAGACGCTCTCCTGGACGAGGCCGATGGCGTAGGCGACCACCCCGTACGACAGCGAGTACGCCCCCCACATGACGCTGCACAGCAGCCTGTCGCCTTTGGGGCGGCGGGTGATGCTGTACAGCACCATCGCAGCGAGTACGAGCGCGTTAACGACGATTGCCGCCTCTAGGCGCAGCAAGTGGCGTTCCAACGAGGCCATGCTCGTGTGCTCGGTGATGCCGCCCCGCCCCCCACCATCCGCCTTGTTCACCTCCATGGTGCAGGCGCCGCAAATTGAAGACTATCGTACAAGGCCCATCGCTAACGGTTTCATGACCTGGTCCGATGGAGAGGACGAAGTGGGATTGATGGAGTGAGTAGAATGCATGGTATACAAAAGGGACAAAGTAGACGCCTGCAAGAAAAAGACGAGGAATAAAGAACTGGATTGGGCTGCTGCAAGGTAGGTTAGGTACCCCATGATCTTTTCTGGACTGTGGATTGCACTTGACGAGGGGTTGGTATCCTATGCAATCTTGTAAAGTTGCTCTTTGCTTTTAGATGTATAGAGCAGTCAATTGTAGACCGTTCGATCAGGAATACGATCGAGGGTCGTATTGCCTATGTTTGAATAACTAGTAAAAGAGCCCGTGCGTTCTAATAGGAAAAAAGTATCCCCGCTGCCCCGCAACCTCTTACTAAAAAAACACAACGCGCAAGAGGCGAAAATCGGGCTCACGATGTTCAAATCATAACATGTTTGATAACGTAAAAGAAGAGCAATTTATGTGTACTATAATGCTAGTTGTATGCCTACTTTCATTATAAGCTGTTTGAAATTGTGCAAAGGAAAAATTCAGAAACTTGACAAATATAGAAGGCATGGCTTTTGAAGAGGGAAAAAATAGGAGAGAAAAAAAAATCCTCGCTTGCAGCCTGGGAACTGGTTTGCAGACCAAAAGATTAGGGAGGGCTTGGCATCATCAATTTGGAGACCCAGAATGATGCTCTGTTAATGAAAAACATTTACAAATTCATCAATAAAAAGGACATTCCTTGGGTACACTTGATTTGGGAAGAGGACGAAGTGGGATTGATGAAGTGAGTAGAATGCATGGTATACAAAAGGAACAAAGTAGACGCCTGCAAAAGAAAAAGACGAGGAATAAAGAGCTGAATTGGGCTGCAAGTAGGACGGGACACGAGCCAAGCCGAGCCGAGTTCGGTCCGAGCCACGCTCTGGCTCTCTCTGAAGCCAGCCGGCTCGGCTCGGTGAAGCCAACGAGCTGCATATGGGTGGCTCGGCTCGTTTCCAGTCCAAAATGCTTTCGTAATAGCATTTTTGAAGTATCAATTTTGTTTTTTTTTTCACCACGGCTCACATCGATGTCATTCCACGATGAAACTTTGCAAGCACTAAGAACATTTGTCAATGTTTGCCACAAAAAAAATTCAGAATTTTTTGAAATGTTTTTGAATTTATTTTGAGGTTACTGTAGCAACGGGTGCATGTGTGCTCGTGCACAGAACAGCTGCGTCCAGTCCCACATTGCTAGTTGGAGAGGAGTTGGACCTCCTTATAAGGGATTCTCTTCCACATGCTATCGGAGCTTGAGAAGAGAAGTGGTTCCCGCGCGCTCCTCATCCGCCGCCCGCCTCGCCATGCCTCGTCACGACGCGCCGCGGGCTGCGGGAATGAGCCGAGCCGGTCTCACACCTATGCGCTTTTTTTTGCCGGTCAGGAACGGAGAGTCTTTGACAGACGGGCCACCATCTGAAACGTCGGATCGTGGGCTGTCACCGACTCGGACGTGGGTCCAGCCCACGTCTCTCCACGCGGCCGCGCCTATATATGTGAGGCGTCTGCCAAACCTAGCCGCCACGCGAAACAGATCGCATCTGCTCTGCCTCCACGCCCACTGTCGTTCCTTTTGCTACTGCTGCTGCCGGTGATCCCATCCCGTCCACCACTTACACGGTAGACGGGAGAGCAGGCCTCTGAAACCCCGCCTCTCCAGATACTGTACGGGAGAGGGGCGATTAGGTTTTTGGGGAGCGTCTCCTATGCGACTGCTAGCTGCCGTTCGTCTGCTTCCTCTACGTCCGCGTCGCCTCCGTCATCACCATGTCCACCACCAATGAAGCTGACCGTCTCATTGCCGAGAAGCTTGAAGCCAAGAAGAAGGCCGCCGAGGACGCCGCTGCCGCCACTGCCGCGGCTTCGTAATGGCCTACTGGAGGGAATAACTCGTTTATCCCGCTCCTATTTATTTTTGTGTTAGCCATACTAGCATTATGCGTAGATGTGTCTACTGTTTACGTAGTACATGCTTATGTCGTCAAATATCAGTATATGTTCAGTACTGTCAATGCCATGCTCATGATTTATTCGTGGATTAAATTAATCAAAATATTGCTAATAATAAACAATCCAAAAACCTAATATGTGTAGACAATTTTTGGCCCATGGCTTTGCCACTGCACTGAAACCGGATAAGTTTACAGGTACATACTTTAAGCATTGGCAGACCAAAATCACCTTATGGCTCATAGCTGTGAACGTGTTCTGGGTCGCTGGTGTCACTCCCACGGGAACGATTGCTCCTGATAAGGAGAAGGCGTTTAGGGAGGTCACTGTCGTCTTTCTCAGAGCAGTTCTAAGTGTGACCGGAGATAAGTTGGTGGATGCATATTTACATATGCAGGTTGCCAAGGACTTATGGGAGGCGCTCGAATCTAAATTTGGCGCAACCGATGCTGGTAGCGGGATGTATGCCATCGAGCAGTTTCACGATTACAAAATGGTCGAGAACCGTTCTGTATTGAAACAGGCTCATGAGATACAGTGCATCGTTAAGGAGCTTGAGCTTCTTAAGTGTAACTTACCGGGCAAATTTGTCGCGGGACACATAATCGCTAAGCTCCCTAATTCCTGGAGGAACTTTGCTACTACTCTGAAACATCAGAGATGAGTGTTGAGCAGAACTCGAGAGCAAAGGACTCGAACGGAAAAGGGGCCGAAGGAACCTCTGTAGCCAATATGGTACAGACCAATATGGTACATAAGAGGAACTTCAATTCCCACAAGCCCAAGGGAAAAAATTCTATCCAACAGAATACCGACTTTTAGAAGAAGGGTAAGAAGACCCTCAAGAAGAACAAAGGGTGATGGTTGCTTCACTTGTGGTTCGGAGGAACATTGGGCCAACAAGTGCCCAAACAAGTACAAGAAGCCAGGGAGGACTCCAAGTCTGCCAATATGATTGTGAGCAACAATGAGAGTGGTGCATATGTGTATGGTAATTTATTTACTGTATTTTCAGTTTGTCAGTCCACCGATTGGTGTGTGAACACAGGTGCAAATATTCATGTGTGTGCTGACATTTCATTGTTTTCTTCTTACCAGGCCATAGGTCACGGGTCCGTATTGATGGGGAATAGCGCGAGTGCTTCTGTTCATGGTGTTGGCATGGTCGATCTGAAGTTTAGTTCAGGAAGGATCGTGTAGTTGAAGAATGTGTAGCATGTCCCCGCCATCAAGAAGAACCTCGTTAGTGGCTCTCTTCTGTGTAGAGAAGGGTTTAAGTTGGTCTTCGAGTCTAATAAAGTAATTGTTACGAAATATGGACTATTTATTGGAAAATGTTATGAATGCGGAGGTCTGTTCTGCCTTTCCCTCGCGGATTTTTGTAATAAAGTCGTGAACAATATTCATTCGAGTGTTAATGAATCTAAAGTTTGGCATTCACGTCTTTGTCACATTAGTTTCGGTGTTATAACGCGGCTAGCAAAATTAAATTTAATCCCAAGTTTCACTTTAGCCAAAGGTTCTAAGTGCCATTTGTGTGTGCAATCTAAGCAACCTTGCAAGCCTCACAAGGCTGCGGAGGAGAGACACTTGGCACCATTAGAACTCATACATTCTGATCTTTGTGAGATGAATGGTGTGTTGACTAAAGGTGGAAAGAAATACTTCATGCCATTGATAGATGATTCCACTAGACATTGCTATGTGTATCTGTTAAATACTAAAGATGAGGCTCTACACTACTTTAAAATCTATAAGGTAGAAGTTCAGAATCAACTTGAAAAGAAAATTAAACGAGTCCGGTCAGATCATGGAGGAGAGTACTTCTCGAATGAGTTTGATTCCTTTTGTGCGGAACATGGTATTATTCATGAGAGGACGCCTCCCTATTCACCCCAGTCAAATGGAGTTGCCGAGCGGAAAACTGTACTCTAACTGATTTGGTTAATGCCATGTTAGATACATCGGGTTTATCCAAGGCATGGTGGGGGGAGGCTATATTGACATCATGTCATGTCCTGAATAAAGTTCTGACAAAGGACAATGAGGTCACTCCCTATGAGCAATGGGAGAAGAGAAAGACGACACTCTCATACTTGTGCACTTGGGGCTGTTTGGCAAAAGTTAATGTGCCGATCCCCAAAAGCGTAAGCTTGGACCAAAGACCGTGGACTGTGTTAATTTGAGCTACGCTAAGAATAGCGTTGGCTATAGATTTCTAGTAGTGAAATCTGAGGTACCTGATGTGAAGGTCGGTACAATTATGGAGTCTAAGGATGCTACATTCTTTGAGGATATTTTTCATATGAGAGATATGCAAAGCACTTCTAGACAGGAATCTGAGGAGACTCCTGAGCCTGCCATTCCGATGGAATATTATGAACAAACACATGATGAAAATCCAGAGGAGGATGACGAGGAAACCCTTGGTAGGGGCAAGAGACAAAGGACTGCAAAGACCTTTGGTGATGATTTCCTTGTGTACCTCGTGGATGATACTCCCACTTCTATTTTAGAAGTGTATGCATCTCCAGATGCTGACTACTGGAGAGATGCGGTCCATAGCGAGATGGATTCCATAATGGCTAACGGGACATGGGAAATCACTGAACGTCCCTATGGTTACAAACCATTGGGATGCAAGTGGGTGTTCAAAAAGAAGCTTAGGCCTGACGGTACGATTGAGAAGTACAAGGTTAGGCTTGTGGCCAAGGGTTATGCCCAGAAAGAAGAAGAAGATTTCTTTGATACCTATTCACCTGTGGCCAGACTAACCACCGTTCGAGTATTGCTCTCGTTGGCGGCCTCGCATGGTCTTCTCGTCCATCAGATGGATATTAAGACGGCTTTCCTAAACGGAGAGCTAGACGAGGAAATCTACATGCAACAGCCAGATGACTTTGTATTAGATGGTCAGGAAGGAAAGGTGTGTAAGTTGCTGAAATTTTTATATGGCCTGAGACATGCACCTAAGCAATGGCATGATAAGTTTAACACAACTCTGACATCTGTTGGCTTCGTTGTTAATGAAGCTAACAAATGTGTATACTATCACCATGGTGGGGGCGAAGGAGTTATACTGTGCTTATATGTTGATGACATACTGATATTTGGAACCAACCTCAAAGTAATTGAGGAGGTCAAGTCGTTTTTATCTCAGAACTTTGGGATGAAGGACCTTGGGGTGGCTGATGTTATCTTGAACATCAAGCTATTGAGAGATGATGAGGGTGGGATTACACTTCTGCAATCCCATTATGTTGAGAAGATTTTGAGTCGTTTTGGATATTCGGACTACAAAAAATTTCAAACACCATATGATCCTAGTGTGTTGATTCAAAAGTTCGAAGGCATAGCTAAAGATCAATTGAGATACTCTCAAATTATTGGTTCACTCATGTATCTAGCGAGCGCAACGAGGCCTGACATCACGTTTGCTATGAGCAAATTGAGCCGGTTTGTTTCCAATCCGGGTGACGCACATTGGCATGCTGTTGAAAGAATTATGCGCTATCTGAATGGTACTATGAACTATGGACTTCACTATACCGGATACCCATCGGTACTTGAAGGGTATAGTGATGCGAGTTGGATCTCTGATGCTGATGAGATGAAGGCCACAACTAGGTATATGTTTACTCTTGGAGGTGGCATTGTTTCCTGGAAATCTTGCAAGCAAACGATCCTAACGAGATCGACAATGGAAGTAGAATTAACAGCATTAGACACATCTGGTGTCGAAGCAGAATGGCTTCGAGATCTTTTGATGGACTTGCCAGTGGTTGAGAACCCGGTTTCGGCTATCCTTATGAACTGTGACAATCAGACAGTTATTGCCAAAGTAAAGAGTTCAAAGGACAACATGAAGTCCAACAAACATATAAGAATGAGATTAAAAGCTGTCAGATATTTAAGAAACTCCGGAGTGATAGCGTTTGATTATATGCAAACGGCTAAGAATTTGGCAGATCCCTTTACTAAAGGGCTATCACTTGTTGTGATAGATAATGCATCGAGGGATATGGGTATGAGACCCACATGAGTTGCCATGGTGGTAACCCAACCTATGTGATCGGAGATCCCGTGAAGTAGGACCTGGGAAAACAAGCCAGTGGTGAACTGAGGAGAGTAACTTTACTAACCCACTCCGTTGTAGATGCGATACTCTCGGAAACTGTATGGTAGGTTGACTACTGTCTTAATGTGTTCCAAAGCTTATACAAGCAAGATGCTATCCTACAGAGCGATCTTTGGAGGAACACACCTATATGAGCCTGACTGCTGGTCACAGTCTATAAGATTGGGGTGATCTCTAGCAAGCTCATGAATAGGCCAGGAGTGTGACTAATATGCTCCACCCGAGGGGTCAGCCTTTGGCAGTCTAGTACTAGTAAGACAGGTGGTGAAACTTCTTTATGGCAAACTGACAATTCAAGGCATAGTCCATTGTTTAGTTATGAAGGAGTGTAGCTACTTGCTCTAGGTGGAGTTCAACCTTAACAGGTCTCCACTGAAATACTGGTATATCAAAGCAGTGTTTGGAACAAAAGGACAAAATGGGCCCTTGAGATCTGGTGGGGGATTGTTGAAATATGAGGGTGGGCCTAGGGCCCATCTAACAATTTCAGAAAATCTACAAGATCCCATGTGGGTTTTATGGCAATTGGTGTGGTGGGAAGTTTAGTCCCACATTACTAGTTGGAGAGGAGTTGGACCTCCTTATAAGGGATTCTCTTCCACATGCTATTAGAGCTTGAGAAGAGAAGTGGTTCCCGCGCGCTCCTCCTCCGCCGCCCGCCTCGCCACGCCGCGGGTTGCGGGAATGAGCCGAGTCGAGCTCACACTTATGCCTTTTTTTTGCCGGTCAGGAACGGAGAGTCTTTGACAGACGGGCCACGATCTTAGACGTCGGATCATGGGCTGTCACCGACTCGGACGTGGGTCCAGCCCACATCTCTCCACGCGGCCGCACCTATATATGTGAGGCGTCTGCCAACCATAGCTACCACGCGAAACTGATCGCATCTGCTCTGCCTCCACGCCCACTGTCGTTCCTTTTGCTGCTGCTGCCGCCGGTGATCCCGTCCCGTCTGCCGCGTACACGGTAGACGGGAGAGCAGGCCTCCGAAACCTCACCTCTCCAGATCCTGTATGGGAGAGGGACGATTAGATTTTTGGGGAGTGTCTCCTACGCGACTACTCGCTGCCATTCGTCTGCTTCCTCTACGTCCGCGTCGCCTTCGTCATCACCATGTCCACCACCAACGAAGGTGACCGTCTCACCGCCGAGAAGCTTGAAGCCGAGAAGAAGGCCGCCGAGGACGCCGCTGCCGCCACTGCCGAGGGAGGGTATAACTTGTTTATCCCGCTCCTATTTATTTCTGTGTTAGCCATACTAGCATTATGCGTAGATGTGTCTACTGTTTGCGTAGTATGTGCTTATGTCGTCAAATATCAGTATATGTTTAGTACTGTCAATGCCATGCTCATGATTTATTTGTGGATTAAATTAAGCAAATATAAAACGGTATGAACTGAGCAAGAACAATATGTGAACTGGATTGAACAAGTGTGAGCGAGACATCAACTGGATTGACATGAAGGCACATGATTTGTTTACCGAAGTTCAAGTTGTTGGCAACAACTCTACGTCTTTGTTGGAGAGGCTGAGCACACTGCTCTGAAGTCACTTAGACTTCACCTTATTCTTCTTGAGCTAAGTTTCTAAGAACTTGCCCAACAATCATGGTAGATCCTGCGGTGACCTCCAAACCGGTACAAACTGCTTTGTGGCAAAATCCAAAATCTGGATGCTCACAAATCGATGTCTAACTGTCTAGGAGATGAAAACTCTCCAAGAGTAATAAGTAAGATCTCTAGGCTCGAACGTGTTCTTGTGTGATGCTTAATCACAACTCATATCATTTTCGCTCAGGTTTTCCACACTTAGGATAAGAATCAGGAGGAATGGAAAACTCACAACATAAGGTGCAAACGACACTTGAGAATTCATCCAAAACAGAAGGGTGTAGGCAACTATTTATAGTTGCGGCACGAAAATATAGCTGTTATGTCTCAAGTTATTCAAGTTGATGAGCAAGCAAAGTCTAGATTCTTCACCGCTGACCAGATTTAAAAAACAATGCGTGGGAAACTGGTTCACTCTAAAGAACCTAGGGCAACTCCAAAAACTGAGTTCCCTAACTCCCGATGAAGAAACTAATAACAATGACACATATACCTCCTGAAGATCTACGATCCTGACTACTCAGCCACGTTGATTATTCAAACATATTCAACTGAGGTCACTGAAACTAGCAGGTTCATCTCAAAGGAGCTTTCTGTTGGAAATATGCCCTAGAGGCAATAATAAAAGAGTTATTATTATATTTCCTTGTTCATGATAATCGTTTATTATCCATGCTATAATTGTATAGATTGGAAACTCATATACATGTGTGGATAAATAGACAAACTTTGTGTCCCTAGTGAGTCTCTACAGGACTAGCTCGTTGATCAAAGATGACCGCGGTTTCCAGGTCATAGACATGAGTTGTCATTTGATAACGGGATCACATCATTAGGAGAATGATGTGATGGACGAGACCCAAACGTTAAACATAGCTTTTGATCGTGTCAGTTATCGCTATAGTTTTCTGCATGTCAAGTATAAGTTCCTATGACCATGAGATCATGTAACTCACTGACACCGTAGGAGTGCTTTGTGTGTGCCAAACGTCACAACGTAACTGGGTGACTATAAAGGTACTCTACAGGTATCTCCGAGGGTGTCTGTTGAGTTGACATGGATCGAGACTGGGTTTTGTCACTCCGTGTGACGGAGAGGTATCTCCGGGCCCACTCGGTAATACGTCATCTCAATGAGCTCAAAGTGACTAAGTAGTTGGTCACGGGATTATGTGTTACGGTAACGAGTAAAGAGACTTGCCGGTAACGAGATTGAACTAGGTATAGAGATACCGACGATCGAATCTCGGGCAAGTAACATACCGACGAGACAAAGGGAACTGTATACGGGATTGCCTGAATCCTTGACATCGTGGTTCATCCGATGAGATCATCGAGGAACATGTGGGAACCAATATGGGTATCCAGATCCCGCTATTGGCTATTGACCTGGGAGTGTCTCGGTCATGTCTGCATAGTTTCCGAACCCGCAGGGTCTACACACTTAAGGTTCGGTGACGCTAGGGTTGTTAGTGAGAACAGTGCATGGTTACCGAAGGTTGTTCGGAGTCCCGGATGAGATCCCGGACGTGACGAGGGTCTCCGGAATGGTCCGGGGACGAAGATTGATATATAGGATGAAAGGTTTCGGAGTCCGGAAGTGTTCCGGGGAGCATCGGGAAATCGGCGGATGACCGAAAGGGGTTTCGGGGGTCCCGGAAGGGGTTTCGGGCCTAATGGGCCACAAAGGGGGACACAACAGCCCTCATAGGGCTGTGCGCCCCCCCCCCTGGGCCCTCTCCTAGTGCGCAAGGGGGGCTGGCCCCTCCTAGGGCTGCCGCACCCCCTAGCTTGGGGGGCAAGGCACCTAGGGGGGGGAAACCCTAGGGCCTGGCGCAGCCCTGGCCGCCGCCCCCCCATCTGCCCTAGCCGCCGGCCCCCCTAGGGGAAACCCTAGGGCGCCCCCCTCCCCTCTCTTCCCCCTATATAAAGAGGGGTAGAGGGAGGGCAGCTACACACGTCCGTGCCTCGGTGCTGCCCTCCCTCTCCTACTACAATCTTCGTATTCCCGCGGTGCTTGGCGAAGCCCTGCTGGAATCCTCCACCACCATCTCCACCACGCCGTCGTGCTGCCGGTGTCTCCATCAACCTCTCCTTCCCCGCTTGCTGGATCAAGAAGGAGGAGACGTCCCCGAGCTGTACATGTGAAGAACGCGGAGGCACCGTTGCTTCGGTGCTTGGATCTTCAGCGATCTGAATCGCGGCGAGTACGACTCCATCAACCGCGTTCTTGAACGCTTCCGCTTAGCGATCTACAAGGGTATGTGGATCCAACTCTCCCCTCGTAGATGCATCTCCTAGATTGATTTTGGTGAACGTAGGAAAAATTTTTGTTTCCCATACAACGTTCCCCAACAGTGGCATCATGAGCTAGGATCTTGCGTAGATGCTTTCACGAGTAGAACACAAAAGGGTTTGTGGGCGTTGATGTTTAAATTGCTGCCCTCCTTAGTCTTTCTTGATTCAGCGGTATTATGGGATGAAGCGGCCCGGACCAACTTTACATGTCCACGTACATGAGACCGGTTCCATCGACAGACATGTGACTTTTGTTGCATAAGATGGCTGGCGGGTGTCTGTCTCTCCTATCTTAGATGAATCGGAACAGAACAAGGCGGTCCTTGTAGAAGGTTAAATAGCAACTTAAATATCACCGTTGTGGCTTTGCGTAGGTAAGAAGCGTTCTTGCTAGATACCCATAGCAGCCACGTAAAACATGCAACAACAAATTAGAGGACGTCTAACTTGTTTTTGCAGGGTATGTATGTGATATGATATGGCCAATGACATGATGAGATATATTTGATGTATGAGATGATCATGTTGTAATAGTTAATATCGACTTGCATGTCGATGTATACGGCAACCGGCAGGAGCCATAGGGTTGTCTTTAATTTTTGTATGACCTGCGTGTCAATCATTAAGCGCTTTGTAATGCTTTACTTTATCGCTAAACGGTAGCAATAGTAGTAAGAGCATGGTGGGCGCGCGACAACCCCGATGGCGACACGATGATGGAGATCATGATGATGGGGATCATGGTGTGACGCCGGTGACGATGGAGATCATGCCGGTGCTTTGGTGATGGAGATCAAAAGCACGAGTTGATGGCCATATCATGTCACTTATGATTTGCATGTGATGTTAATCCTTTTATGCATCTTATTTTGCTTAGGACGACGGTAGCATTATAAGATGATCCCTCACTAAAATTTCAAGATAAAATTGTGTTCCCCCCGAGTGTGCGCCGTTGCGAAGGTTCGTCGTTTCGAAGCACCACGTGATGATCGGGTGTGATAGACTCTACGTTCGCATACAACGGGTGCAAGCCAGTTTTGCACATGCAGAACACTCGGGTTAGACTTGACGAGCCTAGCATGTACAGACATGGCCTCGGAACACGGAGGACCGAAAGGTCGAGCATGAGTCATATAGTAGATATGATCAACATGTTGATGTTCACCATTGACACCACCTCATCTCACGTGATGATCGGACTTGGGTTGGTGAATTTGGGTCATGTCACGCTCGAATGACCAGAGGGATGTCAATTTGAGTGGGAGTTATAATTTGATTAGGTAATAACTCACTTATCATGAACAATAGTCTAAAATGTCTTTGCAAATTTTTGTTGTAGATGGCTTGCGCAGTAGCTCCCCTGAATTTTAATGCGTTCCTAGAGAAAGCTAAACTGAAAGATGACGGGAGCAACTTTGTGGACTGGCTCCACAATCTGAGGATCATCCTCACAGCTGCCCAAAAGGTTTATGTCCTAAATGCACCGCTAGGTGACCCCCCCGCTCCTACAGCCCCTGCAGACGTTTTGAACGTCTGGCAGACACGTTCGGATGACTATTCGATAGTGCAATGTGCCATGTTGTACGGCTTGGAAGGAGGACTTCAAAGGCGTTTTGAACGTCATGGTGCATATGAGATGTACACGGAGTTGAAGTTCATCTTTGAAAAGAATGCTAAGATCGAGAGGTATGAGACCACCGATAAATTCTTTGCTTGCAAGATGGAGGAGAATTCGTCTGTCAGTGAGCACTTACTGAAGATGTCTGGGTACTATACCCGCATAGCTGATCTGGGACTTGTGTTCCCGGATGAGGCTATCATTGACAGAATTCTCCAGTCACTCCCTCCAAGCTACAAGAGCTTCGTGCAGCAGTACAACATGCAAGGGATGAATAAAACCATCGCCGAGCTGTTCTCGATGCTGAAAGTCGCTGAGGCAGACATCCAGAAGGAGTATCAAGTGTTGATGGTCAATAAAACCACCAGTTTCAAGAAGAATGGCAAGGGCAAGAAGGGTAACTTTAAGAAGGGTGGCAAAGCAGTTGCTAATCCGGTGAAGAAACCCAAGGCTGGGCCCAAGCCAGAGACTGAGTGTTTCTATTGCAAGGGGAACGGCCACTGGAAGCGGAACTGCCCCAAGTATCTGGCAGACAAGAAGGGGGCCAACAACAACAAAGGTATATGTGATATACATGTTATTGATGTGTACCTTACCAACTCTCGTTGTAGTGCCTGGGTATTTGATACCGGTTCGGTTGCTCACATTTGCAACTCTAAACAGGAACTGCGGAATAAACGGAGGCTGGCGAAGGACGAAGTGACGATGCGCGTGGGAAATGGTTCCAAGGTTGATGTGATCGCCGTCGGCACGCTCGCTCTTCGATTACCATCGGGATTAGTTATGAACCTGAATAATTGTTATTTAGTGCCTGCGTTAAGCATGAACATTATATCTGGATCTTGTTTATTGCGAGACGGTTACTCATTTAAGTCAGAGAATAATGGTTGTTCTATTTATATGAGTAATATCTTTTATGGTCATGCACCCGAAGTTAGGGGTTTATTCTTATTGAATCTCGATAGTGATACACATGTTCATAACATTGATGCCAAAAGATGTAGAGTAGATAATGATAATACCACTTTCTTGTGGCACTGCCGTCTCGGTCATATCGGCGTGAAACGCATGAGGAAGCTCCATGCTGATGGACTTTTGGAGTCTCTTGATTTTGAATCACTTGACACGTGCGAGCCGTGCCTCATGGGCAAGATGACAAGGACCCCGTTTTCAGGGACAATGGAACGGGCAAGTGACTTATTGGAAATCATACATACTGATGTGTGCGGTCCAATGAGTGTAACGGCGCGCGGTGGATATCGTTATTTTCTCACCTTCACTGACGACTTAAGTAGATATGGGTATATTTACTTGATGAAGCATAAGTCTGAAACTTTTGAAAAGTTCAAGCAATTTCAGAGTGAAGTTGAAAATCATCGTAACAAGAAGATCAAGTTCCTACGATCTGATCGAGGGGGAGAATATCTGAGTTATGAGTTTGGCGATCACTTAAGAAAATGTGGAATTGTTTCACAGTTGACGCCACCTGGAACACCACAGCGTAATGGTGTGTCCGAACGTCGTAATCGAACCCTATTAGATATGGTACGTTCTATGATGTCTCTTGCCGATTTGCCACTATCGTTCTGGGGATATGCGTTAGAGACAGCTGCATTCACTTTAAATAGGGCTCCATCCAAGTCCGTTGAGACAACACCGTATGAACTATGGTTTGGTAAGAAACCGAAGTTGTCTTTTCTCAAAGTTTGGGGTTGCGATGCTTACGTCAAAAGGCTTCAACCAGAAAAGCTCGAACCCAAAGCGGACAAATGTGTCTTCATAGGATACCCAAAAGAGACGGTTGGGTACACCTTCTATCTCAGATCCGAGGGCAAAGTGTTTGTCGCTAAGAACGGGTCCTTTCTCGAGAAAGAGTTTCTCTCGAAAGAATTGAGTGGGAGGAAGGTGGAACTTGATGAGGTTATTGAACCTCTGCTTCAACCAGAGAGTAGCGCAGCACAGAAAGATGTTTTTGTGGAGCCTGCAGAGGTTGAAGAGGAAGCCGATGATGATGATCAAGAAGCTTCTGATCAAGTTACTACCGAACCTCGTAGGTCGACAAGGGTACGCACTGCACCTGAGTGGTATGGTAACCCTGTCTTGGAGGTCATGTTGTTAGACAACGGTGAACCTACGAGCTATGGAGAAGCGATGGTGGGCCCGGATTCCGACAAATGGTTAGAGGCCATGAAATCCGAGATGGGATCCATGTATGAAAACAAAGTATGGACTTTGGAAGTATTACCTGAAGGGCGGAAGGCCAGTCAGAATAAATGGATTTTTAAGAGGAAGACGGACGCTGACGGTAATGTCACCGTGTATAAAGCTCGACTTGTGGCAAAGGGTTTTTCACAAGTTCAAGGGATTGACTACGATGAGACTTTCTCACCCGTAGCGATGCTTAAATCCGTCCGAATCATGTTAGCAATAGCTGCATATTTCGATTATGAAATTTGGCAGATGGATGTCAAAACAGCGTTCCTTAACGGTTTTCTTAAGGAAGAGTTGTATATGATGCAACCGGAAGGTTTTGTCGATCCAGAGAATGCTGACAAAGTATGCAAGCTCCAGCGTTCCATTTATGGGCTGGTGCAAGCATCTCGGAGTTGGAATCTTCGCTTTGATGAGGTGATCAAAGCGTTTGGGTTTGTACAAGTTTACGGAGAAGCTTGTATCTACAAGAAAGTGAGTGGGAGCTCTATAGCGTTTCTCATATTATATGTGGATGACATATTGCTGATTGGAAACAATATAGAATTTTTGGATAGCGTGAAGGGGTATTTGAATAAGAGTTTTTCGATGAAGGATCTCGGTGAAGCTGCTTTCATATTGGGCATCAAGATCTATAGAGATAGATCAAGACGCTTGATAGGACTTTCACAAAGTACATACCTTGATAAAGTTTTGAAGAAGTTCAAAATGGATCAATCCAAGAAGGGGTTCTTGCCGGTATTGCAAGGTACAAAGTTGAGTAAGACTCAATGCCCAGTGACTGCGGATGATAGAGAAAAGATGAGTGTCGTCCCCTATGCTTCAGCTATAGGCTCTATCATGTATGCAATGCTGTGCACAAGACCAGATGTCAGCCTTGCCATAAGTATGGCCGGAAGGTTTCAAAGTAATCCTGGTATGGATCACTGGACAGCGGTCAAGAATATCCTAAAGTACCTGAAAAGGACTAAGGAAATGTTTCTCGTTTATGGAGGTGATCAAGAGCTCGTCGTAAAGGGTTACGTCGATGCAAGCTTTGACACTGATCCGGATGACTCTAAGTCACAAACCGGATACGTATATATTCTCAACGGGGGAGCGGTAAGCTGGTGCAGTTCCAAGCAGAGCGTGGTAGCCGATTCTACATGTGAAGCGGAGTACATAGCTGCCTCGGAGGCGGCAAAGGAAGGTGTCTGGATGAAAGAGTTCATGACAGATCTTGGAGTTGTGCCTAGTGCACTAAACCCAATGACTCTGTTCTGTGACAACACTGGTGCCATTGCTCTAGCCAAGGAACCAAGGTTTCACAAGAGGACCAGACACATAAAGCGACGCTTCAATTCCATCCGCGATTCAGTCAAGGAGGAGGATATAAGCATTTGCAAAGTACACACGGATTTGAATGTTGCAGATCCGTTGACTAAGCCTCTTCCACGGGCTAAGCATGATCAACACCAAGACTCTATGGGTGTTAGATTCATTACCTTGTAATGCTAGATTATTGACTCTAGTGCAAGTGGGAGACTGTTGGAAATATGCCCTAGAGGCAATAATAAAAGAGTTATTATTATATTTCCTTGTTCATGATAATCGTTTATTATCCATGCTATAATTGTATAGATTGGAAACTCATATACATGTGTGGATAAATAGACAAACTTTGTGTCCCTAGTGAGTCTCTACAGGACTAGCTCGTTGATCAAAGATGACCGCGGTTTCCAGGTCATAGACATGAGTTGTCATTTGATAACGGGATCACATCATTAGGAGAATGATGTGATGGACGAGACCCAAACGTTAAACATAGCTTTTGATCGTGTCAGTTATCGCTATAGTTTTCTGCATGTCAAGTATAAGTTCCTATGACCATGAGATCATGTAACTCACTGACACCGTAGGAGTGCTTTGTGTGTGCCAAACGTCACAACGTAACTGGGTGACTATAAAGGTACTCTACAGGTATCTCCGAGGGTGTCTGTTGAGTTGACATGGATCGAGACTGGGTTTTGTCACTCCGTGTGACGGAGAGGTATCTCCGGGCCCACTCGGTAATACGTCATCTCAATGAGCTCAAAGTGACTAAGTAGTTGGTCACGGGATTATGTGTTACGGTAACGAGTAAAGAGACTTGCCGGTAACGAGATTGAACTAGGTATAGAGATACCGACGATCGAATCTCGGGCAAGTAACATACCGACGAGACAAAGGGAACTGTATACGGGATTGCCTGAATCCTTGACATCGTGGTTCATCCGATGAGATCATCGAGGAACATGTGGGAACCAATATGGGTATCCAGATCCCGCTATTGGCTATTGACCTGGGAGTGTCTCGGTCATGTCTGCATAGTTTCCGAACCCGCAGGGTCTACACACTTAAGGTTCGGTGACGCTAGGGTTGTTAGTGAGAACAGTGCATGGTTACCGAAGGTTGTTCGGAGTCCCGGATGAGATCCCGGACGTGACGAGGGTCTCCGGAATGGTCCGGGGACGAAGATTGATATATAGGATGAAAGGTTTCGGAGTCCGGAAGTGTTCCGGGGAGCATCGGGAAATCGGCGGATGACCGAAAGGGGTTTCGGGGGTCCCGGAAGGGGTTTCGGGCCTAATGGGCCACAAAGGGGGACACAACAGCCCTCATAGGGTTGTGCGCCCCCCCCTGGGCCCTCTCCTAGTGCGCAAGGGGGGCTGGCCCCTCCTAGGGCTGCCGCACCCCCTAGCTTGGGGGGCAAGGCACCTAGGGGGGGGAAACCCTAGGGCCTGGCGCAGCCCTGGCCGCCGCCCCCCCATCTGCCCTAGCCGCCGGCCCCCCTAGGGGAAACCCTAGGGCGCCCCCCTCCCCTCTCTTCCCCCTATATAAAGAGGGGTAGAGGGAGGGCAGCTACACACGTCCGTGCCTCGGTGCTGCCCTCCCTCTCCTACTACAATCTTCGTATTCCCGCGGTGCTTGGCGAAGCCCTGCTGGAATCCTCCACCACCATCTCCACCACGCCGTCGTGCTGCCGGTGTCTCCATCAACCTCTCCTTCCCCGCTTGCTGGATCAAGAAGGAGGAGACGTCCCCGAGCTGTACGTGTGAAGAACGCGGAGGCACCGTTGCTTCGGTGCTTGGATCTTCAGCGATCTGAATCGCGGCGAGTACGACTCCATCAACCGCGTTCTTGAACGCTTCCGCTTAGCGATCTACAAGGGTATGTGGATCCAACTCTCCCCTCGTAGATGCATCTCCTAGATTGATTTTGGTGAACGTAGGAAAAAATTTTGTTTCCCATACAACGTTCCCCAACACTTTCAGCATCTTGGATGTGTATATGATTGGGTTCTAACTAAGCATCAGCAAGATTCACTGTCTAGCCACGATATCCAACCCCAAGTACGGTTTGCCCTATAGTCAATGAATAAACAACAGAAGAACTAGAAACAACAAGTTCACTATAGCTTCAGGTTGTTCAAGCGATAAACCATATCTTCAATGTTCCTCAATATTTTTGGGGGGTCGACATCCTTCGGTTAAACCAATTCTTTAGGGACTATGCACATAGGTATACTCAATAAACATATTAGTCCTTAATCGTTTGTCATGAATCATCAAAACCTGCTAGGGGGCACTAGATGCACTTACAATCTCCCCATTTTTAGTGATTGATGACAACACGATTAAAGCTTCAAATGGATGTAGAATTTAAGGTTTTGAATTCCATGATATAGAGATAGCTCCCCTCGAAGATGTGCACTATTTTTTATATGCGTTTGAATGCAAGTGCACATATTAGAAAGCTTGTGAAGAGTTCCCCTTATATCTTCGAACATATGGGAGTGTATTGTGTATGAACAAGCATGAAGAAATAGCAATGCACAACCGGGATCCTGAAAAAATAGCAACATGCATATGAATAAAGCATGTCACATACAGTGTACAAAAAGATCTCAGATACTTGGAGTTTACAAAAAAGATACATGAATCGTCAAAATAAACAAGTTTTGTAACTCATAAATCTACACTCTCAAAAACCAAAGAAGCTTCTAATCACTATGCCCCCCTCTCGGCATCAAAGATAACCAAAACGAGGACATATTCAACTAAACGTCCTGGGCACCGGCTGATGTAGAAGGTGATGCAGGCACAACAGCTGAAACTTCAGGAGTTGGTGGAGCGGTAGGAGTTGATGTTGCAGATGGAGTCGGTGTAATGATCCGTAGTTTAGGAGTGAGCGGGAATATTTTTCCCCGAAGGTGCATTGCATCCATGCATAC
>LR738715.1:14486604-14522703 GCA_902687465.1 Secale cereale | reverse complement strand
GGGGGGGGGGTGTTGAACTTTTTTTTCTTTTTTTTACCAAAGTTAGAAATTTGGGCATGAACTTTGCTCATTTTTGGACACTTGGATCACAATTCAAATAAGATAATATACAAGGATAATATTGCAAAAGTACAATTCAAGTATAGAATTGGGAATTGAATTAAACAATTAAATAACTGATGAATAATGATTAATGAAATCATTAATACAAAGTGATAATCCAAAGTCATACAAAATGAATAATACAAAGGAATAGGTGCCGTTCGTTGGCAAGGTCCAGTATGTGCCGAAGCTCAAGCTTTGGTTTGGCATCTGCGCCGATGACTGGCAAGTTGGTTCTGCTGACCTCTCCACCATGGACATGGGCATGGACTCCCAGCAGCCACAGCTAGTAGGTGCTTGGAAGGAGCTGGAGCCACCTCAAGAGTGGACAGAGGTACAGCCAGTGGCGGAGACGGGGGGGACCAGCAGGGGCCCTGGCCCCCCCTAACATCACTGATTTCCTACTAATTTGGAGATGAACAGTGCAGAAATTATGATAAATACATTGCATCAGTGTAGTTTGGCCCCTGTAATCAAATGTTTGTGTCATTTGGCCCCCCTAATCTTTAATTCCTGGCTCCGCCACTGGGTACAGCGTCCTCAACTTGTCAGTCTTGGCTCCGGGAGGTTCTGTGTCGCGAGGTTCTTCCTCCATTCTTGGATACATCCCCTGGGCTTCTTCTATAAACGTTATGATCCAACTGTGGAGCAATATTTTACTGTCCTGACTCTTTTTTTGATGAACCTCGTCAGAGGGCTAGGAGCTCTGGCATTGCATAAGGGTGTGTTTGTTTGGGCTGCAAATTTTGCAGCTGCAGCTGCAACAGCTCCGGCTGGAAGGAGCGGCTGTAGCTGATAGCTGTGGCTGAAAGGTTGGAGCTGAGATGCAGCCGTTTGGTAGTTGTGCTGTAACAGCTGCGGCTGATGCAGGAACATGCTGAAATGACTGAAATCCCCTTAGTTGTGCTGTAACTTGGGCTAATTGCTGATTGTGCTGTTATAACTGTATATGACTCGAATAATACAAAGACATAATTAGCAATGCATATGCATGCATGGCAAGGTGCCCACGTACTTGCACATGGACATGCATGAAATCTTGGTGCAACTAATATGTGTGCATGCACACGTTTCTGGCCACATGTACGTAGGCTAGCTTAGATACGTATATACTTAAGTATTCTTGTATTTATATACCGGCAAGCTCACATCCATATGTACCCGAATACCCGCTCCTATGTATAGACCGTACATATATGTATTTGAGTATATGCTACCGGCCGGCAAGCACGCACATGCACGCATCAACCAGCACATACGCACGCTGGCACGCAGCAGAGCAAAACACGCAGGGCACACACAGGCAGAGAAACCACGCACACATCACGCACACTGACCAGCCGAAGCAGCGGACGAGGCATCGGTGGGGTGGGGACTGGGGACCGAGGAAAATAGACGAACCGGTACGGGGGCAGTTTTGCAGTTATATGTACTTTGGTGGGGGGGCAAAAACGTCTTTGGGTTATACTAGGAGCCAGCTACGGCTGTGAGAAGCTCGTTTTCCCGGCTGCGGCTTCTGGCGCGTTTTCGCGGAGCGCTCCGAAGGAGCCATGCGTGGAGCCGGGCCGAAAACTGCCCGTTTGTTTGGGCTCTGGCTTTTATGGGCCAGAAGCCGTTGGAGCTGCTAAAAAGAGCGAGCCCAAACAAACACACCCTAAGAAGAAGAGAGTTGATCCAGTTTATAAAGGAAACCAGACCAAAAACCGAACAAAGTGGCCTATTTTATGAGGAAAACCAGGCTGAAAAACCGCACAAGCAACGAAGCCTCGTCGTCCACACGACCCTAGGCAACAATCGCAACGAACACACACCCCCGGACCCGGAGCCGCCGCTCCGACTTCCCCTGCTCGCTCACGAGCCGCAGCGCCGCACGAAATGGGCGCCTTGTAGCCCTTGCTATGTGAGACGAGCGTCCGTAGACCACAAAGCGCTGTGCCAATCCCGGAGCCGCCGCCCCGACGTACAAGCCAGACCGACCCCTCAGATCGCATCCGACCAGGCCGACGACCTTGCTACCCTCGCAACACCAGGTCACCACCGAAGCTATGCAGAGCCGCGCGCCTACTGCATAGAGCCGTCATTGCATCGCCATCCGAGGCCACCGCCTCGGCGTACATCCACCGTCCGGAGCAGCCGCCCCGGCATCCACCACCCCGACCACGACGCAACTCCGCACCACTGCCATGAGTCCACCACCCCACAAAGTTCAATGCTTCCAAGGCAGTGCCTCCAAAAAGGTGACGACATAAATGTCATCGCCGTCCGCTCCAACGAAGCTTGGGTTTTCGCCCGGAAATCACCTGACAGTTGTCGCAGTAGATGGACATAGCTCCATGATGTGCCTTCAGGAAGGAATGCAACACTCAAGAATGCCGCCAACGTCGGCACCAATTGGAGTGTTGGATTTTGCTAGTAGGCTTTTTGGCCAAAGCTCAACTAAAATCTGAAATTCTCATGGCCCATTCATGCATGGTTGTGTGTGGTGTGAGTGGGACTAATGTTTAGTCCCATACTGCTAGTTGAGTGGGAGTTGCACCACCTTATAAGGTGAGCTCTTCTACCACTTGTATGAGCATGCGAAGAGGAGACCTATACGCGCGCTCCTCCTCCTCTCCCGCCTGGCTACACCTCGTCACGACGCGCCGCGTCGGGTTTCGGCAATGAGCCGAGCCGAGGACAAAGCTATGCATGTTGGGTTGTTACCGACTTGGACATGGATTTACTCCCACGACCTACCCGGCTCGCACTATATAAACAGGCAGACGTCTACCCTAGCCGCCGCCACAACATATGGTTTCACACCGTTCCAGAACATTGCGCCGCCATGCAAGTCTTCTCCATCCCTCCTTCCGGCGTGCACCACGAGAAGGGACAGCAGGCCTCCGGAACCCCACCTCTCGTGATCCTATACAGGAGAGGGGCGATCAGGTTTTTGGGGAGCGCACTCGCGCGACTACTGGCAGCGACCACTTCCCCAATGACGACTTCCCCATCCTCGGCAACCTCTTCATCAACGACATGGGTGACAACATCAACTCCAGCAGTTCTGCTCCCGCTACATCGTATGTGATTCTGTCCTCTCTGTTTGAGATCGTGCTAGAATTCCCGTTTCTAGTCTGTGCCTTAGATTCGATCTATTCATCTACTATGCCAGTCCACATGATTAGTTCAATATCTGTTATTGTCGTCATGATTTATTTACTGTTTATTCAGATTAAATCTCATAGTAATTTGCTCATATATTCAACAATCCAAAAACCTGATTATAGGCAATTTACTCCGAGTGGTTTTGCTGCGCATTTGAAGCCGCCTACCTTCAAGGGGGTTGATACGTCTCCATCGTATCTACTTTTTCAAACTCTTTTCCTTGTTTTGGACTCTAATTTGCATGATTTGAATGAAACTAACTCGGACTGACGTTGTTTTCAGCAGAATTGTCTTGGTGTTATTTTTGTGCAGAAATAAAAGTTCTCGAATTGACCTAAAAATTTACGGAGAATATTTCTGAAATATATAAAAAATATTGGCGAAAGAATCAACTGAAGGGGGTCCACCCACAGGCCACAAGCCAGGGGCGCCCCCCCAGGGCGCGCCCTGGTGGCTTGTGGCCCCCCTGCAACTCCACCGACCTCAACTCCAAGTCCATATAACCCTATTCGGCCAGAAAAAAATAGAGGAGAAGAGTTCATCGCGTTTCATGATACAGAGCCGCCGCTACCTCCTGTTCTTCCTCGGGAGGGCAGATCTGGGGCCTGTTTTGGGCTCCGGAGAGGGGAAATCGCCGCCGTCGTCATCATCAACCATCCTCCATCACCACTTTCATGATGCTCTCCGCCGTTCGTGAGTAATCCCATCGTAGGCTTGCTGGACGGTGATGGGTTGGATGAGATTTATCATGTAATCGAGTTAGTTTTGTTAGGGTTTGATCCCTAGTATCCACTATGTTCTGAGATTGATGTTGCTATGACTTTGCTATGCTTAATGCTTGTCACTAGGACCCAAGTGCCATGATTTCAGATCTGAACCTATTATGTTTTCATGAATATATATGTGTTATTGATCCTATCTTGCAAGTTGTAGACACCTATTACGAGTTATGATCTGCATCCCCCAGGGTGACAATAACCGGGATTCTTTTCGGTAATTACCGTAGTTTGAGGAGTTCATGTATTCACTAAGTGCTACGGTTCTCTATTAAAAGGAGGCCTTAATATCCCTTAGTTTCCATTAGGACCCCGCTGCCACGGGAGGGTAGGACAAAAGATGTCATGCAAGTTCTTTTCCATAAGCACGTATGACTATATACGGAATACATGCCTACATGACATTGATGAATTGGAGCTAGTTCTGTGTCACCTTATGTTATAACTGTTGCATGATGAATGCCATCCGACATAATTATCCATCGCTGATCCATTGCCTACGAGATTTTCACATATTGATCTTTACTAAGTTACTTCTCCGTTGCCACTGTTACGATTGCTACAAAACTGCTACTGTTACTTTTGCCACCGTTACCGTTACTTCCATACTACTTTGCTACTAAAAACTTTGATGCAGATATTAAGTCTTTCAGGTGTGGTTGAATTGACAACTCAGCTGCTAATACTTGAGAATATTCTTTGGCTCCCCTTGTGTCGAATCAATAAATTTGGGTTGAATATTCTACCCTCGAAAACTGTTGTGATCTCCTATACTTGTGGGTTATCAAGACCCTTTTCTGGTGCCGTTGCCGGGGAGTATAGCTCTATTCTCTGAGTCACTTGGGATTTATATCTGTTAATCACTATGAAGAATCTGAAAGATCAAAGAACCAAGATCTATCCCTCAACTACGAGGACAGGTAAGGAACTGCCATCTAGCTCTGCACTTGATTCACCTTCTGTTATGAGTAAATTTGCGACACCACCACCTGCTACTGATTCTGATATGTTGCAAGTAATTGATGATGCTACTTCTGCTTTGAATAATGCTTATGATGATACTTTGCTTGATACTACTGTGCCACTTGGTGAATTTCTTGATGAACAAATTGCTAGAGTTAATGCTGAAACTGATGATATTTCTGAAACTGAGGAAATTATTGAAACTGAACACTTTGAAACACCTATTAGACCTAGCTCTCCTAGATATGAATTGCCTGTTATACCTGAGGGTTATGTTATGGATGGAGAGGTAGCTAGGGACTTTCTTGCTTGTAAAGATAGAGATGATCTTAAGAAATTACTATGCAAGTGGAAAGAAAAATCTTTGAATGCTAGAATGCAATATGATCCTAAGTTTGCTACTTCACCTATCTTTGTTACCGATAAGGATTATGAATTCTCTGTTGATCCTGAGTTAATTATTTTGGTTGAATCTGATCCTTTCCATGGTTATGAATCTGAAACTGTTGTGGCACATCTTACTAAATTGAATGATATAGCCACCCTATTTACTCATGAGGAAAAAATTCGCTATTACTATATTCTTAAGTTGTTTCCTTTCTCATTAAAGGGTGATGCTAAGCTATGGTTTAATTCTCTTGCTCCTGGTTGTGTGCATAGTCCCCAGGACATGACATATTACTTCTCTAAAAAAAAAAATTCTGCTCATAACAAACAAGCTGCCTTACAGGAAATATTTAATTTTTTGCAAATTGAAGAAGAGAGTCTCCCACAAGCTTGGGGGAGGCTTCTCCAATTACTTAATGCTTTGCCTGATCATCCTCTCAAGAAAAATGAAATACTTGATATCTTTTATAATGGACTAACCGATGCTTCTAGGGACCACCTAGATAGTTGTGCTGGTTGTGTTTTCAGGGAACAAACTGTGGAACAAGCTGAAGTGCTATTGAATAATATATTGAGTAATGATAGTGATTGGACTATCCCCGAACCACCTCCAAAGCCAACTCCGAAGAAAAGAGGTATTCTATTCCTCAGTCCTGAAGATATGCAAGAGGCAAAGAAATCTATGAAAGAAAAAAGTATTAAAACTGAATATGTTAAGAATTTACCACCTATTAAAGAAATAAATGGTCTTAATATTCCGACACAGGTAGTAGAGGTAAATTCTCTCTATAGATTTGATGAAGGTGATATTCCTCATAATAAGTCTGCTAGTCAATGCTTGGATGAATTTGATAACTTTATCGTTAAACAAGAAAATTTCAATGCTTATGTTAGTAGACAATTGAATCGTAATGCTTACATGCTTGATCGTTTAGGTGGGTATATAAATAGAACTGTTAATGATCTCAAGCTTATCAGTAAACATGCCTCCATGGTAACTACTCAAGTAGAACAAGTACTTAAGGCACAAAATAATTTGCTTAATGAGATGAATAGTAAAAACAATGATAATGCTATAAGAGTTATGACTAGAGGTGGTAAAATGACTCAGGAACCTTTGTATCCTGAGGGCCATCCTAAGAGAATTGAGCAAGATTCTCAGAGAATTAATACTGATGCACCTATTCCTCCTAGTAATAAAAAGAATAAGAAAACTGATAGGACTTTGCATGCCTCTAGTGAACCTGTTATAGACACACCTGAGAATCCAAATGATATTTTTATTTCTGATACTGAGACACAATCTGGTGATGAACATGAACCTAGTGATAATGTTAATGACGATGTTCATGCTGATGCTCAACCTAGTAATGATAATGATGTGGAGATTGAACCTGCTGTTGATCTTGATAACCCACAACCTAAGAATAAAAGATAAGAGAGACTTTGTTGCTAGGAAGCATGGTAAAGAAAGAGAACCATGGGTTCAGAAACCCATGCCCTTTCCTCCTAAACCATCCAAGAAAAAGGATGATGAGGATTTTGAGCGCTTTGTTGAATTGCTTAGACCTGTCTTTTTGCGTATGCGTTTGACTGATATTCTGAAAATGTCTCTTTATGCTAAGTATATGAAAGATATTGTGACTAATAAGAGAAAGATACCGGAAGATTAAATTTTCACCATGCTTGCTAATTATACTTTTAAGGGTGGAATACCAAAGAAACTAGGAGATCCCGGAGTACCTACTATACCATACTCTATTAAAGGAAATTATGTTAAAACTGCTTTATGTGATCTTGGAGCTGGTGTTAGTGTTATGCCTTTCTCTTTATATCGTAGACTTGATTTGAATAAGTTGACACCTACTGAAATCTCTTTGCAAATGGTTGATAAATCAACTGCTTTACCCATCGGTATTTGTGAGGATGTGCCTGTCATAGTTCCAAATATTACTATCCTAACGGACTTTGTTATTCTTGATATTTCCGAGGACGACAGTATGTCGATTATCCTTGGTAGACCTTTTTTGAATACTGCAGGGGCTGTTATTGATTGCAATAAAGGTAATGTCACTTTTCATGTTAATGGCAATGAGCATACGGTACACTTTCCGAAGAAACAACCTCAAGTGAATAGTATCAACTCCATTGGAAAGATTTCAACGATTACTATTGGAGATTTTGAATTCCCTCTCTCTACTGTCAAAAAGAAATATGATATACTTATTGTTGGGGACATGCATATCCCCGTTGAGGTAACCTAGTGTTATTCGAAAATTCTCCGGTTTCATGTTACTCGAAAGAAGTTTGTTAATAAGACTTGATCAACCTTATTGATGAATTCCTTTTGATAAGCATGAGACGGATGAATTTAGAGGGCACAACTTTCTGTACCCACCTGTTACATTCTGTTATTTAGATTAAATAAAGTAAAAAAATATTATTAGTTTATTTTTTTAATTACCCGTGCAATAAAAAAGACCTAAAAATAAAAGTGCTTCAAATGCCCTAAAAATTTAGTATGATTTTTTATAGAATAAATAAGAATTTTAGGCACTGAGAACTCAGCAGGGGGAAGCACCAGTGGGCCACAAGCCTACAGGGCGCGCCCTACCCCCTGGGCACGCCCCCATGGCTTGTGGGTCCCACGTAGGCCCCCCTCACTTATTCCAGCACCCATCCACTTTGTCTTCCTCCAAAAAAAATCATACCATTGCTCAAACCCGTGTTCTTGCTCATCTTGCTGCCATTTTCGATCTCCTTGTGCAAAACTTCATTTGCAAAACTGTTTTGGGGGATTGTTCTTCGGTATGTGACTCCTCCAATGGTCCAATTAGTTTTTGTTCTAGTGCTTTATATATTGCAAAATTTTGCTGCTGTGGTGACCTTGTTCTTGAGCTTGCATGTCAAATTTGTATGGTCCCAAGTAGTTTTGATGCATGATATAGCCTCTAGGCACTAGTGGGAGTAGTTGCTATAAGTTTTGTTGAGTTTTGTTCACTTTTATTTTGAGTTACTAAAATTTCAGAAATTTTTCAGAAGGAGAAAGATGATTAGGAAAGTGTACCAAGGTGGTTCCTCAAGCAAGAAGGCCCCGAGGCTCGCGATACGTGAGCCCGACTTTGAACCACCGAGGGAAGCTCAAGTACGGCCTTGTGAATGGCCGTCGGATCAGTTCATGGTTCATGCCGGTTTCAAGGAGGAATTTTATGCGTACATACGAAACGCTGGCCTTGAAGGTTTTGTTTCAGACCAATGCAAGCAATATTATCAACTTACTGATTCCTTCGTGCGGAGGTTTGAATTTTTATCCAAGCGTACCACGCATTCTGTTTTGTTTGATCTTTATGATAAATCTTATACCATGGACCTAGAAGATTTTAATGATGCATGCAAAATCCCACAATGGGTCATTCTTAGTGAGCCTCGCAAAACTGAATATAATGATTTTTTTGCTAACATCACTGTGGGAGAAACTAGAAATATCACACAAGCTACCATAGGGAGCATTCACTTTCCGGCTATACATTATTTTGCTCTCTTCATTGGTAGATGCATTAATGGTAAACATGATCATAGCCACATTTGCGTACCAGATCTTAGTGTTCTCCAGAGTGCGGCAATGGGTGATAGACGATATAATTTGGGGGCTATTATTGCCAGGAGGTTACATCTTAATGCTAAAGATGGAGATTTCTATGGTGGGATTTATGCCACCCGTTTAGCTAATTATCTTGGGATACCTATAAAGGGGAATGACATTGAGTTACCAACCGCTTTTCTTGATTATAATGCTATGGTACGTTACCAATTTCTTGAGAGGAACGAACAGTCCCTCCGGTACCGACTAATCTTTGACAGACGGCGTGTTGTCCATATCGCCCTTCCTGCTCCTGCCTTCCTTAACTTTCAGGTAAAGCAAAGATACTTTATAACCAGAGAGGAGGCGAATGAGTATGAGAGAGAGTGGAGGCCTAAGCGCCCCTGACCTAGCTGTTTTGCGCCATGCCTTATATCGTGATAGAACTTTTAGTTTGGGCACTATTGTTGCTCGACGGTTGAGTCTAAATCGTTCGAAGGGTCCTATCTTTGGAGGTATCTATGCTTCTCGCCTTGCTAGACATTTTGAGGTACCTGTTAGACTAGATGAAGAGGAAGAAAGGTTGTTACCACCTAAGTATTTAGATTATGATAGTATGGTAGCACATGATTTCATTTCCAAAGACAATGACAAGCGGTTCATCTATAATTTAGTATTCAGTCAGGGTACTTGTCAGATTATTACTTTGCCTGCACCCTCTTTGTTCGATATTCATTCAGGCAGGTACATTATTATGCTCGACGATATTTATGCATACTGGGAGCGGACTCGATCTCCAGTTCCTGAGCCAGAACCATCACCTGACCCGTACAAGGAGTCTGTTTATCAGTGGGAGCCACAAGAGCTCGCTAACCAGTGGAACCCTCAGGATCCTCCTCAGTACCCAGGTGAGGGCTACTTTGATCCGTGGGCATAGACCAACTTAGGCCAAAAACCTAAGCTTGGGGGAGTACGTATTTCTCACCAACATTACATTCATGTTCACACACTCATTCCAGTTATCGGTGCTCATACTTTTTCATTGTATCATCCATGGTAGTTTATTTCTTTTTCTCGCATTCTTCTTGCATGTTTAAATAACCTAGAGAAAATCCAAAAAAATTAGTTTTAGCTTTACTTTCTAGTTTGTTTAGTTATAGTATTAAAAGAAAACCCAAAAAGATTTCTCGTTCTTCTTTTGTTTGTTGGGAGCTTTCCCGTGTAAATATTTTTTCTTTCTTTGGGTTGTAAGGATAAGACCACGATGAAAATATTGAGTGGCTCTCATATGCATTATTGTTTATCTATCAGAGAGCCCATATTACCTTGTCTTCTCCTTTGAATTAATTGCTTGCAGATTCCAGCTTAGTCCAATGCACGTGCACCCTTATTATTATTCACATCGTTCGGTCGTGCAAGTGAAAGGCAATAATGACGATATACGATGAAATGATTGAGATGGAGAAAAGCTGGTATGAACTTGACCTATTTTGTTTTTATAAATATGATTAGCTCATCATTCTGAATTCAGCTCATTATGGATGAAACATGTTTGCAATGACAATTAGAGATTATAGTTGCTCATGCCATGCTTAATTAGCTAGGAGTGTATAATGGTTTGTCTTGAGTGCCAACATGCAAATTAAAATGGTTATGATGTAGTATGATAGGATGGTATCCTCCTTTGAATGATTCAAGTGGCTTGACTTGGCACATGTTCACGCATGTAGTTGAAACAAAATCAACATAGCCTTCACGATATTTATGTTCATGGTGGTTTATATCCTACTCATGCTTGCATTCAATGTTGGTTACTCTCAATGCATGTTTATGACTGTTGTCGCTCTCTAGTTGGTCGCTTCCCAGTCTCTTGCTAGCCTTCACTTGTACTAAGCGGGAATACTGCTTGTGCATCCAATCCCTTAAACCCAAAGTTGTTCCATATGAGTCCACCATACCTACCTATATGTGGTATTTACCTGCCGTTCCATGTAAATTTGCATGTGCCAAACTCTAAACCTTCAAATAATAATCTGTTTTGTATGCCCGAATCGCTCATGTAGTGACTAGGGGCTGTCAGTATCTTCCATGCTAGGTGGGTTATTCTCACGATGAGTGTTGATTCACTTGTCATTCACGAGAAAGTGGCTGGTAATCGGGATGCCCAGTTCCATGCTCAAAATCGAAAATCAAAATATAATGAAACAAAACTCCCCCAGGACTGTTGTTGGTATGGACGACACCCGTGGATTCGGTTAGCCGTGGAGTGTGATTGATTGGTGGAGGGGGAGTAAAACTTTACCATTCTGTTTGGGAACCGCCTATAATGTAATTAGCATGGAAGATACCGAGATCTCTTGGTTGTTATGTTGACAATGAAAGCATACCGCTCAAAATATTATTCATCTCTGTTTTTAAACTCGAGCTCTGGCACCTCTGCAAATCCCTGCTTCCCTCTGCGAAGGGCCTATCTATTTACTTTACTCTTGAGTCATCATCCTCTTATAAAAAGCACCAGTTAGAGAGCACCATTGTCATTTGTATGCATTGTTATTAATTGATATTGATTATGACTGTGACTGGATCTCTTTTACCATGAATTATAATTTTTAGTCAGTCCTTGTTCTTCAGAGGTGCTCTGCATTTATGTTTTGCGGTCTCAGAAAGGGCTAGCGAGATACCATTATATCATATTGTATCATAATTGTTGAGAGAAGTGTTGTCATCCGAGATTTATTATTATTGCTCGCTAGTTGATTATGCCATTGATATGAGTAAATGTGAGACCTAAATGTTATTGTTAATGTGGTTAGTTCATACTCTTTGCTGAAAACCTGAGCATCAGTTAGACATATTTACAACAACAAGATCGAACAGAGTTTGTAAAAGTTTTTGTTTGCCACTTTCAGTTTGTCAACTGATTTGCTTGAGGACAAGCAATGGGTTAAGCTTGGGGGAGTTGATACGTCTCCATCGTATCTACTTTTCCAAACTCTTTTACCCTTGTTTTGGACTCTAATTTGTATGATTTGAATGAAACTAACCCGGACTGACGCTGTTTTCAGCAGAATTGCCTTGGTGTTATTTTTGTGCAGAAATAAAAGTTCTCGGATTGACCTAAAAATTTATGAAGAATATTTCTGGAATATATAAAAAATATTGGCGAAAGAATCCACTGAAGGGGGTCCAACCACAGGCCACAAGCCAGGGGGCGCGCCCTGGCGGCTTGTGGGCCCCCTGCAACTCCACCGACCTCAACTCCAAGTCCATATAACCCTATTCGGCCAGAAAAAAATAGAGGAGAAGAGTTCATCGCGTTTCACGATACGGAGCCACCGCCACCTCCTGTTCTTCCTTGGGAGGGCAGATCTGGGGCCTGTTTTGGCCTTCGGAGAGGGGAAATCGCCGCCGTCATCATCATCAACCATCCTCCATCACCACTTCCATGATGCTCTCCGCCGTTCGTGAGTAATCCCATCGTAGGCTTGCTAGACGGTGATAGGTTGGATGAGATTTATCATGTAATCGAGTTAGTTTTGTTAGGGTTTGATCCCTAGTATCCACTATGTTCTGAGATTGATGTTGCTATGACTTTGCTATGCTTAATGCTTGTCACTAGGGCCCGAGTGCCATGATTTCATATCTGAACCTATTATGTTTTCATGAATATATATGTGTTCTTGATCCTATCTTGCAAGTTGTAGACATCTATTACGAGTTATGATCCGCATCCCCCAGGGTGACAATAACTGGGATTCTTTCCGATGATTACCGTAGTTTGAGGAGTTCATGTATTCACTAAGTGCTAATGCTTTGGTCCGGTTCTCTATTAAAAGGTGGCCTTAATATCCCTTAGTTTCCATTAGGACCCCGCTGCCACGGGAGGGTAGGACAAAAGATGTCATGCAAGTTCTTTTCCATAAGCACGTATGACTATATACGGAATACATGCCTACATGACATTGATGAATTGGAGCTAGTTCTGTGTCACCTTATGTTATAACTGTTGCATGATGAATGCCATCCGACATAATTATCCATTGCCTACGAGCTTTTCACATATTGATCTTTACTAAGTTACTTCTCCGTTGCCACTGTTACGATTGCTACAAAACTGCTACTGTTACTTTTGCCACTGTTACCGTTACTTTCATACTACTTTGGTACTAAAAACTTTGCTGCAGATATTAAGTCTTTCAGGTGTGGTTGAATTGACAACTCAGCTGCTAATACTTGAGAATATTCTTTAGCTCCCCTTGTGTCGAATCAATAAATTTGGGTTGAATAATCTACCCTTGAAAAATGTTGTGATCCCCTATACTTGTGGGTTATCAGGGGTGCAATATAAGAGGTGGCGCACAAGAGCAGTTTACTGGTTTCAGACCATATACTGCTATGATGCCACCAAGGGCAAGCCTGAGGGCGATCTTAATCCTGCATAGCAGGAAGCTTTTGAGAAGATCAATACTCTCTTGAAGGGTGCCCTTCTGAGTGTTCTTGACGATTCCATTGTGGATTCATATATGTCGCTTGACAACGGCAAGGACATGTGGGCTGCGCTCGAGGCCAAGTTTGGGGCCTCTAACCCTGGCAGCGAGTTGTACGTCATGGAGCAATTCTATGACTACCAGATGACTGATGAGCGCTCTATTGTTCAGCAGGCTCATGAGATACAGTCACTCGCAAAGGAACTTGAGTATTTCAAGTGTGTGTTGCTGAACAAATTTGTTGCCGGAGGCATCATTGCCAAGCTTCCACCTTCATGAAGCAATTTTGCTACTTCCCTAAAACACAAGAGACAGTAGTTTTCCGTTTTGGATCTCATTGGTACTCTTGATGTTGAAGAGAAGGCAAGAGCAAAAGACACATGTGCTTGAGTTGCTGAGGGAGCTTCTAGTGCCCATGTGGTACAGAAGAAGAACTTCCAGCCCAACAAGCCCAAAAAGAACAACAACAAATCTTAGGGCAAAGGCAAGTTTGATGCAAAGAGCAAGCCATCACATTCTACCAACTTCAAGAAGAACTCTCATAAGAAGGGGGAGGGACTATGCCATGTCTGCGGTGATCCTAATCACTGGGCTCCAAGATGTCCTAACCGCTATGAGGAGTGCGAACTTGAGAAGAGCGGCAAGACCGCTAATGTTGTCATCGGTGATACTAATATGAAGGAATTTGGGTCCGGTATTTTTCCTACCATCCTTTCAGTATGTCATTCTCCTGATTGGTAGATTGACACCGATGCCAATGTACATGTTTGTGCTGATGCTTCCATGTTTTCTTCTTATCAGGTCACAGGGACTTCTCCCGTGCCGATGGGGAATGGGTCACATGCTACTGTTTGTGATGTTGGTACGGTTGATCTAAAGTTTACTTCGGGGAAGATCGTGCGCCTGAAGAACGTTCATCATGTGCTCTCCATCAATAAGAATCTCGTCAGCGGTTCCCGTTTATGTCGAGATGGTTTTAAGTTGATTTTTGAATCCAATAAAGTTGTAATCTCTAAGTATGGACAATTTGTTGGAAAAGGCTATGAGTGCGGAGGCTTGTTCCGCCTATCTTTGTCGGATATTTGCACTAAAATTATTAATCATGTTTGCCACGATAATGAGTCTAATATTTCGCATTCATGACTTTGTCATATTGACTTTGGTTGCATGACGCGGCTAACCAATATGAGTTTAATTCCAAAATTCACTACTGTCAAGGGCTCCAAGTGCCAAGTGTGTGTGCAAGCTAAGCGACCTCGCAAGTCCCATAAGACTGCAGAGGCAGGAGACTTGGTGCCACTAGAGCTTATACATTCCGATCTTTGTGTGATGAATGGCATGTTGACAAAAGGTGGAAAGAAATACTTCATGACGTTGATTGATGACTCCACTAGATATTGTTATGTGTATCTTCTGAAATCAAAAGATGAGGCTTTAAATTTCTTCAAAAACTATAAAGCTGAAGCAGAGAACCAACTTGATCGAAAAATTAAACGGCTTAGGTCTGATCATGGTGAAGAGTATTTTTTCAATGAATTTGATTTGTTTTGTGCGGAACATGATATAATCCATGAGAGGATGCCTCACTACTCACCTCAGTCAAATGGGGTGGCCCAAAGAAAGAACCAAACTCTAACTGATTTGGTTAATGCCATGTTAGATACATCGGGTCTCTCCAAGGCATGGTGTTGGGAGGCACTAATGACTACATGTCATGTCCTAAACCGAGTTCCCACAAAGCATAAGACCATGACTCCATTTGAGGAATGGGAAAGGAAAAGGTTGAAACTCTCTTACCTACGTACTTGGGGTTGTTTGGTGAAAGTCAATATACCAATTCCCAAGAAGCGCACGCTTGGACCAAAAACCGTGGATTGTGTTCTTCTGGGCTATGCTTTTCATAGCATTGCCTATAGATTTTTGAAAATAAAATCTGAGATATCCGACATGCATGTTGGTACAATTATGGAGTCGAATGATGCGACTTTCTTTGAGGACATATTTCCTATGAAGGACATGCCTAGCTCATCAAATCAGGAAATACCTACTCTATCTAGTCAACAATTAGCGGTAATTACTAAACCCACCATTGCGATGGAACACGTTGAGAATCATGTGGAAGATGACAATGAAACTCCCATAAGGAGTAAGAGACAGAGGACTACAAAGTCCTTTGGTGATGATTTCATTGTGTACCTCATGGATAACACACCCAGGACTATTTTAGAAGCCTATGCATCCTCTGATGCCGACTACTGAATGGAAGTTGTCCGTAGCGAGATGGATTCCATCTTAGCTAACCGAACCTGGGAACTCACTGATCATCCTTATGGGTGCCAACCTGTTGGATGTAAGTGGGTGTTCAAGGAAAAGCTTAGACCTGATGGTACGATTGAAAAGTACAAGGCACATCTTGTGGCTAAGGGTTATACCCAGAAAGAAGGTGAAGACTTCTTTGATACTTACTCACCTGTGGCTAGACTGACCACTATTCGGGTGCTACTATCACTGGCTGCCTCACATGGTCTTCTCGTTCATCAAATGGACATTAAGATGGCTTTCGTCAATGGGGAGTTGAACGAGAAAATTTACATGGATCAGTCAGATGGTTTTGTAGTACCTGGTCAGGAAGGAAAGGTGTGCAAGTAATTAAAGTCTTTATATGGCCTTAAACAAGCTCCTAAGCAGTTGCATGAGAAGTTTGAAAGAACATTAACTGTTGCAGGATTTGTTGTAAACGAAGGTGACAAATGTGTGTACTATCGCCATGGTGGGGGCGATGAATTATTCTTTGTCTGTATGTCGATGACATACTGATCTTTGGAACCAAACTTGATTTAATCAAGGAGGTTAAGGATTTCTTATCTCGTTGTTTTGAGATGAAGGATCTAGGAGTAGCTGATGTTATTTTGAACATCAAGCTGTTGAGAGATGAGAATGGTGGGATTACACTACTTCAGTCTCACTATGTGGAAAAGGTCTTGAGTCGTTTTGGGTATAGAGACTGCAAGCCTTCTCCAACTCGATATGATGCTAGTGTGTTGCTTCGAAAGAATCAACGGATTGCTAGAGATCAACTGAGGTATTCTCAGATTATTGGCTCACTTATGTATTTGGCGAGTGCCAAGAGGCCTGACATCTCGTTTGCTGTGAGCAAACTGAGCCGGTTTGTGTCAAAGCCGAGTGATGATCATTGGCATGCGCTTGAGAGAGTTATGCGCTATTTGAAAGGCACTGCGAGCTATGGGATTCACTACACCGGGTACCCGAGGGTACTAGAGGGTTATAATGACTCAAACTGGATATCTGATGCTGATGAGATTAAGGCCACGAGTGGTTATGTTATTACACTTGGTGGTGGCGCTGTTTCCTGGAAGTCTTGCAAGCAGACCATCTTAACGAGGTCAACTATGGAAGCAGAACTCACAACATTAGACACGGCCACTGTTGAAACAGAGTGGCTTCGTCAGCTCTTGATGGACTTACCTATGGTTGAGAAACCAATACCCGCTATCCTGATGAACTGTGATAATCAAACTGTGATCATCAAGGTAAACAGTTCTAAGAATAATATGAAGTCCTCAAGGCATGTGAAGAGGAGATTGAAATCTATAGGAAAATTGAAGAACTCCGGAGTTATTACGTTGGATTATATCCAAATGTCTAAAAACCTGGCAGATCCCTTCACAAAGGGTTTATCACGCAGTGTGATAGATAATGCATCAATGGAGATGGGTTTGAGACCCACCATATGAGTTGTCCATAGTGGTAACTCACTCTATGTGATCGGAGATCCCGTGAAGTAAAAGTGGGAGACAAGCTGTTGGTCAGCTGGGAGGAGAGTATCCCTATATTAATTATCCCACTCCGTGAAGATGCAATACTCTCCTGATCTGCATGGCAGGTTGATATTTATCTTGATGTGTTCCAAGTGGCTTATTTATGTAAGCAGAGATGTTGTCCTGCGGAACATCTCCTGAGGAACGCGCCTATATGAATTTGACTATTAAACGTCGCAGTCTGTGAGAATTGGGTGTTCTCTAATAAATTCATGAAAGGCCCTGGAGTATGACGTATACGCTCCACCCGTGGGGAAGCCTTGTGGCAGCCCAGTATCGGTCAAGGATTTATGTGAAACTAGTCCCGCAAAAAACTTGTAGTTCAAGGCATAGTCCACTATTCAAGTTGTGATCTAGTGTAGCATAAAATTCTAAGTGGAAGTTCAACTTAACAGTCTCCACTAAGCACAGGTATATAAACAATGTTTTGGAACTAAATGATGAAATGTGCCACTGAGAATTTGTGGGGGGTTGTTGGATTTTGCTAGTAGGTTTTTTGGCCTAAAGCCCAACTAAAATCTGAAATTCTCATGGCCCATTCATGCATGGCTGTGTGTGGCGTGAGTGGGACTAATATTTAGTCCCATACTGCTAGTTGAGTGGGAGTTGCACCACCTTATAAGGTGAGCTCTTCTACCACTTGTATGAGCATGAGAAGAGGAGACCTATACGCGCGCTCCTCCTCCTCCTCGCTCGCCGGGCCGGGCCGCGTCGGGCCGGGCCGGGCCGGGTTTCGGGAATGAGCCGAGCCGATGACAAAGCTATGCAAGCCGCCGCCACAGCATATGGTTTCGCATCGTTCCAGAACATTGTGGCGCCACGCAAGTCTTCTCCATCCCTCCTTCCGGCGTGTACCGCAAGAAGGGATAGCAGGCCTTCGGAACCCCGCCTCTCGTGATCCAGTACGGGAGAGGGGCGATCAGGTTTTTGGGGAGTGCACTCGCGCGACTGCTGCCAGCGACCACTTCCCCAACGACGACTTCTTCCCCAACCTCGGCAACCTCTTCATCAATGACATGGGTCACAACATCAACTCCAGCGGTTCTGCTCCCGCTGCACCGTATGTGATTATGTCCTCTCTGTTTGAGATCGTGCTAGAATTCCTGTTTCTAGTCTATGCCTTAGATTCGATCTATTCATCTACTATGCCAGTCCGCATGATTAGTTCAATCTCTGTTATTGTCGTCATGATTTATTTACTCCCTCCGTTCCTAAATATAAGTCTTTTAAGAGATTGCACTATGGACTACATACGAATGTATGTAGACATATTTTAGATAGATTCACTCATTTTGCTCTGTATGTAGTCCATAGTGAAATCTCTTAAAAGACTTATATTTAGGAACGGAGGGAGTACTGTTTATTCGGATTAAATCTCGTAGTAATTTGATCATATATTCAACACCAGTCATGAGTCCACCACCCCACAAAGTTCAATGCTTCCAAGGCGGCGCCTCCAAGAAGGTGACGACATAAATGTCGCCGCCGCCCGCTCCAACGGAGCTTGGGTTTTCACCCAGAAATCACCTGACAATTGTGGCAGTAGATGGACGTAGCTCCACGGTGTGCCTTCAGGAAGGAATGCAACACTCAAGAATGCCGCCAACATCGGCACCAATTGGAGAAGGTGCAAGATTTTCGCCCGGAGAATCTACTCCACCGCCGAGCCTCACAAGGAAGCCCAGCATAGGAACGCAGCAAGTTGCGCAGAGAGCATCGTTGACGACCACCAGCCTCATCAACACCGTCCTGACTCTGACTGGTATGGATCTGATGCCGAGCTTCGTCCATGGCGTCGATAACTATAGGACTACCACTGCTGCCTGCAGCAATGGCGGCAATGGGAAACCGTAACTCCAAATGATCAAGGACAACTCAAGATGCCACATAATGTGCCATTGACCAACTGTTCTGAACAATCATGGTTCGTTGTTTCCAGAACCTCTTGGATACTGTATTAGGTCCGTGAGAGACGACTCGTTCTCCGCGTGTTGCTCTTTTAGTACTATGTATATATGTCCTTGTTTGAGTATTATCTCTTGTAATGGTACATTGTGAGTTATCTTAATTTAGCTCTTCCAATAATGTGGGAATATTGTGCATCTTATTTGTAACGATTTGTTCTATTTTAAAGCCGACGATCGAATCGACGATGGGTCTCTCGTGCCAGTTCCTTAATCTGATCGTGGACAGCCGTGTTCCCGGAGGATCCCCATCGCTGCACTGCATCGACCTGATGCGGCACAAGTTGTTTAACACAGCACCAGCCAAAGGAAATGCAACGAAGAATAAACATGCGGCGGCGGCCTTCAAGAAGATGGAGAAGATTTTGCTTCCTAGTACACCATGCTTCCACATGGGAGCATCAGCTAACCAGCGGATGCACTGCTTACCGGCGGCAGACCGCCGGGTGTTCTGTTTGTACCAGTCGGGGCACGGCATGCTCCTGGAGGCGGACACGTCCCGCCTGGTGATGATGCCTTGTCTCCACAGGCCCAAGCTGGAACCAATCTCCCTCTACATCCCCTGCGCCCAGCCTGACCCGGATGACCTCGACGGCGGTGGCGGTGGCAACCAATTTATCATGGACAGGATTGCCAAACCGGACGAGTCCGGCTGCCACAACTTCGAGGCCTTGGTCTACCGCAATCATCGCTCCAATTACTTATCCAAGTCCTGGCAGTGTGAACTCCGCCGCCCTACATCAGTGACACCAGGCACGGCTGCCTAGAGATCAGCTCCTATGCCGTGGTTAAAGGTGGCGGCCAGATATGCATATCCGTCGACGGTGTCGGTACCTACTGCTTGGACACGGCGAGCTACGAGTGGAGTGAGGTGGGCAAGTGGACGCTGCCCTTCCAAGGCAAGGTTGAGTACGTACCTGAGCTGAGGCTCTGGTTTGGCTTCTCTGCCAAGGACCGCCGCTTTGCTGCTGCCGACCTCTCCACCATGGACATGGACTCCCAGCCAGAGCCACTGGACTCCTGGGAGGAGCTTGAGACACCCCAAGGATGGCAGCAGACACGGGATCCCCAGCTTGTCAACCTCGGCTCCGGCAGGTTCTGCATCGCACGGTTCTTGCACGCCATGGCTCACAACGGCAGCTTTGGCGATGAGTCAAGTTGCCAGGATGTTACTGTCCTGACTGGTCTAGAGGTTGCTAATGCAAATGGCTTCGATGAGAAAGTGAATCTTGGGATGGTCAAGCACAAATCGAGATGCCACAAGTCTAGCTGCGGTGAGGATACCATCGCGGCGGTTTTATGAATAATTTTAAGGCCTGTCCATATGTATCGTGTGAATATTTTCTGTTTAAGACAACTTTGAGTCTTGTACTCCTATTTTAGTTTGACTTGTACACGAAACGCCTACCCGTGTTGTCCTTACTATATTCTGGTTGTGAAATTGTCACCTGCAAAATCTTAATTTCGAGTTGCTGCCATTTATGTTAGTCTTAATTTTTCTGTTGTCTCCTGAGATAGTAAAATTCATACTGGCTCTAATGTGCAGTCCTTTGTTGCTGTCCTATTAGAAGGGTTTCCAGAAATTTTCATGTCTGGCAGTTTCTGAAGTTGCGATGTGATGCCAGCCACAGTTTTTGTCAGTGATGGTGTGCAATAGGCAAGCTTCATGATGCCATGTGTGTAGCCTACAGTTCAGTTGGTATTCCAAATACTCGTGTTATCTTCTTACTATTGAGCTTCCTAGATTAAACTTTTGAACTTTCACTTTCCGGTATGAAAATGGCATCAGTAAACAGAAGACGACATTCAGTTCATAGTTAGTTTTTTATACGAGGCTTGATGACTCGAAGATGTTAGAAAGTGCGCTCTCTTACGCTTTCTCAGAAAGAAACATGCATTCATTGTCCAATCTCATCTCTGTGCTCGAAATGTAATGCTCTATTTTTTCTGTAGTACTTGCTTGTTTGCAAGAGTAAAACTACTCCCTCCCTTCCTAAGTATAAGTCCTTATAGAGATTTCAATATAGACTACATACGGATGTATATAGACATATTTTAGAGTGTAGGTTCACTCATTTTGCTCCGTATGTAGTCCATATTGAAATCTCTAAAAAGACTTATATTTAGGAACGGAGGGTTGGTTTGCATGAACATGCTTGTCGCCTGAGATACCGCTGTCGAGGCAAGATTTGGCAGGCAAAAATAGTATCGTCTGGTAAGCAATTTCAAGATCTTTGACGAAAAAGGGTTTCCCCCGCTTTATATATAAAGCAACCATCACCGAACATATATATAAAGCAACCATCACCGAACAATCCGATACAAACACACGCCACCACAACACACACCCAAGGCTGGATACAAAGACGCTGAAAACAGCAACACCACCCCAAACAACTCCAAGCAAACAACAGGTGAAACAATAAGCACTACTATGAAGTCGTCGGGGCCCTCAACCGTGGATGAGCCACCGCGAAGGGGTGAAGCCGTGCATGACGAACAATGGGCTCCAAGGCGGCGCCTTCAGGAAGGGAACGAGACCGGAGCGCCGCCACCGCCCAATCCAAGGATTATGGTTTCCCCCGGAGCACCACAACGACAAATGAGAGACCGTGACGACGTTTTCAAGAAGGGGACGACACAAGAACGCCATCGCCGCGGGCCTGACAAGTCAGAGCGGGTTTTCACCCCGGCTAACACTCACCGTCACCAAATTGGGGTACGGACTACCGAACCACAATCATTGAACGACACACCCCGACCACCATGCCGCCCACACGGCCATGGTGACCGCACAGGGCTTGAGCCGCGTGCTCCGCCCACGAGCACACCGGCTTCCACCATCAGGGCCGCCGCCCCCGGCATCCGAGCCCAACCCTCGGCCATGGATACACCGTACCGACGCGGCCGACCGGAAAGGGGCAGAAGACCGCCCTTCCACCCCAAAGCGGACACCTTGGTAGGGTTGGTGGCCTCGGCGGCCAGAATTGGGCAAGGGGAACTCCGGCAACCACAAGCTACAGCCGCCAGACGCAACAGGGGGTACCCCTGCCCCCTTCCCGAAGTCCCCTGCCACCTCCGGCAAGCCCACGCGCGCAGCGAGCAGAACCACCAACACCATGGAACCGCCCCTGCCTATCGAGCACGTAACTGAATCCGCAGAAGAGGGAGAAAGCCCACCCGAGTCAGCCGCAAACGAACCGACGCCGGAGCAAGTCCCGCCGTCGCCACGGCCAGACCAGGCCCACCACGTGGCTGCAGCCGCGCCGCTGAGCCACCACCACGTAGAGCCCCCTGTTGGACATCCGCCGCCACCCCGTTACCCCCGCCGCCACCAGAGACCAAATCTGAGAGGATCTGGCCGGAGGCGTGCAAGCAAGCCACCGCCCGATCTGAACTTGCCGCAACAGCCGTGCTGCTGACGCCCGCCAGGCCGCCGACGTGCTGCCACCAGGCACCCCCGACGCCACCTTGAAGACGCGCCGCCACGCCGCTAGCCCCCGCCGTAGGCCAGCGCCTCCACTCGAAAGGTCGTCCCACGCCAGCCATGTACCACGGGCGGAGGGGAAAGAAGGCCCCGCTGCCGCCCCTGCCGGCCGGCTTCCTATCTCGTCCCAGTGTATGCCATTTCCATCGTTTCGAGATCTTTTCCCACTGTGACATTGTATCCAGCAATTCTTTGCTATAAAGAGTTTTGACTTTTGACTGAACGAAGGTGGTAGATATTCTCTTCATGCTAAGTGCCGCTAAAAGGGTTCATTCTTTTCTATTATCTTGAGCACTCTGAAGCTTTGGAGTCATTCGGAGTTGTTGAAGGTAATGGTACAATCGTCACTCGCGCTGCTCTCTGTTTGAATTTCCCGAGGAAAAATCTGGGGAAGCGGCTGCATATTGCTGTATCTGAAGCCATCCATGCTATCTATCCGCATATATAGCGCACACAGTTAGAATATTTTAGCATGCATGGTGCCATTGTCTATTTACGTTATCTAGCAATGGTGAAGATATGTGCACCTCGGGGGTTTGTTGGTGGGGGGGGGGGGGCACTGCCCCCCTGCCTTGATATAATCATTGAAGAAAAAGAATTTGCAGGGGCTTAGATAGAAGAAAAGTGTGTTCAAAGCAAAAATGAGGCGTCATGCAACCAAATGCTAGTTAGTTTCTCCCAAACGCAATTGCTACAAGTTTCTCACTATAAAAGGAGGCCCTGACATCCATTGAGAACATTAAAACCATCTCAAGTGGTTTCATCAACACTCGACACTAGGGTATTTTCCTCTTCCAATTGAAGAGCTTTGCACTATGTTTGCCACTTTAGCATTGTTTTTTTTGCACTCCTGTGGCACATCTTCACACTAAAGTGATGCAAGTTCCATGCCTGATTTCCATGTGAAAATCCCACCCAACTTAAGACACGATCTCCACCTCGGTGTTGTGCGTTGATCCAAGTGGGTGCTGCAAGTTTACCACGGTGCAAGGAGCAACTGATATTGTTCCAAACAATAGCTCAAAGAGAACCGTACTATGGATTTACACATACTTGTAAGAGAGAAAAGGGTAATGGAAGACGTTCCATTCCTTGTTTTATTTCAAATTAAGGCAGTTTCATCGCAAATAGTGGAGCATATATCCGCATATATAGCGCGCACAGTTAGAATATTTTAGCATGCATGGTACCCTTGTCTATCTAATCTTAAAACGTGTGCCACGCAACAACGGAGCTATGTGCATCCCAGCCTTCATATATCCATTTGAGTGTTGGTGCCGCATCAGCATCAAATTGCTTGGGCATGTTTCTTGTCCAGAAATACTAGTCGATAGTCGTATTTATCTCAGCCGGCGTAGGTAAATATGGCTAGCATTTCTGGATATGAATTAACTCTGTTTACACGCAATGCAAAGGCTAATGGATGGAACAGCTTATTTGGTCGGCTGAAGGTATAGAAGGACACAAGAAAACTTATTCCTAATTATATAATTATAATATAATGTGCAAGTTTATACATGTGGTCGGCGAAGAAACATAAATCTGTTATCGTCTTGCAATACCTACAAGTTTTCTCATAACAAAATTAGGTAAACGTTTGACAAACATGCTCACATGGTCGGTGGAACAACATGTCAAACACAAGAAAACTAAATCTGCTATCTTGTAGTAGTACTTATAAGTTTTCTCAGAACATAATTAGGAAGAAAATGACAAACTTGCTCACATGGTCAGTTGAACAACCTGTGGCACACAAGAAAACTCAATCTGATTTCATGCAATTGCTACAAGTTTTCTCACTATAAAAGGAGGCCATGCCATCAGAATTTCGCACTGGCATGCTGGTGCCGAAGCATGCACCTATGCAGCCGTGTGCCCGGCCGCCCGATTGCCTCGCGATCTGCAAATTCAGTTGATTGTGCTCGAGGGCACACCAGGTTTTAAGTTTTAGTTTTTAAAACTTGTAATTTTGTCGTTCAGTCGTACCTAGTTTCAGCAGTTGAAACTTAATGAAGTTTTAAAAACTTGTCAGAACGTATTCAGAATGGAACTTATTTGAAATCCATCATTATAAGAAACACGAATATGCAAACGAAACTTAATTTGTACTTTTGGTTCAAAAGATATAAGAGATTGAAAATCGAAAGCCAAAAGAAAAATGGGGTCGTTGCTCCCGCCCCTGCGTGCCACAAATCCCCTTCCGCCATGCCATCCATTGAGAACATTAAACCCATCTCAAATTGTTTCATCAACATTCAGTAGTAGGGCATTTTCCTCTTCCAATTGAAAAGTGTTGCACTATGTTTGCCTCTTTAGCATTGTTATTTTCACACTTCTGTGCCACATCTTCGCACTACGGTGATGCAAGTTCCATGCCTAATTACGATGCCAAAATCCCATCCATTTCTACCAATTCTTTCACAATTTTTAGGGGTCATAATTCTTTGGCTAAACCAAATTTTCAGGGACTTTCATCTTTGTATACTCACAAACATATTAGTCCCATAACTATTTTGTCATTAATCATGCAAAGCCCACTTGGGGGCACTAGATGCACTTACAGTTGAAAATTTGACATACATGTTAGCCATGCTTGAAATAACCACACAAATGTTGCAGTTCTTTATTTGATAGTAAAGTACATCGTAGCAACATTGATTGACCATGAAGATTCACTCCGACAAAAGAAGAAAAAAGCATATTATATTTGTTCATCAAATATGTTATGTCAAAAGTAATGTCGTCGTGAAAAGAGTCATACACCGCTCTACTTCCGAAATCAGCCCAATAAACAGTCCCAAGTCGGGATTCATCGTCAAGATCCATGGCACTAAAAACTTTGGGTTGTCGGATTGCATTTTGACAAAATAGTCATGAACCGCTTCAGCATCACCACTGTCAAGTTTTAACCTTCTTGTTTTCTCTAGAAAATTGCGACAAATTTTCTCAACAAAAGTTAGGGTCGCATGACCATCTGCTACAACAACAAAAGAATTGAAATTCATGTTTACTCGTATTCTGACCCGGTCGTTCAGCTGAAGCCTTCGCTTGACATAGAAGTCTAACTTTTTGTTGTATCTGAACAACCAGTGGCGGATCCAGGAATTCAACTTTGGGTGTTCAAAATTTTTTTTCACCCTAATAGAAGTGCCCTCATTCAGTTGGGTATCAGAAGTGGTCACATTCTGTTGGAAATCGATCAAAGCAATGAGACAATCAGATCTTCACTCCATAAATGAGCCACCAGGAACTACTCTTTCTCTCTCTAAATCCAAACAAAAGCTACACATTCAGTTGGGAATTTCTATTTCAGATTGGAAGGGGATTCACCTTAGGCTTGTCGATCGATGTTCTCCGCAGTATTAGAATTCATGGGGGGGCTCCATCTCGTCCGGTGTCGGCAGCTTGGTCGAGCTCTCTGATGTAGGTTGTGCGGTCCGGGCTGGTGGTTGTGTTAACGTGTTGGTGCACTGAAGAAGTCTAAGTCGTCGAGCTCGGAGGGGAGAAAGGCGAGCCTTGGGTCCCGATTGGGTGGAGGCGCCGAGGTGGACGGAGGATGGAGAAGCGCCGAAGTGCAGTTGCCGTTGACGCCTCGCCTGCTCGGAACCAATGCCACAGAGCGCCGCCGTCGGCGCCTCGCCTACTTTGCTTGTACTGCGGGTTTTTTTTCTGAGCAAAACTTCGCTTGTACTGCGTGTGGATAGTCTCCCATGCGTGGGCAGCGAGCAGAGCTGGCTGGTCCCTTCTCTTGGGCTAGTGGGCTGCTGGCTTGCTGCACTGCTGCCCACAGGCCGGTTGGTCACATACGCATGTACGCTAGTATTTATGCCATATAACTGTACGTAGTATATGAACTTTTTTTCAGAAAATTTTGGGTGTACATCTGTACACCCTTGACCCAAGCTGGATCCGCCCCTGTGAACAACCGAGATATGTGTGGACCTAATGTGTGAATATGATCTAAAATTAGCGTCGGAAGATAAAGCTTCTCATCAGGACCACGGGTAATATTAATTTAGCTTTACATCCTATCCCACTATTGGATTGTTGGATTTGCCTTCAACATATGCCTTGAGTTGGGCTGAGTTTTACCATAGCGAGAGCAGGAAAGTATAAGGTGCTTCAATGTCGATTATCCTCACTGTCTGAGCTTCTTCTCCTCACACCAAATCCTTCTGCTTTCGCATATTTGATGTGCTACTCTCGCACCTCATTCTCATCATCGTTTGAAATAGACATGTCACTTGATTCTTGAACACCAATTGTTCCGTCAGCCATTCCTATAATCATGAAAAATTTAACCATTCGCCTTTGAAGGAAAAACTAAAATTGTAACAAATTGACCTAAATGCTGGCATGTTAACCATGAACTCGTGAACTTCATGCTGAACTTAACGAGATGATCAAGTAGTAACAATACTTTGCACGTGCTACAACATGTACACACAAAGGCGTTTATAACATCAAGAAAAGGACAAAGCTAGATAAAGATGCAAAATTCGAACTTGAACCAAATGCCAGCAGTAGCACCACTTACAGCCAACTCAATATCGCAGCCATTAAACATTACAGAGGGTCCTGACTTCACACAAACCAAACACCAATGGTAGCATACAACATATGGATTGACTTGATAAAAAAAAGCTAGAAAAACGATGCAAAAACTGAACCTCGTCTCCTCTCCATCCTCCATCATGCACACCACACACGCCACCAATGACGTCTTCTTCGACCGGGGTATACTGTGAGTGGCAGCGACCACTAGGCAAACCTGTTTTTCTGCCCTAGACATCTGTTCAGCAATTTAGAGGATTAAAATCCGTAGGCGGCGATCTGGTCAATCTGGAAAAACCAAGCTGCCCTTCAGGTTTTCCTTGCGTAAATAACAGCATTATATCTTTTATTTTTTCCTTTCCTTATTCAGCGCTGGCTCGCTGCTAGATCAACTCGTTTCCTAGTACTCCCTCCGTTCCTAAATGTAAGTCTTTTTAGAGATTACACTACAAACTACATACAGATGTATATAGACATAGTTTAGAGTGTAGATTCACTCATTTTGCTCCGTATGTAGTCCATAATGAAATCTCTAAAAAGACTTATATTTAGGAACGGAGGGAGTACATGTGAATCATATGTTAGTCGACCATAGCCCGTAGGTGTATCATTATTGGTGGGTGGGAGGGCCCTTCGCGCGCAGCTGCCTGGAACGCCATCCATTCCCTCGCGGCTAAAATCATTGTTTTGACCCTTTGCCCTAACTTCAGCATGACTTGACCCCACTTTGTAAAAAATTCGCGATCCAACCTTTTCCTACACCATCGTCATTGACGATAGGATAACACAGCCTACCGCCAAAGTTAATGACGGTAGGACTAGACTGCACCATCACGACCGTTCGACACAAAAAATACCCTACCGCCAACGGCCTTGGCGGTAGGCCATTATACCTGCCGCTAGGCCTCTTGGCGGTAGCCCTGCAATGGACGAGGTAAGGACATCATGCATGCAGATCGATGTAAGGGACATCATGCATGCATATCGATAGATGGACACTGTAGAGCCACGACCAAAATGCGCCTAGTCAGGGCCATCACTCTCCTCTCCTTCCCTCCCTCGCCAGTTGTTGCTACAGAGCTTCGTTGCACCCTGCGGTGGACGAGGTAAGGGACCGGCGGACACATCCATGCGAGTGCAGATGGACGGGTGGATGCTTTTTTTAACACAGTACAGACGCAAGCGCTCATATAAACGCGCATACACTCATCCCTATGAACGCATACACGCACACCCTACCCCTATGAGCACCTCCGAGAGACTGAGCCGGCATATCATCTTGAGATTTACGAAGTCACCGTAGGCGCCTCGTCGTCGACGGGAACGTCTCCTCCCACTGAATGCGCATCGCCGGAAATCCTGAAATAAATCCAAGAATAATGCGAGCACCATGATTTGAACCATAGTGGGCTAGGGATACCACAGTCCCTCTAACCATCCAACCACAGGTTGGTTCGCGAACGTGCTGTTCAGAAGAAAAAAAAAAGTTCTCGAACGTCGCGTCACAGCACATGCATGCATCACATGCAGCTGGGCTCCCTCCGTCCGTCATGAGCAGTATCATGCACGTCAATTAGGTTTTTTTTATGATGTGACATATAATTAAATGAGTAAAGATAGGATGTGGTATCATATCATGATAGCGTATTATATTAAATGTTGTACTACTTTATGTCATGCATGGCAATTAATAATGCAATCTAAGATACTACTAATTTCTGATATTATGCATTACGAAAATAGTATCATACACTAGTATCATATAAACGATACTAATATATGATACTTCCATTACGAGCAGCCTAAGCCAATGCTTGTCTCTGGCATCCGCAGTCCTTTCCGCCCGACAGCACGTAATGTGCATGCACGCATGGCCGGTCAGTGACCGATTGGAATGCATTAATATCACGCACGCATGGACCTACAGCCAAGGCACTAGTGCCAGGGTATAATGTCTTACCGCCAAGGCCTTTGGCGGTAGGGTATTTTTTGCATCAAACGTCCGTGACGGCGCAGTTAAGTCCTATCGTCATTGACCTAGGCGGTTGTAACACTCCCTGTAATAAAGCACAGTGATTATCTTTTAATCTTGTCAAGTCATCTTCATTTGCAATGCTTGATCACTAGGGAGTTATATCTCATTTCAAATTACATCACTTAAATCAAATTCAAATTGCAAGTGAATTTTAAAGTTTCACAAACATGTCTAAAAAATAGTTCATGTTTTAACAAATATTTCATATGCAATTAATAATCAAGAAAACCTCATCACTTGTTTGCTCATTTGGCAGCTAGCCACTAAAACAGTACCAAAACAGCATTATATAAACCTTTTCCATTTAAGTAAAATCCAAATGGATTCAAATCACTTCCAAACTTTTTGTGGCAAGGAGGAATACTGCTTAATAAATATTGAGACCAGTTGTACATTTTACAAAACTATTTTGATACTAAAAGAAAATGTAAAACAGAAACTATAAAGGAAAACAGAAAAGAGGTAAAAGAAAAGGGAAAAACTCTACTATGCACTAAGGCCCAAAGCTACAGACGTCGGCCCAGCCCAGCTACAGCGTCCCCTACCTGCTCCCGCCGCCGTGTCGCTGTGGCCATGGCCGCGCGCGCGCTCCGGCCGAACGGCGACACCGCGACGCCACAGGACGACGGGAGGATAAGGGAGGCTCAACCACTCCTCCCTGTCATATGTCCAGCGTGTTTGGACATAAAACGGGCTCCCCGAAATCCAACCGGTTGGACAGTTCGGTATCCCAATTCCAGCCCATATGTAAGGGAGAAATGTGCTTGTTCGGACTATCCGCCATGTTATCTCCAACACGCGGTGTCAACACAAAAACTCCACCCCACGACGCACCCTTCTTCCTTCCCTTTTCTGTTGGACCCTCCCTCCCCACTCGGTTTCCCGCCGTAGCAAGACATTTGTCGCTATTATCACATAACATAACATAATTATTGTTTCCTATTTAGTAAGTTGGAAGTGGTCGCTAGGATGGAGATATGAACATCAAAGAACTATAAAATATTTCCCTTAATATTTGACAAGATGTGAACTAACAGGGAAAAAATATATCTATCAATAAGCAGAAGCAAACAACTGAAAGAAGATAATTATCTCATTTCAGTCCTTACAGTGACACGCCAAACAACGGCTGACAGAGACTCATAAGAGGGAGAACGGTGGCAAAAATGAGATCAGACTGACGGTTAGATGGTTGTTCGCTTGTTTGCTTATTTTCCTTCCCCACTCAATCCCATGCTAGAGTAGAAGAGGTTCTTTCTAAATCGGTGTATCGGGACTCATTGAACTTCTTGCACATAAGATTCAAAATAGAGTGTTGAATTCAGATACCGTTTTTGTAATTATCTCATTTCAGTCCTTACAGTGACACGCCAATTTTTTATTACAGAAGACTACATGTAAAAATGCAGAATAATCCATGAATTTACCCTCACCTCCGAGCCCTAGCCTCACCTTTGAAAGCCTGCAAGCAAGCGAGAGATAGGTGTGAGTACAGTATCCTGCAATTAATGAAATGAGAGAGAGGCAGGGAGGAGTTAGCATTGTTGTCATGCTCCCATGCTCAGGCCATCTATAGGCCACCACCATGACTGGTCACCGCCGCCCTCTCCCCATACTCCGCCATCCCCTTTTTGTTATCGGGCTAGCGCCCTGTTGCGGAGGACGTCGAAGGGGAGTTGGACAAAGGGTCGATGTAACACTATTCCTTTTTTGAGAGATAGGTAATTCACTAGCAGAAAACAGGGCTTTGGTTCGGGCCTGGCCAGCCCATTAGTCCCGGTTCAATCACAAACCGGGTCCAATGGGGGCATCTGTCCCGGTTCGTGCGCCCACGGGGCCGGCCGGGCCTCGGGAGGCATTTGTCACGGTTCGTGTCGGCCCATTTGTACCGGTTGGTGGCACGAACCGGGACCAATGGGCCTCGCCCCTGGCCCACAACCATTGGTCCCGGTTGGTGGCATGAACCGGGACCAAATGGGGACCTTTAGTCCCGGTTCCAGCCACGAACCGGGACCATTGAGTTGCCTATATATACCCCATCGCCACGGCAAAGCACTCCACCAGTGCTCTGTTTTTTCTGGCCGGCGAGAGGGGAGCTTTGTGGTGCTCTAGCTCACCTCCTATGCACATGAGGTGTTCGATGAAATACCCGAGCCACACTAGTTAAGCTTTCTCCTCTCAAAGCTCGACCTCCAACCTCCATTTTCCCCGATATTTGTCTAGGTTTAGCGGTCCGTCACGTCCCGTCCCCGTCTTCACCGCCGTCGATCGCCCGCGCCGATCTCATCGCCGGCACCACCACGGTGAGCCTCTTGATCTTATCTTCTTTCTGAAAGAAAAAAACAATCTTCCTTGTATGGTTTAGATAGATACTTGTATAATTTTCTTACTTTTATTATTATTTGTTATTATATAGTGCGATGGGTTTCGTATCCGCCCCCGTCGGCCCTCCTCCTGTCTATGATTCGGATGTGGTATATTATCTTCTATAACTATTTGTTTCATTTAGTGTTTATGCCAATTATGCCCACCAACGTGACATAGATGTTTTTATCTAGGAGGTATGTGAACCGGAAATCCGAACCGACATAGAACTTCTTGTCGAGAAGTTAAATTTGGTTGAAAAACAAAACGAGTATTTGAAAGAAAAACTGAAAAGAAATGAAGAAGAGAAGATGAAACTGGAGTTGTATGTTGCCGATGTCGTCGATGATCACAAGATCAAGATGGATGCAATGCGCTTGAAGATTAGAAAGATTAGAAAATATGCCATTGATAATGAGGCTTGGTATCATTATGCTGTTGGATCAATTGTTACCTTAGTTGCGATAATTTCGATGTATGTTTTAATTAGATGCTCTAGCTAGAGAGCTATATGTTGTTCTATGAGAACTATGTATGAACTTTATGTATTTATTTTTTAAGTAATAACATTTTATCACTACAGTGCTTTGGTTGGGATGTGATGATGAACTTCTATTAATTTGGTCACTTATCTATCCATGATGTTCTGTAATGGTCCTTTGACACACTTAATTTTATATAATGCACGCAGATGAACCGGCAATGGATGTACGGTGACAGACACACCTCCGAGTACGTTAAGGGCGTGCATAATTTTCTCGAAGTGGCTGAGGCAAACAAGCAGAATGGTTTTATGTGCTGTCCATGCCCTGTATGTGGGAATACGAAGTCTTACTCTGACCGGAAAATCCTTCACACCCACCTGCTTTATAAGGGTTTCATGCCACACTATAATGTTTGGACCAAGCACGGAGAAATAGGGGTTATAATGGAAGACAGCGAAGAAGAAGAGGACGATGACAACTATGTGCCCCCACAATACGGTGTTGCTGCAACGGGGGAAGGTGCTGAAGATCAAGAGGAACCAGACGATATTGTGCCCGATGATGATCTTCGCCGGGTCATTGTTGATGCAAGGAGTCAGTGCGAAACTGAAAAGGAGAAGCTGAAGTTCGATCGCATGTTAGAGGATCACAAAAAACGATTGTACCCCAATTGCGAAGATGGCAACACAAAGCTCGGTACCGTACTGGAATTGCTGCAGTGGAAGGCAGAGAATGCTGTGCCTGACAAAGGTTTTGAGAAGCTACTGAAAATATTGAAGAAGAAGCTTCCAAAGGATAACGAATTGCCCGACAGTACGTACGCAGCAAAGAAGGTCGTATGCCCTCTAGGATTGGAGGTGCAGAAGATACATGCATGCCCTAATGACTGCATCCTCTACCGCGGTGCGTACGAGGATTTGAACGCATGCCCGGTATGCCGTGCATTGCGGTATAAGATCAGACGAGATGACCCTGGTGATGTTGACAGCGAGCCCCCCAGGAAGAGGGTTCCTGCGAAGGTGATGTGGTATGCTCCTATAATACCACGGTTGAAACGTCTGTTCAGAAATTAAGAGCATGCCAAGTTGATGCGATGGCACAGAGAGGACCGTAAGAAAGACGGGAAGTTGAGAGCACCCGCTGACGGGTCGCAGTGGAGAAAAATCGAGAGAAAGTACCGGGCTGAGTTTGCAGGTGACCCAAGGAACGTATGGTTTGGTGCAAGCGCGGATGGCATTAATCCTTTCGGGGAGCAGAACAGCAATCACAGCACCTGGCCCGTCACTCTATGTATCTATAACCTTCCTCCTTGGCTGTGCATGAAGCGGAAGTTCATTATGATGCCAGTGCTCATCCAAGGCCCTAAGCAACCCGGCAACGACATTGATGTGTACCTAAGGCCATTAGTTGAAGAACTTTTACAGTTGTGGACTGGAAAAGGTGTACGTGTGTGGGATGAGCACAAACAGGAGGAATTTGACCTGCATGCGTTGCTGTTTGTAACCATCAACGATTGGCCCGCTCTCAGTAACCTTTCAGGATAGACAAACAAGGGATACCACGCATGCACGCACTGTTTAGATGACACCGAAAGTATATACCTGAACAAATGCAGGAAGAATGTGTACCTGGGCCATCGTCGATTTCTTCCGACCAACCATCAATGTCGAAAGAAAGGCAAGCATTTCAAAGGCGAGGCAGATCACCGGAAGAAGCCCGCCATGCGTACCGGTGATCACATACTTGCTATGGTCAATGATTTACATGTAATCTTTGGAAAGGGTCCCGGCGGACTATCTGTTCCGAATGACGCTGAGGGACGCGCACCCATGTGGAAGAAGAAATCTATATTTTGGGACCTACCCTACTGGAAAGACTTAGAGGTCCGCTCTGCAATCGACGTGATGCATGTGATGAAGAACCTTTGCGTGAACCTGCTAAGCTTCTTGGGCGTGTATGGGAAGACAAAAGATACACCAAAGGCACGGGAGGACCTGCAACGTTTGCACGAAAAAGACGACATGCCTCCAAAGCAGTATGAAGGTCCTGCCAGCTACGCTCTTACCAAAGAAGAGAAGGAAATCTTCTTTGAATGCCTGCTCAGTATGAAGGTCCGGACTGGATTCTCGTCGAATATAAAGGGAATAATAAATATGCCAGAGAAAAAGTTCCAGAACCTAAAGTCTCATGACTGCCACGTGATTATGACGCAACTGCTTCCGGTTGCATTGAGGGGGCTTCTACCAGAAAACGTCCGATTAGCCATTGTGAAGCTATGTGCATTCCTCAATGCAATCTCTTAGAAGGTGATCGATCTAGAAATCATACCAAGGCTAAGGAGTGATGTGGCGCAATGTCTTGTCAGTTTCGAGCTGGTGTTCCCACCATCCTTTTTCAATATCATGACGCACGTCCTAGTTCATCTAGTCGACGAGATTGTCATTCTAGGCCCCGTATTTCTACACAATATGTTCCCCTTTGAGAGGTTCATGGGAGTCCTGAAGAAATATGTTCGTAACCGCGCTAGACCAGAAGGAAGCATCTCCATGGGCCATCAAACAGAGGATGTCATTGGATTTTGTGTTGACTTCATTCCTGGCCTTAATAAGATTGGTCTCCCTAAATCACGGTATGAGGGGAGACTGACTGGAAAAGGCACGCTTGGAGGGGACTCAATAATATGCAGGGACGGGCATTCTTGGTCTCACGCACACTACACAGTTCTACAGAACTCTACCTTGGTGACCCCGCATGTCGATGAACACAAGAACAGTCTGTGCTCCAAACACCCGGATCAGTGTGACGACTGGATTACATGTGAACACATCAGGACTTTCGGCAGTTGGTTGGAAACACGTCTCAGAGGTGACAACACTGTTTGTGATGAGCTGTACTCGTTGTCCAGGGGACCATCTTCGACTGTATTGACTTACAAAGGATACGAGATAAATGGGAATACATTTTACATGATCGCCCAAGATCAAAAGAGCACCAACCAAAACAGCGGTGTCCGCTTTGATGCAGTAACCGATACAGTAACCAAGAGGGGAAAGGACACATATTATGGTTACATAGTGGACATATGGGAACTTGACTACGGACATGATTTTAAGGTCCCTTTGTTTAAGTGCAAATGGGTCAATCTGTAAGGAGGCGGGGTACAGGTAGACCCACAGTACGGAATGACAACAGTGGATCTGAACAATATTGGGTACAGAGACGAACCGTTCGTCCTAGCCAATGATGTGGCACAGGTTTTCTATGTGAAGGACATGTCTACCAAGCCGAGAAAAAGAAAAGATAAGGAAGCGAACACATCATACGATGAGCCAAAGCGCCACATAGTTCTTTCAGGAAAAAGGGACATCGCGGGAGTGGAGGGCAAGACAGACATGTCCGAAGATTATGAAAAGTTTCATGAAATTCCTCCCTTCAAAGTCAAGGCTGACCCAAGCAACCTGTTAAACGATGAAGATTATCCATGGTTACGGCGCAATAAGCAAAGGACAAAAGCGAAGAAAAAGTGAAGACTTTCTCTCCACAACTATTATGATGATGCCTTTGATCTTTCGTCCGAAACCCTAATACTTCGAAAGAGATTGTCCGTTTTGTACACGAAGTGCATCCAGTTTTTGCTGTAACCCTCTCAACTTTTTTGCACATGCTATGTGGGTGAAATGATGATACCATGCCAATTTTCAACCTTTTCAGAGTTCATTTGAAATGCTTTTCAATTTCAGGGTCTTATAGCTCAAAAAAGCAGTAAATGCATGAAAAATAACAAATAAAGTCAGAAAGGGTTGAAAATTGGTGATGTTGCTTTGAATGGTGCATTTTGAACACACAAGAAGTCTGGAGTTCAAATAAGTTCAAAAAAATGAAATCCCTTTGTAACAGATGAGCTTTCGTCCGAAACCCTGATACTTCGA
>LR738715.1:14443061-14477327 GCA_902687465.1 Secale cereale | reverse complement strand
CCCCCTTTCAGAAAAAAACAAAAACCCTAGCATGTGAACTGCTGACGCGTGGTAGCTTATTGGTCCCGGTTGGTGCTACCAACCGGGACAAAAGCCCCCCCGCCAGGGCAAGCCGCAGCTGCCACGTGGAGCACCGTCTGTCCCGGTTCGTGATTGAACTGGGACTAATGGTAAAGGCATTAGTACCGACCTATTAGTCCCGGTTCCCGAACCGGGACAAATGGGCCTTATGAACGGGGACAAATGACCCTTTTTCTACTAGTGATTGCCCGTGCATTGCAACGTGGCCATAAATATTCTACTGGCTCAATATCAATTGTGTCAAACAAAAAACTATAGCACCCGATCTAGCTTCCACACGCGCACGTGCACACACACACACACACACACTGAATTTCAAGACATAACCATTTTACTGTTTTACTATTGATGTGAGCAAGAAAAAGAAAATGATCTAACAATTACCTCTCCATCTTTGAACATAAACCATTGCTAGCATTTCTAGGTCAGTTTTCTCATGTGTTTTTCAAAGAAACATATGAGACACACATAACAAGAAATATCATGGATCAATGTACCTTCCCATCGATAACTGGATCATAGTAGTATTGAGGAACACCAATGTTCAGAAATTTAGATAATTACAAGCAAGAACGGAGCTGCACCGCAGCACCAAAAGGTTTGCGGTAGTATGGAACATGAAACCCTTATATGATGATAAATAGCTAGCCTTGTAGATTATCTACTTCAACTGATGGTTATGCTGCAGCCATCACCATATAAATAGTTTCAGTGGTGGACAATGAAGCAAAAACTGTCAGTATTAGAAGTTCCAGAAACACAATTGCTAGTATTAGAAATCAAGGGCTTGATCGACTAATCATCATATATCCATGTCAGGAACATGAAAAAACAGCCACGTCTAGAACATGAAAATGGTATACACATAGCAATTGCTTTGACAAAATCTAACAACAGCAGTAAAAGTAGCACAACAATACCAGCATCCCATCATGCACATATAGACCACTATGAGAACTCACGTAAAGCCTTATCAAACTCCAGAAGTAGTCAGGTTCTTTGACTTTCCATAGCTACAGTCGCACCTGGTACACCCTCAAGAACGACACACTTGGTAGTGTCCCGGACTCCCGGTGATCATCAGAGGAGGGAGATCAGAAGGAGTGTACCTGGGCGCCGATTTATCTACTACACGCAGGAGCTGCACGACCTCCCCAAGCTGTTCTACTGTTGCGGCTAGAGATCCTGGTGGATATCGGCATTGTCGGCGCCATCGTCGCCTCACGACCTCAGATTTCGAGCCATGCATGTCCTTCCGCCGACTTGCCCCCGCCATCTACACGCATCGACACCCTCGCCCTAGGTTGCAGCCTCCGCGCCCGTTGAAGTCCTGCCGGTCCTCACAGCATGGGCCGCTGAACTGAAGAGCGGTGGCAGACGAAGCTTCGGCTCTTGCGTAGACGATCTGGCGGTGGAGGTCGTATGGGCGGCGGCAGAGAGTGGTTGGCTGGCAACGATCGAACGGGAGCGGCGGCGGCGCTCGAGTAATAACCCTAGAAAAATCTCTGTCTCCCTTTTCGTTGGAATCCATTTGGAAATAGGACGTGAGGTAAAATTAAGTAGATACATAATGTTTTCATAATGGGATTTGTTTCTATGGTGTACAATGCGTCATGATTATAGTTTCCTTAAAATCCATTTTTTATTTTCTTAAAATCTGTTATTTGTTTTCTAAAGCAAATTGCATTGATGGGAGGGATCAGTTGATTTAGGTAAATTAGGAAAGTTATATCTGTCATTTTTTGTGTGTTAGGAAAGTGCCGGTTTGCAAGGAAAAAGTGGAGAGAAAAATAAACCGACGAATAAGAAAACCAACGTGGGGAGGGATGTTAGGAGGTGAGGCGAAAATAAACCGCAGGTACCGGACTACCAACTGAGACTTTAGGAGTAGAGATAAACAGGTGTGTACAAAGATGGTATGCCTCTCCCACTATAATCAGTAAAATGACACACTAGTGGAAAAAGAAAAATTAGAAGATATAAGGCTTTTTTCCCAGTGCGGTAATAAAGAAGAATCAAATGTTCAGTTGCGTTGATGTGCACAACAAGTAACGTTAGCTCAGTTAGTTAACTGTCTTTGAAGTAGTCTGGGCGACCAGATGTCGAATCCCCAATCCATCGGATGGTTAACGGATCGTTCGGATCTGTTCGCAAAAACCTGTGGTTCGGAAGTTACATTAGTCGTTTAATGTTCATAAAATTAATAGTACTCTCTAAATGCTCTTATATTTCTTTAACGGAGGGAGTATGATTTAATAGAGTTAGTCAGATTTAAATTCAGTTTTACTATTTTTCAGCCGTCTGTTTTTTATTTCGCTTCAGGTCATTTTTGTGACCGTCCGTTCGCGCATCAATCTCAGCGGCTCGAGGGGCCTCATTCGTGTGTCCCGCGCGCGCTTGTCGGGGCGCTTTTTGTTTCTTTGTTGGGCTTTCATTCATTTCGGGTTTGCCCCACCCGTTTGTCTAAGAGCGGCGGTGGGAGGAAGCGGAGACACCGCCGAGCAGCTGTAGGAAGGGGCGGGGCATAGGAGACTGCGGAGGGAAGCGAGGTGCGCCGAGGAGCTGGGTGAGGTTGTATAATGTGGAGGGAGGGGAGCCGTCGGCGAGCGGTGGGGGTGGAAGTGGATACAGAGGGGATTGACACGAGGCCAACGGCGAGAACCAGCGGTCTTCGTGTGCCGCGAGCAAGGTACGGCGAGCTCCTCCCCTCCTTACCGGCTTACCCTCTATGCTCAGTTCCTCGTCCCCGTTGCCGTCGCCACCGCGCGCTGTTCGTAGTCAAACTCCCATCACTAAACCTTCTCATTCGCCATCGGTTCCCCAATCTAGTGTCCTTTTGGCGCAGCTAACCCTAGGGAAATCCCCTGTTTACTGCCCCATTATTACCTGTAGTGCGGGATTCAGATGTTATGTTGTTCAATTTCATCGAGGGGAAATCTAATTGTCCCCTTTCCAGGAGATCCTGGCTTGCTTTGTGTGAATAAATCGATTTTTTTGTTTAGACTATTTCGTCCACAAGTGGGAGCTGAGGTTGGGGTTAGTTTCATCAGTTCATCACTTGGCTGCAAATTAGGCATATCGGCAGCAATGCTAGGCTACTTTTTTTTGGCTGATTTTGCTTACCAGTTTTGACTGCAAAGAGCTACATTCAGTAGCTTTTGAGTCCCCCATCTCTGAATAGGTCTTTTTTTAATCGATGAGCTACCCCGGTACGGTGGTGGGACATGAGTGTTGTTGTTTTGGTTTCATCAGTTCATCAATTGATTGCAATTTTAGGCAGTTCTGTAGCAACGCTAGGCCAGCTTGGTTGATTTTTCATTTTCATTTTGACTGCAAAGATCTACTAGAAAACCTCTAGTAGCTTTTTTCCCCCTCCTTGAGTACGTTTCCTAAGCAAAGAGCTACCTGCAGTAGAAGTGCTTGATTTAGTTGATTTTTTCATTTTTCGGTGAACCGTATATGCGGTGCACTAATTGTTCTTATGGTGGTTTATCTCAGTTCATCACTAATTTGGCAGGAAGCTAAGTATGTTGCCAGCAATTGGTTTCGATTTTTTTCCAGCAGATTTGTTAACCTCGCGACAGTTATTCCTGTAGGATAGCTATTTTTTCACTCCCAGAATACGTTTTTAATCCTGACACAGAAGAAACCTGATAGTGTAGAATCTATGTTGCACCAGCTGGGCGTTCTTGGGGTGGCATGTACAGCAGGCCCCTGTCTCTGCACTTTCTTCATTGATGATAGTTAGCTTTTTCAGGGGGTAGTAGATTACTAAGTTCTTATTGTTTTCTTTAGAATATTTTTAATTTTTTTTTTAGTGTTTGTGTAGTTTTTCAAAACTAAACACACACACACACATGAGTTTGAAGTGTATCATTTTTTCCTTTCCTTTTCATGTTGAGTTGATCAACATTCTTTTCACACACCCACCATTATTTTTGGATAGGATGCAACTTGTGTATGCGTTGCTTTTTTCTGATGGCCTGCATTTTTTTTTGCAAGCGGACGACACAAATGCTGGGTGCATTTTCTATATTTTTTGTGCAGTACATCAATATTCACTGTTGTTCATTATTCAGTCTCCTGTTGTACCTTAGAATTGTTTTTTGCAGTTTAGTTATCAGTTATGCCAGTCATGTATCATTTAGTTTATCACCGAGTCTTGATTTCAGTGTTCTTCTCAGTCTTTTTCTTAGCCCACTGTTTCCATTCAATGTATCATTTTGTTGGTTGTCAGTTCTCCATTGAGTGATAGTCAGTGAGTTTTAGTTTTTCAGTGTAGGTTTCATTTTCTTCAGTTTGGTCAGTATTTCGAGTGTTATGTGTCTTTTTCATCTGTTTTGTATGTAGTTTTAGTCATTGAATGTTCTTTCTCATTCCTAAGTCTTCAGGATATAAGATTTTTAGTATTTTGTGGCTTCTCAGATTCTCAAGCATTTACTATTTTATCGGCATTCATTAGTTATAAGTTATTCAGTTTTTCATTCTGTCTTTCTGGCTTCTATTTTCATTTTCTTAGTCTTGTTGCTCATTCTGATTTACTTTGTCCATTCTCTATTTCACTCTCTTTTCTTATGTCTTCAGTTTATGTTTTATCAGTCCTTAGTGTTTACTAACTCTGTCATTGGGCTAGTTATTTTTCTTAAGTTAGTTTTTCTTTGAGCGTTGTGCCTTTCTAAGTCCTCAGCCCCACCTTCATTCTCTCTGTCTGACTTTCTCCTTTTCAATCTCTTAGTCATACTTCTCATTCTCATTCTCATTCATAGCTTGCACAACCATCCCAGTTCATTAATATTTTTCATTAGTTTTCCTGTCAGTTCAGTCGTTCAGTCTTAAGTGTCTTTGTACTGTGTTCGTCCGCGTCGTCGTCAGTCCATTTATATTCATTAATATCCCTTAGTTTTTGTATCTCATTATTTTTATAAGCATATAAGCGTACACAGTATCTCAGTCTTGAAGTTCATACTCCTCACTCACTGTGCAATTTTATTCAGCATTGATTCATCATCTTTTAGTTTTTAGTAAAGTTTGTTGAGTCCATCATGTTTTGTATTGAGCAGCATGAGCAGGTGAAGTACTGTGAAGACTAACTAGTTTCCAGTTACTTTTAGTCATGAGATATTTGGTCAGTAACAAGCATGAGTCCAGAGTTTAGTCTCTCGGTCTCTGACCATTCATTCCATCATTACTCAGTTTCTCATTTTTGAAAAAAAATCATTATACAGTTTGTTACTTCAGTCTTTGTTCTGTCTTCTATTCCTTGTGACTTTAGTTTATCAACTTGGCATTTTCTTATACATTTCTTTCGTCTTCTCTGGTCCTCAGTATCTCAATTTAATCCTTTTTTTATTTCTTCATTTTCTCATTCGATTATTCAGCTCTTAGCCTCTTCATTTGTTCTTTCAGTCTATCAGTTGGCGAAAGCAGAAAATTTGTTCAGTAGGTCCCTCCAAATTCCCTATTTTTTTTGTTTGTTTTTTCTCTTCATCTTGCATGGTCTCAAGAACATCATATTTTTCTGTGTCCTATGCAACAGTGAGTTCCTTTTTTCATCCACTTGTTTCTAAAAGATGGATATGGACTTTAAGTCAGCTCTACATGAGGAACAAGTAGGTACATCTTCTTACATTTTAGTTGTGTTATATAAGCATTACCTTACTAAGCACCACACATTTTATTTTGTGCATCCTATTATATATATTTCGCAACGTAGCAAGCCACACTCCTAGCAAGTAAATGTTTCTAAAAATCTATCTTCTCCAGTAACATTTCTTCTACTTCTCATTTCCTCATTCTCATTCTTCAATATAGTTCTCTATGACTTGTCATTCTTCATTCTTTTTTCCCTTTTCATCCTTTTTTGGCTATTAGTCTTGTTTGTTAGTCATTCTTTTCTTATACTGTTGTAGCAATAGTAAGGGTGGGTGCTGTAATTTTGAATTTCAGTTTGCCTTAAAATTGTCATTCAAGAGAACAGTCTTTTTTTTGGAGGGATGTTTTTTCAAACCTGTATTTTTTGTGTGATGTTTTCTTCTTCGGTACGTGTTTTCTCTATGTCATTCTCAGTTTCAGGTATAGAGGGATGTACTCATCATGATTCTACATCGACGGTCGGCGCAACCGCATTTGCATCCATTTCGACCTGCTCTACTTGTATTTTTTTTGTCTGGGATCACATTATGGTGAATGATAATGGTATTTGTGTCTGCCATTGTCAAATGTATGTACTCCTGTGTGAGTACTATTTAGGAAAATTATCTGACAGCAATGTCCAGATAGTTGATAAGCAGTCTTTCAGTTATATCTTCTTCTGTCTTTCTGTACTGTATTTCAGTTTGTTTAGCCCTTCTTCAATCCCTCTTTTCTGCTGTGTTTAGTCTTCAATCAATCATCTAACTGTGACAGAAAAAAGAACTGGATCTGAAAGGGGGTAGGAAGAAAGGCCAGGCAAGGTTGACTTGGAAGCGGGGGTGGGGGTGGTGGGTTTTTGCCCTTTTGTTTGTCAGTGTGTTTTGGGGGTTAACGGTTTTGCTAATTAGCCCGCTAAGTTTAGGCTGGCGCACAACCCAGAAGCCAGAAGATCCAGGATGGGTGAGCGGGGGAGGGAAGCAGAATTCGACCTGAAACCATTTTGAAAACAGATGCTTTTTGGGCGATTCTGGACTGAGTAATCAGCAGGACACGTGTCAAACTGTGGTTGGAAGAAAAAAGGGCCTAATGCAAATAGAAAAACAGACGGCTGTTGATTAGACACTCCGCCGACTTGAGACAAACTAGAACTTGAATTAACAGAACAGACAGAGTAGAATGAAAGCGCGTTGCATCTTTCTTTTCACCATGCGACCGAACTACACGCCTACACGGCTAGAGCAAACAACGCAACGGCATGAGCATGGCGTTGCTCGATCAGATCCCTGTTGCCGACGGCGTGGCAGCGGCCGTCCGCTCCAGGATTCCGGCGTGGGAGAGCAGCGCCAACAGCTGCGTCATGAACTCGCCGCCGGCGCCGAGCATCTCGGCGTGGACGTCCACGTTGTCCGACGGCCCCAGGAACAGTACGAACTCGGCCCAGAACTCCGCCAGCACCTTCCACCGCCGCCCTTCGTCCGGCACGGACGCTCTGAGCTGCCCGCCGAGCAGCGCTACCTTCTCTATGCTGCTGCTGCTGCCGGCTCTCTCGTACAGGTTGCCACCCTCCAGGTAGTCCTCCTCCTTGCTCTGTATCTTGTCTAGCCGGTCCAGGATCTCGGCCTTGGTCCGGCAGCCGTCGAGGTGGACCCGAGCCTGCCGCACCGCCGTGTCGAAGATCTGCTCGGCGTTGTAGCTCGGGTCCGGCAGCATCTCCGGCACGAAGGCCACCAGGTAGGCGCAGTAGTTGGACAGCTTCCTCGCCACGAGCATGTGGTCGTCGACACCGTCACCGCGAGCGTCGACAGTATCACCACCACGGCCGCTAATCCACTTGAAGCGGGTGGTGACGACGTGCCACACCAGGATCTGGTCGGTGACCTTGGGTAACCTGCACGCCCATGTCAGCTGCTGCGACAGGCCGTGCCTCTGCACGGTGGCGACGCCATTGGTGAGCTCGCCGCGGCTGGCCTTGAGCGAGGCGAGCACGGCCCGCTTGACCTGCTGAGGCAGTGCCTTTCTGTTGCCTTTCTTCTGGCCCTGCCGCCGTGGTTCCACCAGGTAGAGCGTAATCCACGACCGCACGTTCCACGGCCGGTGGTCGTACCAGTGCAGGAGCACGTACTGGCCGATCTTCTGCTCCCAGTAGGTCGTCTCCGGCGGAGCGATGCTCTGTTTCCAGCACCAGAGGTGGCCGCGCTGCTGCTTGGTCCAGAGCCGGTCGTCGCGCACGCAGCGGTACACGGTCATGACGTACCGCCAGTTGTTGGAGAAGGCGGCCAGCGCTTGGCAGACCTCGAGCCCCGCGGTGATCACCACGAGCACCACCGTGACCGAGCGGTCGAGGTCCTTGACGCCGACGTGAGGGCGGCTGTAGCCGCGGCCGAGCGTGCCGACGAAGGCCGTCCACATGGTGAGGCTGAGCATGACGACGGCGATGAAGATGTAGGTCTTGACCCCCACCGGGAGGATGTTCCTGGTGTAGAAGAAGTCGTAGAGGAAGGCGAGCTCCGCCTCGACGACCCGGAAGGCGGCGTCGGGGCCGGTGACGGCGCGGTGAATGAGGCCGGTCAGGACGAGGTCCAGCGACTTGGGCGAGCCGGCTTCCGCGGGGATGTACCCGTAGAACCGCCGCTTCAGCAGCTTGAACAGCGAGAAGGCCAGGCAGAAGTCCCTGGCCATGTCCCTCTCGGCGCCGCTGTATCCCAGCTGCCGATCGATCCACCGGTAAACTTGATCGATGGTGACGACCCCCTTCACCATGGCGGGGGCGGGGGCGGAGCTCGTCGTGGCCGTCAGTATCGAGCTCGTCGTCCTCGTCAGCGCCGAGCCGGTCGCCGTCGTCATCAGTATCTCGTCCTGGGAAGAGCGAGGTTGGTGGCTCAGCTGCCGCTGGATGGCCTCCTCGCCGTGGAAGAGGTACTTGTACCCCTTCATGGTGGCGGGATCGTGCGGCAGCTGGTCGGCGGCGAGGAAGTCCTCGACGTCCATGTACTCGGCGACGACTTTCACCGACGGGTCGGGCAGGCTGGAGCGGACCATCTCGACGATCTTTGCCGCCGTCTTGAGCACGCTGAGGGTCCAGAAGGCCCAGATGGCGGCCCGGTAGCTGGTGTTGGCGCCGATGGCCTTGAGGATGAGCCAGAGCACGAGCGCCGTCTGGAGGGCGTGCTGCAGCAGCAGCTTCTTGCGCTGGTCGACGTCGCGGCGGCTGTGCACGGGCGCCGCGTACGCGCTGGCCTGGATGAGCAGCAGCGCGGAGGCCCAGAGCACGAAGGTCTGGCCGTGGAAGGGGCCTTCCTGGATGATGCCGACGGCGTAGGTGACCACGACGTAGGAGAGCGAGTAGGCGATCCACATGACGCCGCGGAGCACCCGGTGGCTGCTCCGGCGCTGGGTCGAGCCGTAGAGCACCAGCGACGCCAGCACCAGCGCGCTCGCCAGCACCACCACCTCCAGCCGCAGCAGCCGCTCCTCCACCGTGCCGAAGGTCTCCGTGATGCCGCCGCACCTCGCCGCATTGCTCGCCTCCGTCTCCATGAATCCACCGGTGATCCTGCATGCACTAGCCACTAGCTAGCTCAGGTACGCAAACTAATTAATTCGAGTCCTTTTTTATCATCATCAACCGTGGAATGGAACTTGGAAAGATAGATGACAAACACGAGAAGGATCGATGACAAGTCAGATTGATGGAGAGAACAAGCATAAAGAAAAAAGGAAAAAGAAAAAAAGCAAACTTAATTCTTTGTGCACGATGGAAGGCAAGAATCTTCGAGTCTCACATACGAGTACTCCTTCCTGGCTTCCTCCTAACAATTTACTTTAAACAGATTTTGAACGCGGCCGACCCGCCGCCCCGCCCTTCCCAAAACCGCCCACACCGTCGGGCTTGCCGCCACCCCCGTCTATCCCTCTAGCCACGTCCGCGTCCATATTTCTTCTCCGGCGAAGCCCCACCACCGCTGTCTACCACCGCCCACACCCTGAACCCTAAAATAGATAATTGGGTGATGGCGGCGATCCCCTTCGTTCTCTCCGCCGAGGCCCTTCCTTCTCGTTCCTTCATTCAAAATCGACCGACCCGAATTAGAAATTCAATTTGCTGACATGTAGCTAAAGTGTTCTTCATTTGTTCTAGCGATGTCTCAAATCCGAATTTCAAATAGACATTAAGAAAAAAAATACAAATCCAGCATGAATAGTGTAAAAAATGACCAAAGAAAAATGACACTATTGACATATGTATTTGTCTATTTTTATTTTGCTTATGTGCATATTTATTTGGATTTGACTTTTGAAAGCTTTTGTAGACACATGACTTGTGAATTTTTCTTCTTCTAAATTGAAGCATGGGGGCATGTGAGGGATGGTATCATTGGATTTCTCCACTAGGACTCAAGTATGTTTCCTAATTGTCCACACATCAGCAAATTGCACAGGGTGGAGAAGTCAGGAAAATTAATACACCATAAGGCCACTCTCATAAATTTATCGGTGTTCTTGCATATTTGATATTGTTAAGAACATTCCACTAACTATAAATACAACTTCACTGCTGATATAATACCGATGATTATATGCTATCTCGATGGTAGAACTTTGCTATCTTTGTTACAATCCTTTTTAATGGTTGATGATGATGAACAACTAGGAAAACAATTATTGTTATGTCATATAGGATAGTTGTGCTCTAAAATTATCAAAAGAAAAAAATGTATCATAAGCCTCAAAATTGATTGAGTATGCGGGCATTTTGATTACAAATGTAGGATCCCACCACCATCCTTGCGGTGAAACTTTGACATGTAAGGAAGATCAAACCAATAACACCTTAAAGAGAAGATAAATATAGAAATAGCACTTGAGTTCAATAAGGGTAACCAAAAAAAAAGGAAACAAGGCATCTTTCCCTTTTTTTGCGAATAAACAAGTCATCTTTCCAAAAACCGCATGAACGGAAGAAAGCCAGCATCTTAACGTCCCTTGACATTTAAGCTTTATCAATCTTTTTTTATTTGCACTATAGAAAAAATGATTATTTTTCGGGTACAACTAGCCAAAAGATTTCTAGGTAATATACTACATTTAAATACCTCTCATGTGCAGGAATATTTATCTAATATTTCAATGATACAAATCTCTACCTAATAATAAAGGGAATATTGCTTCTATTCGTCCATCTTAAAATTACCTCCAAAGTTGACACAAATTACCCACTATGCCACCTATAAGTGGAAAAACGGCTTAGCTACATGGGTGGTTTTCCTCAGTTTATATATTGTGTGATTCCTAACTAAACATTGCCACACAGCCAGCCCATTGCCAGATCCTTACTCCACCACCTAGCAGACCTGAGTTCAACCCCAACCCCTCTTCCCTTTCTTTTTCACTTTTTTCTCTGTGTAAATTCAAATACCTTTTTGAAATATTCATATTTGTTAACCCCTAACTTCAAATCTAACATGTTATATACGAAAATCGCTCAGAAAAATGTGTACATTTCGAATATGCTATTATCTTGCATGTTACTCATTTCTAGAATCTGCAATACTTAAATAGTTTATCCCTACTACCTTATTTCTCTTGACATGCAAGCTATCCACATCGGCAACCACTCTTATACAACCACATCACGCATGATCCCAAATAATTTTAACCCTTTGTCCTTCCGTCCATCCATGTCATCCTCTTTTGCTCTACTACCCCATGCTTTAAATTTGTCCCTGCCTTCCCGGTTTGTTACTATGGTTGGGGTGTATGTCCTCTCTTCAGTTCTCTTCGTCTCCTCCAATTCCACCCACACGAACAGATCAAAAGCCATTGATGATTGTTTCCATCTCCCTCTTCATCTTACTTTTTTGTTTGAAAAAAACATTGTGTCGTTCCCTATCCTGATGGTTCCTTCCATCTTCCGTGAGCCACATGAGCCAGATCCAGCTACACCAGGTTAGATCCGGCACCCCACGGCCCCACGCGTCAGCTGCAGCCAACCCAAAGGCCATCACCAAGCATCCCTGGCACGACCGAGGACGTACACCACACGTATATGAAACACGCTTTTGTTTTATTGTCTTTGTTCTAAGTTATTTCAAGTTATAGTGTGTTTCAAGTTGGACCAAATCTGACTAACTCTATTAAATCATATTAATGTGTACAAACATTAAATTAACGAACGTTAATAGGGAGAAAACATATCTTCCCCTATGCCCATCGAGCAAATGATCGTGCGCTCCGGGGGTCCCTCGCAAGCGAACGGTGGTGTTCGCGTCGGGAGGCAGACATGTGCGATTGCGCGAAGGGTCCTCCCTCCAATAATGCTTGACCTATGGTCGACCTACGTAAGATTTATGTACTGACTAAGTAACAAGCTGATCTGGCTGCAAGCCCACGTCAAACGAGAAAAGGGAAAAACAAAGATATAATGCTGCTGTTTACACAACAAAAAACCGAAAGGACAACTCGATTTTTTCAGATTGATCAAATCTCCGCCTCTTGGTTTTAATCGTCTAAATTATTGAAAGGGATTTCTAGGGCAGAAAAACAGCTGCACCTATTGTTCGTTGCCAATCATAGTATGGGAGTGTGGTGCCAAACCACAAGGCATTGGGTGTTGTGCGAGACGGATGACATGGAGGAGACCATGTTCAAATTTTGCATCATTCTTCCAACTTAAATATAGCTTAGAACTAAAGGAAACATTGGTAATAAATAATTGAAGCTATTGCAGTTAGTGAAAACAATTGGATCATAAGCCTCTGACATGCATAGAACATCAAACAAATAAGACATTAAAGAGAGCAGATGAAAATAAGTACTTTAATGCAATAAAGGCTTTAGAAACACCAAGAAAAACAAACCAACGTTCGTGAAACCACTTGAGTGGAAGAAGGTAATGTCCCAATGCGGCCGTGGGGTTTAGGCTTTGTCAATGATTTTTGGTGGCGATACAATTGAAAGTTTTGTAGGCAATATACTACAATGAAATAACACTCATGGGTGATATTTTTTCCAAATATTTCATTGCTACAAATATTCATAAGGTCATCTGGAAGAAAACAAAGCATGGTGAAGTTGGCATTTCTAACCACCGCCAACCCGGTCAACCTCGGGGCTTAACTCGTTGCACCCCTAAACCCGCATCGAGCGCCCAACTCGGCATTCCCCACCGTTTGAATCGACACGCGCCGCGCTCTTACACTACGCACCACGCAGACATAGCGCAACTCTAGGGGAGAGTATAGCGGGAGTGAGGAGTTTCGGTCCCACTATGCGAAGTCACTAGCGTCTTATTTATCATATTTGTTGACATATCGACTAGGAGAGATGTTCTCTTCTGACAGAAAAAACAATAATCATAAACGACGACAATGGGTATGACATAATTTTGATGTAGAGTGCCGCTACCCTCTCTGAAGTGATACTCTGATATTTAAAGAAGGTCAACCAAATAGCATCTTAAAAGAAAACATAACTAAAATAGCATTTGGGCACAATAAAGGTGACTAACAAAACATAGGACAGAAAAACCAATGATTCTTTTCGAGAGCTTTGAGTCAAAATGACTCCGAAGAAAGGGCGAGGTGGGCTAAGAAGGCTAGGAAAGAAAGTCAGGATGGGGGGAAAGAGAGGCCGAAGCCCATCTCACTGAGTTCACTGGGCTACAGCCCGTGGTCTCCGGCAGAGCCTTATCCGCCACGTCACGGCCTACCCGGTCAACGCCGCGGCTTGACCTCGCCGCACCGCCAGCGCCCAGCTCGCCATCCCCACCGCCCGATCCGCCACGCGTCGCGATCCAACGGCCCTCCACCGCCGTGACGTAGCTCCAGGCGAGAGAGCAGAGTGGGAGTGAGTTTCGTCAGTTCTCACTGCCAGCCGCGGATTGCGCATCTCACGCGGCGCCGCCACAGACCACACCACACCGCGATGGCCGATCTCCACCTCCTCCACCCGCCGGAGCCCGACACCAACGGCGGCGCGGCCGCCGGCGCCGCCTCCGCCGCCGCCGCCGCGCTGCTCCTCCCCGGCGACCCCGCGGCCGAGGCGGCCGCCGCCGAGCCCCCCGCGCCCCCCTACTCCAAGCGCCGCCGCCGCCCCAGCGTGCGCCTCGGCGACATTGGCGCGCAGGCCACGGCCTCCGACGCGCAGCTCCCGCGCCGCCACCGCAAGCCGTCGTCCCACTCCCGCCCGCCGCGCCGCTCCCACCCGGACGACGCCCTCGACCCCAGCGCCCGCGGCCGCGCGGGGGGCGGCCCCAAGCCCGGCCAGCGCCGCCCGCGCACGGCCTGGATCCCGGCGCCCCACGGCGGCGCCGACGGCTACGAGGACGAGGAGGGCCACCACCACTACTACGACGACGCCGACCAGTCCGACTCCGCCGCCGCCAGGGCCGCTAGGGTTTCGGGCAGCCGCGAGGCCAGCGTCGACGAGTCCGACGGCGTCGCCGACTGGGGCCTCCCCAACGGCGGCGCCGCCTGCTACGGCGGCGGCGGCGGCGTCAGGGCCTGGCTCGACGGGCTCGGCCTCTCCCGGTACGCGCCGGTATTCGAGATCCACGAGGTGGACGACGAGGTGCTCCCGCTGCTCACCCTGGAGGACCTCAAGGACATGGGCATCGGCGCCGTCGGCTCCAGGAGGAAGATGTTCGCCGCCATCCAGAAGCTCCGCAGCGGCGACACCGTGTCCTGAGTTGGGTGAGACCTCCAGTTCCTAGCTAGCTAGCTTTTGTGCTCTCTCCATTTTTGTTTCCTCTCCCATAGAAAGCTAGTAGTGATGAGGGCATTAGCTCATGGTGCTTTCACCAATCCTAGTGTGTATATAGGCTTGATGATCCATCACCTTATCTCTGTCGCAATGATATGCTTGTGGAGCACTAGTGGTTTGGGAGGAATTGTTTCAACTTTCAAGAAGAAACTTGAAATAATGGATGGAATAAGGTGAATGCAGTCCCAATATGTCGTTGTTATGTGCTCATAATGAATGTCATCAACTATGCTACTTTTATTCATTATATACACTCGTTTGATTTTCTTTTGTTATACTACTTCCGATTCGGTCTTCCCTGCCATAATCGAAGATTTTAAATGGATCTCCATCACAGATTTTATTTCCAAAAGCTGTTGGAAATAATTACAAACTGAGATTAAATGTGTTTATAGTACATAATAGAACTCTACATAATATCAAGGCATATTGTGCCTTTGTAACTAGATGCTTCAGGCTCTTGCCGCTTCCTGCCTGAGGCCTACTTTTCTTTCTTTTCTTTTGAAAATTAAAATTTGATCCAACACTACTTAAGGGCTGTGCTACCAACGTTGTGTGATTGCATTTCTGTATTGAAGGAAATCGACAGTAGTGATGCTATCATACTGTAGTCGGAGGAGAGGGCAGTCATCTTGGGGTGGGCTTAGTGGCTTACTACTTATATGATTTCAGTAATTATTCTCTATCCAATATGGGGTCAGATTGTCGTGTTTTTAAGTTACTTGTCATATCCCTTTTCCTTGCTATGCGGGTGTGTCTGTTGCACCAAAAATGTAGTAGAAGAGTTCTGCTTTGTTAACTTAGAGTTTTCCTTTAAAAGATGTCCAGAGTTGGGTGAGATCTCCTAGCTAGCTAGCTTTTGTGCTGTCCCAGTTTTTGTTTCCTCTCCCAAGAAAGCTAGTAATGATGAGGGCATCAACTTATGGTGCTTTCAGCAATTCTAGTGTGTATATAGGTTTGATGATCACCTTATCTCTGTCACATGATATGCTGTGGAGCAGTACTGGTTTGGGAGGAATTGTTTCAACAAGAAACTTGAAAATTAAAATAATGGATGGAATAAGGTGAATGCACTCCCAATATGTTGTTTTTTGTGCTCATAATGAATGTCATCAACTATGGTCTTTTTATTTATTACTCGTTTGATTTTCTTTTGTTATACTACTTCTGATTCGGCTTTCAGTTCCATAGTCGAAGATTGTAAATAGAACTCCATGACAGATTTTCGTTCTGAAAGCTGTTGGAAATAATTGCAAAATAAGATTAAATTTCTTAATATATAAGATGAAGACATATTGTGGCTTTGTAACTACTCCCTCCGTTTCTAAATATAAGACCTTCCAGAGATTTCAATATGGACTACATACGGATGTATATAGACGCATTTTAGAGTGTAGATTCACCCATTTTGCTTCGTATGTAGTCTGTATTGGAATCTCTAAAAAGACATATATTTAGGAACCGAGGGAATAGGTTCTTCAGGATCTTTCTGCTTTCTGCCTGAGGCCTAGTTTTCTTTATTTTCTTTTGGCAAATACTATCTGAGAACTGTGCTAGTAAGATATGGCAATTGCATTTCTGTGTGGAAGAAAATTGACAATAGTGATGCTATTAGCCTTTATTATACTATATCCAGTTTACAGTATGGTGCGAGACTGTCAATCTATCAAGTCATAATTTAGATTGTTTCCTTGTGTACGGTAATAGTTAATTATTTGATTGAGCTTGTACTAGACACCTTTTGGGCGAAACCCGGTTTCCTGTTAATGTAGCTAGAGGAATGGTTGCATTATTACCCGTACATTTGTAGCAATGGGGTTAGTGTTACAGCCTCGAAGCTGCCTATTATATTAGGATACATATGGATACTTTTCCTTTTAAGGGCAAGGTATGGTTACAACTTTGAATCGGAAAGGGGCAACTCGTCCTTGGTCAGCAAAGAGGAACACCTTTCATCATGCGGGATTTTACGGCAGTCCTTTGGGTTGACCTGTGAGAATATGTATGGTGCTGCAAAGAAGTAGATACAGCAGAAGCAAAACTATAACCACAAAATCTCATAAGAACCAAAGCCATTCATAGTTTCTTTATGGCACATCGGCGCATCTTTTCCTTTGAATCTTTTCCTGATTATGGTAGGTATATATTCTCCAAATCATCCGGGGACCAGTTTCTTTATTTTGACCTTACCCGGCTTGTTGTCTAAAAACACGTGAAAATAATTTCCTCTGAAATATGCTCACCTCTTGAGTTCCCTTAAGGCCATAGTGCGATACATGCATAGAGTATGCGCTTGCAAAAGGCTATAGAAGGCCAGCACATGACCCCTATGAGGAATTATTCCATATCAAATGGGAACTACTATTATTCATCCAACAAAAAAGTCAACGCCAAGTGCATAGAATGATTTATTATTTTGTGAAATCACGTCCTCTTAATTCATCCAATTTACATCAGTTATCTCTTCCTGCATGGTTCTGTGCTCCTGCTGGTACCAACTACCAACAAATCTATACTGAACTTCTGGAGCATGAAACCATCCGTGAATTGTAGTTTTTGTCCATCATGTGGTTTATTTAGTGCAAGTGATCGACAGCTGATCATTATGATGTGAAGTGTAATGAGTTGAGTGCCGCACATCTCGAGTATTATGGGCTGAAACTGTAATATTATCAACAACAACAAAGCCTTTAGTCCCAAACAAGTTGGGGTAGGCTGAAATTGTAATATTATCGAATCAGCAAAAGGCATATATGTTGTCCCTGTGTTCTTGCCAATTCTATACAACTCAAAACTTCCTTATAACTTCAAATCATTTGTTTCCTTACATGTCCTTTCTACTGACCTATCATTTCACATTTTGCTCCTCTTCAACTTTGGTTGTTAGATTGTCATTTCCATGATGAGCTCAGAGTATGTACGGAGCTCAGAGTTTCTGATTAACTCTGACAGCTTTGAATGGTTTTAACATGTTAAATCCTCCAATATATAGTCTTTCAGTATGCTGATTTAATTAATCCTCGGCAGTCCTGCTACAGTGGGAGCTAATTTAGAATCTGAAACCAAGCAGCTGCTGTCCATAAACAGTGTAAAGCTGAGGCAGTGCCTGTTACCAAACATTTTCCTCCCTTTTAGGAATGTGTGTCCTATTAACAATTATTTACAGTAGCTCTATTCTGCCTCCAATACTGGTTAATTTCTGCAACATAGTTGAATTGATTTGTGATACTGTATGTGTAGGCTATAAAAAGGTAGATTCACTTATGCATTACTTGTTATCTACTTGTATATCTGGGCTGCCCCACACCTCTTGTACCTGTAAATTAAAATGTAAAAGCTTGCAGGACGGCAAGCTCACTGATTCTGAGAAATACAGAAAAGGAAAGAAGGAGAAGATGATCCAGTCAACTGGCTAAAGGCATAAAAGGAATGCTTAGTGATGAACGCCGGAGAGGGAGGCTGAGGGGGGTTGCTACTGATTACGGTGGCAGGGCGGGCGCGGAGGGCTCGTTTTCAAGGTAACCGCTGGGATGTTTTGTTTGCATGCGTGTTTGCAAACATTGTTCTGTTTGCAAGCATGTATGTTTTGTATGTAAGGTAAGGGGCTTACCTGATGATGATCTGTGGTCCTTGGATGAATAGACCAGGATGAATGAAATGAGCATGGGTCTGGCATGGGGTGTCGTAAGAGGTGCTCGGGTAGCCAGGGTGACTTGCCCATGGAACCTGGTGCCGAGCTCGGTTGCCAGGGGAGTTTCACAGGCAAATCATCCTTGGCTATCGAAGATGGCCTCTTACCCCCATCCAAGACCTCCCTCGCCTGTGTCCAGTTTGCTGGTGCACTAGCTAACTGATGATGCTTGCATGCCCTGCCTGGCCATGTATTTATAAAGGTGGGAGCCATGGGGGTGAGGGTAGGGGCTATATGACTTTTGGCGGCGAGGCATCTTGTTTGACCCAGCTAAAGCTGGCTGGAGAAGAATCTTGGCCTTTGACAAGCGAAAGGTGTCGATCGACCAGGCCAAATAACCAATGGGGCCACTCTCGCTTCACTTGGCTGCTTGATGTGAAGATCTTTATGTATCTTGCTGCCTTCCCTTTTTGGAGAGCATCCAGGGATTTGATTTTGGATTTGGATTTGGATTTGGATTTGGGAAGGGGTTGTTCAGGTTGGTTGGTTGACCGGTGCGGACAGACAGACATGTCCACTCCATTCGGGTTGGGTTCCAACCACATTCATTCATTCTCACATCACACCGGCCGACTGATGGCCGTTGGAATGGAATGTATGTGCATGTGAAGAAGAACATTGCACTGCTGTGCATGCATGCATGCCCACACGGTGGGGATAAGGATGCGTGTATGCATCATGCATGGAAATTCCCTGTGCTAATTAAGGTCTCTTATTGTACTACTGCGTGGACAGGATGGGCGCAAAGACGATCGAGACTAAGTAGGATTTGGACAATGGATGAGTCGAGAAGGGGGTGGTCCAATTATTCATCGTGTCCTATCGTCTCCTGGTTCCATCCATGCCCCGAGTTCCACACATCACGCAGGCTACTAGTCCAACGCTGGATCACATCGTTTAGGCCAACTCCACCGCGCGACCCCATCCTGTCCGCCCCCGTCTGTTTGGGGTAAAACAGACAAACGAGGTGGCCCAGCGTGCGGAAGCAAGCGGACGTTTGTCCATTTTCTGTCCGCTTTCGAAGCCCAAGTATGCGCCAATTTTGGAGTGAAACGCACAACGCGCGGACGGGCGGGATGTGCGCGCTTGTCCTTCCCTAGCCCGCCTGTCGGTTGCACAAAGCAAAACCCCCCGCGCCCCTTTTGATGCCATTTCGCGTGCCCCTCCCACGTCCCTCCCGCCTCCCCGTCCATGGCCGACGCCCAGCTGAATTCCGGCGCCTGTCGGTCGCACAAAGCAAAACCCCCCACGCCCCTTTTGGCGCCATTTCGCGTGCCCCTCCCACGTCCCTCCCGCCTCCCCGTCCATGGCCGACGCCCAGCCGAATTCCGGCGGCCTGGCCGTCGACCCGCCCCCAAAAGTGAAGAAGAAGGCGGCCAAGATGGCAAGGAAGCCGCGGTCGGAGTGCACGCCGGAGGAGATCGCCAAGTTGGACGCGGAATCGGCGAAGAGGAGGAACCGGATGGCGGTCGTCAAGGGCAATGCCACAGCGGCCAAGTTCGTCGGCGAGCGCAAGGTGAGGGAGGTCGCGCGGCGCAAGGCCGAGGCCGACGAGAAGGAGGACATCATCAACAAAGCGCACACCCTTCTCATGCTTGGCGTTTACCGTCCGGCCGGTTTCCCTGCAGCGGCCGTCGGCCCGACGAGCACAAGCTCGTCGGTCGCCCGGCCTCCACACTGCCAGTGGCGGACCATGCCTATGTCGCTCGGCTTTCCCCCACCAAGGCACGACGGACATACCCGTTTCTTGCCGGACGTTGGCGTGATGGCGCCGTCCACTCCGCGCCCCTCGGCCGTCATCGACCTCAACGTCACGCCTGGGTTCAGCAGCGGCGGCCGGCCGTCCGTGAAGATGCAAAGAAGGCAAGCACAGCCAGCGTCATGCCGTCCTCCCGCGTCTTGTTCGACGGAAAACACCAACGCCACCGGTCGACGACCCCTTCTACAACCAGTTCATGGAGGATGTGATCTACGAGGGTGGGCAGGGTCGTGCCTACGACACCGACGAGACCCAAAGTCAGGATGGTCGCGCCCAGTTCGTTGCCGATGAAGATGCCGACGACCGTGCTGACTACGACCATGGTGATTCGTGGCATGAAGACGATGACATCTAAGTCGAAGGTGCTGGTGATGAAGAAGAAGTCATTGATATTGATATTTCGGGCGAGCCATTGTTCATCGACGAGCTCACCCAAAGAACAGAAGCACAAAAGAGGAGGAAGAGCATTCGCACGGGTTCATATACCCAAGATGAGGACAACTTGATTTGCCAATGTTGGATGTAGATTAGCCAAGATCCGAGGACCGGTGCGCAACAAAAGGGCCTTGTTTTTTGGACGAGAGTCCACAAAATATTCCATGAAAGGAAGATGTTTGAGCCCTACCAAATTACAAGCAACCGTGGCATCACCTCGATCCAAAAGAGGTGGTTGTTCATCCAACAAGAATGCAAGAAGTATTGCGCCGCATTAGAGAGCGTTGAAGCACGGCCCGTGAGTGGTCTCGGCGTTGGGGACATGGTATGCTCTACTCATCCTAGTCCTTTCCTTGCTTTACTTGGAGGAGGCGTCCCGACAAAGGCAGCTCGACATCGAGGACGCCAATGCCAAGGCCAGACAGAGGCAGCTCGACATCGAGGCCGCCAATGCCAAAACCAAAGACAGGGAGGTGGCCCTAGCGATCATGAGCGCGGACTTGACGAAGATGAAAGAGAAGACGAGGAGCTGGTTCGAGGCCAGGCAGAAGGAGATGTTCGACGCCGACGGCCTAAACTAGGTCGTCAGATCGGCCGTGGCATGGGTGCCGGCCGCTGGCTGTGTGCCCGACGAGAAACCTGTTCATTTTGGAGGCTGGCTGTGTTGCCGGCGAACAAACCTATTCATTTTGGAGGCTGGCTGTGTTGCCGGCCGCTGGTTGTGTTGCCGGCGAGGACGTGTAGGCCGCTGCCTCTGTTGCCGGTGTGAATTATAGGGCCGCTGGCGTGAACTAGGGCGTTTTTTTTTTAAATGGAGGCGGACAGGATGGGGCCAAAGGATGCGGCCGCGCGCTGGGTGCACGGCCATCGTGTCCCAGGACAGGTCCGGACACGACCCCATTGCCCTACCCAAACGGTCAGAACTCGGGCAAAGTGGACGTCCGTTTGGGATCACGCGGTGGAGTTGGCCTTACTCTCCATGGCGCGGATTCGGCCACGTGATTGTGATGACGGGCTGAGGACATGTGCGGATTAGAATCGGTGCATACTCGAGACTTCGAGAGAATCAAGGACGAGATGCTAGGTTCGCAGGTGATACAAGAAGAATTTCATGATAATTACTGCAAACTACTCCCTCCGTTCCTAAATATTTGTCTTTCTAGACATTTCAAATGATTACAACATACGGATGTATTTAGACATATTTTAGAGTGTAGATTCGCTCATTTTGCTTCGTATGTAGTCACTTGTTGAAATCTCTAGAAAGACAAATATTTCGAAACGGAGGGAGTAGGAGAGTTGTGAGAATCTTAGTCGATTCGGACGGTAATGAACCTGGACAAAGAAGTAGTTAAGAGGAGCTCGTGGAGAAGAGGCGGAGAGCAGCGTTCATAATTTAGCAACATCAAAGTGATTGACATTGGCAGCAGTGCTCTCATCCAATCCTTCGAGTTTGGTTTGTTTTCTGATTAATTGACGCGAGTGAATGAGTGATCACTCCCTCCCCCCATGGTCTCGCACGCATGGTGAGCTCCGTGCGTGATTGTGTTAGAGCGGAAACGAGAAACAACAGCGAACACAAGTAATGAAACGGCATCCTTTCATTCATTGATACAGTGTTTATATATACAAGTGCAAAGGACGCTATTAGGGATGCGTCTGTTCAGAGGGGTGCGAGTAACCATCGTGTCCGCTGCCAAAGGCAACCGACTACGGTTCCACAAAAGCAGGGATTATCTCATTAATTAACACGTGGGTTAATTAATTCTAACACTCCCCCTAATCACTGCTTGATATTGTCAGCACACTTTGTCTTGATAAAAATTCTCCTTGAAAACCCTGTGGGAAAAATGTAAGGAGATAGGTGTTTGATATGTTGCTAAAACTCCTTCAAACCCAGTGGGAAAAATAAGGAGAAAATGATGCAACATATAATGGTTATTGTCTCTTTTAACTCAATATGAGAAAACCCATAGAGTTTAGAGGACAATAAATATGCCGTATATACTTTCCCAAAAACCCCGGTGGGGAAAACAGAAAGTATGACATATGATCTCATGTTGATATTACCTCATTAAAAACCTTTATGAGAACCTGTAAAGTAAACTCATGAAGGGAAAAAGAGTATAATATGACGCATTGAACAGGAACAATTCAGGAAGATACTCCCCCTGATTCTTGCAAAATTCAAAGCCGTCATCTACCAATTCCATTAACACATTTCTGGAACATAGAAGTTGGTAGAGACCCAATGAACAAATCAGTTGCATGATTTGACTTGCAAGATATGCAATATAGTGATATTGCTTATTATGTAACCTGTTTGCATCCGGGCAACACAAGAAACATTATCATTGAGATAATGGTTGGTGGATGTAGCCATGAGGTCTGTTTCGAAGACTCTCCATGAGAGGGCTACCACATCTAGTAGGAACACTAAGCTTGTCAACGATCTGACATAGTGGGGATCTGATCGATGTATCCAATGATATTGGTGTTCAGATTTCTCCGAAACTGAAAAACCAGGACAAGATGTTTCATGCCTTGGAGATATCCAAAGATATTCTTGAGTACCAACCAATTGTGTTTGGTGGATCCAATGGCATTATGGAACATTGAGTCCAAATATCTCATTTCCATCATCTCTTGGTCTAATAGATCTTTCTCTACGTCTAGAGAATGAACTACCATGAGAGTTATGGATAGATAAGATTTGTCCACCATGAATTTCTCCAATATTTTTGGATATAGACAACATAGTATACCATACTGTATGAATGAAGGTGCTCAAGTTGTAGTAACGAGCGGTATTTTGGTTTACCAAATCCTTCATTTTAAAGTCCGTCACTTAGATGATTACATGTGTCGTCATTGCAGACACACAAACATGGATAATCATCATTGTAGGAGTAATCCTTGTGAATAAGGAACTCACTACGTCGGTAGTACCAAATGTACCGACAACAATAAGTCTTATGGTGACTTATTGATTTTACACAATGTATGTTGCGTGTTGCATTTCGATTCAGAAGTGAGATTCCATCGGGAATCAACCATATATGTCTGAATCTAGTGATCCACATGGATATGTGATCACTACATCTATCAACTGCAGAGATAGATGATTTTGAACTGCCAATGATATAAGTTATCGGAAAGATATTCCACCTCTGGAGAATAGTTGGGTATCTGCGTGAACCCTTGTGCTACAATACTTGCTCTTTGTTTCACCACATCGTTGTTCTCAATTCTGTTTCCAGAAGAAAACTGGTGTAGGTATTGCTTATGAATACCTTCCCATTATTGAGCAAGATCATTTGTACCTAGATTATAACCTTTGCTTGAGTTCAGTACAAGTGTTGTTCACACTTTGCCATGGCCATGGTCTTTGGATCTGAATCATTTGAAAGGTGTTTGCAATCTAGTTGAGAAATGTATGTCGACAATTGTAGACTTCCGGTTATATGATTCTCCAGAATCTATATATCAATATACAGTTGATGGAAATATCATTACCCATGGTGACTGCTCGCGATCTCCCAATGCGATTGAGTCGGGTATTCCGATGTCCCGGTCATTGTGTGCACTATGACCTGGGTTGGTGGAGGTTTCCCTTCCACTGGGTGTATACTACCCATTAGGTGTCTGTCAACGTAAAGTTGACATGCATTTACTGATTCAGAGGCCTTGATATCCTTGCTTGCAAGAAGCTGAATCCTGATGTACTATTGCCGTACTTCTCCCCCTGTTGCTTTGAACAAGGAGTTGAGTGGTTTTAGTTGGTACCTCCACTCTTTCAGGCGTACTTATGCAGAATTGTAGGATTGTATGACACCTTTATAGTCAGTAAATGAATCTGGCAAGTTATTTGCAATGTGTTGCAAATCTTCTGAATGCATGGTTCAGATCTTTGAGTATGTGGATTTGAGGCAGAAATGTGTTGAACATTCCACTAATTTCCTGGCATTCTTCATGGTACTTGAATTCTCCCCCTAATGCCTGGAAATATTCCTCATTGAATCAGCATACTGGCCTTGAATAACTCCTCATGCGAGAGGCTTGAGGTATTGATTGAAATACAGTTATTCCTCACATAGATCCCAACTATATGTTGAGGGGCCAATGATGTATGCCGGGTGGTGATATCGGTGTGTAACCGAATTACCGCAGATCGGAAATACTTGGTAGATATCCACATATCAAAGATAGAGGGGAATAATATATGCAGTTTGGTCATGAGTGTGTAAGACTACATGACTCCAACGTAAAGTTGGTAAGTTGCAATTCAAAGTAAAGATCATGCAATGAGCTCAATTCTTTGGATGGGATTCAACCAAACCATTTTGAGTCTAGACATTAAGACAAATTGCTAAACTTCAATCCGAGAGCCATAGAGGAAGCACTCAAGGAGAATTCTGCAATGTTGTCCATCCGATTTGCTTGAAATCGATGTCAGGATAAAGCCAATGGGTTTGTGTGAATAAATCACACACTTAAGACCATCATGTAGATATGTCTTTTAGAACCATGGAGTACCTGAATAGTCTAGTCAATGGATGGGAAGAGCCACTTACCTCAACTTGATGCATTCAAGGAGTCTGAGTGGTTCAGCATAGACTTTAAGGTGTGCGGGCCTTAAAATTAGCTTCCCTGTGTTACTTGTAGTGCACATAAAGTCCAAATGTTGTTAGAATTTAGCATCATAATAATCATAAACCATTGGAATTGCTGATAGTTTCGGTTTCAACCCAATGTCAATGATGACCAAAAACTGGAATGCCAAATTTGTCATGCAAAAGACACTCTGGAAAACTATCTCGTACGCAACATGTGCTACGGGTTTTATAGTATGTGTAGTACAATCATGATGATACAAAGAGAATGTGCTTGCCATATCCATTGCATGTGGTAAAGAGAAGATATTCCTCTTTGTTGTCATCATAAGTTTCACTATGGAAACTATTTTGACGGATACCTCTATTGTTTAGTAGGGTACGAGTTAAACCCGGAAGCAATAAAGCATCCTGACGTTACTCGAGTACCCACAGGGACAGTAAATATGACTCGAGTTGAGCCAACAAATACCTCATCGCGTTTAGCGATTTTAAAATATCTCCTTTCTCTCAACGAGAGTGGAAACATTTCACTTCCCTGAGTATAGAGTTCGTGGTGCATATGTCCACATGGCACAAATCATCTTTCATCAGATTGACCCCCGTAGAAATCTATATATAGACATGAAGATTTTCAATATGAAAAACAACGTCAGATATATAGAGTACATAGAAATATATTTGTACCAAAGTGCTGATACGGTATATTGTGATATACAATATATGATGACAACAATAATCATGTTCATATTAGAACATGAGAAATGGACATAAACAAATTGATCACTAAGGAGATTGAGGGTTTGAAGTGAGTTTCAAACCATTACCCTTGAGGTCCTTTGCGTCCCGGTGGCGTGGCTTGGATTGCACGCGCTATCCCATGGGATGCAAGACTGATCTTGATGTCCATGACCCGCTTAAGTAAGTTGTGGCCATCGAGGGCAAGAGCCTCAAATTGTTAGCCATCTATTACTTATAGGGGCAAGCCAGAGATAATTAATTTACAAGAAGTAAATTAAAAATCATCATGGTTTTGTAATAAGAATGCAAAAATTTGACTCAAGTGTATAACTTGAAAGTGCTCAACCTCAATTGTGGGAACATAACACATTGAAGATCATACAGATCTCACAGTAATAGAGATAGCCTGCACATGGGCAGTAGATCCAACTCATTACTTAGTGTTTTCCGAATATAATGAGGGAGATGTTATTGTCAAAAATTTACATCTTTGTTGTGCGGGAGAAATCAATCTCGACCGTTGTGACATGCTCACGAAGAATGGCAATGTGGTAAACACATAGAACATATCATCTCCGGTGAAAAACCGGTAATTTATTTATATTACAGATTGCATAATATAAATACATCTTAATGTTGCAAAATTAATAGATTTCAAGAACGGTGGCTCGAAATCATTAGTGTGAATCTCAAAGTGCTAAGGATGACACCTTGAATTTTGCATATGTATTTGCAAGAAATTGAGAAACTCAATTGCAAATAGACGTATTAATCTCGACATGTAGCGAACATGGAGATACATACATTTCGGAATACATCGTACTCAACAGAAATACACTACTATTGTAATGAATAGTAATGATGTTGCAAACTTGATCCTCAAGCGAGAAACTTGAATTATATAGATCTCAAATTAAATGAGATCTTGTATCAAATTGCAAGATAATTCAGCGAAGTGAATTAATATTTTGCGAGAGAAAATTTGATCTCAACCGCTATGAGATTGTTTTGCGAGAGAAAAAAAAAATTCTCAATCGCAAATCGATATTGTTGTGCGAGAAAACTTAATCTCAATCGCAAAACAATGTCTACAACATGTTATACGGATTGCTAAAAAGCAAACACATTAAACATGCCTCATATAATAACCACAAATTTTCTGGAATGTTACACTCAACAGAAAATGCAGTAATTAATAGGGTCTAAAACAGGTAAATACTAGTAAATAGTACTGTTAACAGAATCCGACGTGCAAAATCCCAGAAATAGGATACGGTGCACAGTCGGTCTGGACCACTGTTTGGCCTGTTTTGTAAATTCATGCAACTGGAAGGACCTTGATGCACAATGTCGAAGGGATAAGGTTCCTTATCCTCTTGTTTTCATGTGCGGTGCGGATATGAGTTCCCAATCGGGAATTTTTCTACGCCACAGCAGCCATTCAAGATAGACTCGCCGGCCGGAGGTGCCATTGCTTCCGTTGGGTACCACGGGCGCGAGCGCCGCGCGGGGGAAGGGGATCCTCAACGACGGCCGGGAAGGCTGCGCCATGGCGGAGGGAGACCACCGCTTGAGGCCGGAGGAAGGAGCCACCGCGGCGCGCGCGCTTCAGGCAGCGGCGGTCAGAGGCCGCCATCATGCCCTCTGCAAGTGAGGCCTTGGTCGCCGGCGCTGCGTCAGATGCAGGTGGGCGTTGCTATGGAGGAACGGCCGGGGGCCGCGTCATCCGCCGTCGCGGCCAGTCGCGCTCATGCAGTCTGCAGCCGTAGCGCGGACGGAGAGGGTTGACGTGCTTCTTGCCGGCCGTAGGCCGCTCGTGCCGTTCAAAATCGACAGCGTCGATCCATTAAGAGGTAAGAACATCCCGAATTGAAGAAGACTACCTGCACACTTACAGTTCTTGTTTGGATTTTCAATCCATTGATCAAGGGTGCTTTTTCCGTTCCTCTTTTCCTCCGTTGATGTCTTGCCGACGGAAGGTTGCAAACATTGTCCTGATTCCTTCCTTGATTGATAATTTTTTTGGCCAATCAATCGGTTGATTTGCATGCTGACACATGCTTGCGTCTTCCTTGCAGTGATGATGGCTGTTGTCGACCAGGGAGCGCCGCGGTGCCATGCGGCAGGAGGAAGACTGGAAGAGTACCACTTATGGGAGGTGTGAGCCGGGCCTCGCCGTTCTTCACCATCGCCGCCATCGGGAAGGGTGCCTCCGCTACTGTCCGCGCTGCACAGAACACAGAGCATGGGAACACCATGGGTCGTTCGTGGTTCTCTGATTCCTTTGCGCGATCTGTGCGGCGTAACCGCCGTCTCGGGCATGGCCTATCTCTGTCAACGGAGAGCAACGGGCTGATAACGTGTTAGAGCGGAAACGAGAAACAACAGCGAACACAAGTAATGAAACGGCATCCTTTCATTCATTGATACAGTGTTTATATATACAAGTGCAAAGGACGCTATTAGGGATGCGTCTGTTCAGAGGGGTGCGAGTAACCATCGTGTCCGCTGCCAAAGGCAACCGACTACGGTTCCACAAAAGCAGGGATTATCTCATTAATTAACACGTGGGTTAATTAATTCTAACAATTGTGTGGCAATAGAACACTACTCATGGCCTCCCTCGACGATCGGCAAGTTCGATTGTTCACGCGCAACAAAACAAAGATACTCAGTAGCCGTAGAACTTGATGACCGAGAGGCGTTTGCGCGGCAGCTCGTGCCAGGTATGTATTCGGCCCCAGTCGGCATGTGTTGTTGGTGCACTCACTCGTAAGTACAATACCGTGTCTTCATACTTTACCACAATCACTGGAGGGACATGGCTCAACAAGACTTATCTGGATGCCATGTCTTAAATTCTCCAGTTGAAACGTTTGCAGCAAGACTTACCAGTCATGGCTCAACATATGAGTACACCATGACCTTATCTGGATGCCATGTCTTAAATTCTTCTCTCAAGTACATTTTCACAAGGAGCGTGTTTTTCAAGATATTGATGCATATCTTGTTGGAGTTCATTCCAAATCCACCAAATACCCTCACACGGAACATTTCTTCATTTGTAACTCTACGAGGCTGTTAGTCCATAGGAATTGTCATTCATTACCGAAATCCAAAAAACATATTATTATTTCGGTGGAATTCAAGCCACACATGTGGAACATTCCTACATATGTATCTTATGAAATCATTACTCTGAACGGGTTGTCATTAATTACAAAACCACATGTGGTGGCTACGTGCACTTTTAGCTATACTGTACTAACCAACTCCAGTGCAGATGCACAATTCTCACAAGCAGTAAGCAGTTAGAGCTCGTGGTAGTTAATTGCAAGAAACCACCACATTTGAGGCTTTGTTTGCAGAAAAATACATGATCCCTAATTATTTGTAAAAGTCATCGCGTATCTAGTAAACTTTTTGCAAATCGCACTGATCACGTGATTTACCTGAATTGAACACTTTCTGACAAGTGGGGCCGAATTGTAAGAAGCTGAATTAGCAAAACATTTACGCACATATCCCTGGATCTAAAAACAGAAAAGCAATGCAGCCCTTGTCCCCGGCTGGTTGTGGTCGGACGACCCACACGGACTAGCACCTGAGCACGGCTACTACGTGCTGCCTCCCTGCAGCTGCTGAGCGTCGCTGCTGCTGCGTGCCGCTGCGTGCTGCTGCTCGGCGCCATAGCTCCCCGCCGGTGTGGCTGCCCGCGGCTGCTGCTACTCGCCGCCGCAGGTCCTCGCCGCTGTGGCTGCCCGCGGCAGCTGCTGCACGCCGCACCTCCCCTGCCATGGCCGTCGTTTGGCAGTGTGGCTCCCAGGTGAGGCCCGTGTGGTCCATGGCTCGCCGGAGTTTCAAAGCGCGACCCGGACACGCTGAGCAGTAGGCCGAGGCGCTGTGCAGGGCGCGCCGACCTGCTTGCGGTCGCTGTCCACCACCGCGACGCACTCGGGGGCGCACACGCTGCGTTTGACTGGTCGCTCCTGCCCCATCTACTCCCTGCTCCACCTCCTCCTCGTCTCCGTGTCCGCCCTACCGGGGCTCGCGCTCCCCGCCACGGCATCCCGACGGTCGACAGGGTAAAGGCGCCGCCGTGTTGGTCGAGCTTGCGCTGCTTCGGTAGTAGCGCTGCTCCACGGGGGGAGGAGTCGATTGCTTTTCTTTTTTAGCTATAGGGGTGTATGTGTTAAATTGTTTGCTGAGTCAGCTCCTTACAACCAGGTCCCACTTGTCAGAAAGTGATTAAACGGGCTAGCTAAATCGTCCAATTAGTGTTTTCTGCAAAATGTTTACCAAAAACGTGGTGGCTTTTGCAAAAAATTAGGGATTAGGTTATTTTTCGCAAATGAAGCCCTAAATGTGATGATTTTTTGCTTTTTAACTCAGCTCGTGGAGAAATGACCGAGTGGCCATCGTTAATAATTCAGCAAGAATATAGTGATGTTGGCAGCCGTGCTCTTTCTCATCCAACCGTGCCGGTTTTGGTTTCTGATGAACGTCAAGTGATCCCTTACCACCCTCGTAACACAGTGACGTTCGTGCATTATTGTCAAAAAAGTGACATTGGTGCACTCGTAAGTGCAGTAGGAGCTCGAACGACTTCTCCAGCACTTTTTCTTAAAACAAGCTCCTAATGCTTTATCTGCTCAGTAATAATGTTTATGGACACTGAAACTGGAGCAAATGCATCATTAGTCCATTAACTCAAATAAATTACATGCTTTAGGCCAACAACTTACAAACCGATCAATTTAGGCCATGAACTTGTTTATTTGATCACTTAAGGCCAAAAGCGGTTGGTTGCCTGGAAAACCGGCCACGTGGCACCGCTTGTACCATGGTTCAGTTATAGTACAAGGTGTGTTTGGAAACTAAGCACACACATAATATTTATACATGTAAAAAGGCGTACATATAACAACTAAGAGCATGGTTAATAGTATAGCCAGCTGCTGGCTATAAGCCAGTGCCATGTCATCTACAACCCATCTTATAGCCAACATGTACAATAGTAGATCAAAAGAGTGTACTACTCCCTTTGTCCAGAAATATTTGTCATCAAAACGAATAAAAGGAGATGTATCTATATGTATTTTAATTCTAGATACATCACTTTTTGTCCATTTTGATGACAAGTATTTTCGGACGGAGGGAGTACTTTTTTATTATGTGGCCCACCTTTCGTTCTCACAAAGTGCCTAGGAGCATGTGCTAGAGCTGGCTCTTCACGAAGAGCCTGCTTACCTTCTCTCTCCCATTCTCTTTCCTCCAACTAAGCACAAATATACTAGTTTATTCCTTATAGCCCACCGAGTCAGCTCTATTGTACTTGCTCTAAAAAGCGCATACATAGCATTTATACAGCTAAAAAAGCTACAAGCGGAGGATGGATTCTATGAATGCCCCAATATGGAGGTTGCTTGTTACCATCACGCCAAGCATGCACTTATAACACATTATGCTTATACTTATTTTAAAATGCGCTTTCAATACAATTAATTAATGTCCTCAGAAGGAATCGAGCGAACGTGAGGGGCTTGATATGATCTTCAATGAAGGAAGGAAACGATGGAAAGCAATTGGTCTATGAGCAGTATCTGCATAATTGTAGAAAGAAGCATTTTAATAAATACCATGTGATGCATTGAGGACACAAACCATTCGATCCCACATGACGCGTTTGGTTGCTCACATTCACTGTTTGTCCTGCATAACACAGAACATAAAGCACCTCCCAGCCAGGCCTGCTAGGAACGGTCGAATCGGCCATTTCCCTCAGCCATGCTCGGGCGGCGTAAGGGTGGAGAACGCGGCTCTGACCTCCCGCGTCCACGGAGATGGCACAATCTCGTGCGTGTCTCCGATAAAGTGACGTGATAAATTGGGGTCACCTCCCGCCGAGCATGAAATGAGCATGGGTCTTGCATGGGGTGTGGTAAGAGGTACTCTGGTAGCCAGGGTGACTTGCCCATGGAACCGCCGGACGCCGCTCTCTGTGGCAGAGAGCTCGGCTGCCAGACGAGTTTCATAGGCAAATCATCCTTGGCTATCGAAGATGGCCTCTTACACCCATGCAAGACCTTTGTCATGTGCCCTGGTGCACTAGCTAACTGATGATGCTTGCAAGCATGTATGTTTTGTATGTAAGGGGCTTACCTGATGATGATCACTGGTCCTTGGGTGAATTATTCAGCACACTAGGATGAATGAGATGAAAGTGGGTCTGGCATGGGGTATGGTAAGGGGTACTCGGGTAGCCAGGGTGACTTGCCCATGGAACCTGGTGCCGCTCTCTGTGGTAGAGAGCTCGGCTGCCAGGTGAGTTTCACAGGCAAATCATCCTTGGCTATCGAAGATGGCCTCTTACCTGCATGCAAGACCTCCTTCACCTGTGTCATGTGCTCTGGTGCACTAGCTTATTGATGATGCTTGCATGCCCTGCCTGGCCATGTATTTATAACAAGGCGGCAGCCATGGGGGTGAGGGTAGGGGCTATGACTTTTGGTGCGAGGCATCTTGTTTGACACAGCCAAAGCTAGCTAGAGTGAAGAAAGAATCTTTGCCTTTGACAAGCGAGAGGTGTCGATCGATCGACCAGGCCAAATAATCAACGGGGCCACTCTCTCACTACACTTGGCTGCCGGATGTGAAGAAGATGTATGTGTATCTTGCCGCCTTTCCTTTCCGGAGAGCATCCAGGGATTTGGATTTGGATTTGGATTTCTCTTTGTTTCCTTTTTCTCTTCACAAGGAGTTGTTCAGGTTGGTTGGTTGACTGGTGCGTGCAGACAGACAGGTCCAGTCCACTTGCATCCATTCCCCAGCGGCATGGATGAGGGTGATCACATGCATCCATGTCGGCCGTATGGTATGGAAATGGAATGGAATATATGTGCATGTGGAGAAGAACAATGCACCTGCAAATAGGATGGTGATATGTATGAGAGGTTTGTACGCGTGCATCGTGTGGTGATAAGAAAAGTGGTCGCTTGTACTACTGCCTGGAAAAGGATGGAGGAGAGGAGAGGCGAGCATGATCTGGACTCTCGAGGTCGATTGGGGTGGTTCAATTATTCATGCTGTCCTAATTGTCTCCTGCAGGTTCCATGCACGTCCCAAATTCGACACATTGAACGTAGCTTCAACGAGGGGCGTTCCATGCCTGCTACTAGTCCAACCAGGGACGTCAGAGAGATACAAGTCGAATTTCATACTCCCTCCGTTCAGAATTACTTGTCGCGGAAATGGATGTATCTAGACGTATTTTAGTTTTAGATACATCCATTTCCGAGACAAGTAATTCCGAACGGAGGGAGTACGAGGCGCGTTGCTGCAGTTGATTGCTGTAAAATTGGAGAGTTTTGATGAGCTTAATTAGTACTAGAACCCTCGAGTGCTGATCTGTTCTGGTGACGCAGTTAGAGCTCGTGGAGGCACCAGAATGGCCAGAGTTCAATTTTTTTAATTTGTTTTGAAGAGGAGGGGCCAGCGTTAATAAATCAGGAACATGAGAAAGTGCCGTGCTCTCATCCGTCTCGTGGTTTTCCAAGACGATCGGCAGGTTCGGTCGTTCATGCGCAACAAACATTTTTTTTGTTGATAATCACATACCTTTTTTTTTTCTGAACAGGAAGAGTCACATGCTTACTAGTCTTATTTTATTATAAACTTCCCCGCATTTTCTGAGACCAATCTTATCTTATATCTTAGTAGATGAGTTTTAGCAAAACTGTATATCTTATAATATTTACTAATTGGAAGCACCATTCGAGCCTCCACGTTAATCGCCAAAAACTGTTTACAAATAACTGTTAGATCTTAATTTTGCGTCTAGGATTTAAGAGATATTTTCTTATGGCGGGATCTGAGAGATATGGTTTCCTCATGTTGTACGTACATTTACAACGCAGCTCCAAATCAGCCCAAGAGTCCATGCGAGGTACACTCGGATGGAGATATGGTTTACAAATAACCGTTAAATCAGCCCATATTCTGTCTCGGGCAGCTCTTGCCGGCCACATCACTCCTGCCAGCTCTCACCTTATCCCCAATGGCATCACTCATCTTCAATATGCGGACGATATCATCATTATGGTTGAGCTTAACAAGGCCAGTATTACTCATTTGAAATTCCTGCTCCTCTGCTTCGAAGCTCTCACGGGTCTTAAAATCAACTTTTCTAAGAGCAAAATCATTGTTATTGGGGTTGCTGATACCGAGGCTCAAAGAGTTGCGCATCTCGTTAACTGTACTCTAGGATCCTTTCCTCTCAAATATTTGAGCCTTCCGATCTCTCCCCATAAGCTATTGGCTAAGGATTTTGCTCCGGCTGCCTCCAAAGTGGGCAACAGGGTCTTACCATGGAGAGGCCGCTATAATACCCAAGCGGGCAAGGTTGCTCTCACCAATGCATGTCTGCCTTCTCTCTAAATGTTCCTGATGGGCTTCTACCTTCTTTCTGGAGGGATCCACGCTGGCTTTCACAAACACAGGGGTGCATTTTACTGGAATTCTTCCGACAATAAGCGCAAATATAGGTTGGTGAAATG
>LR738715.1:14396152-14442994 GCA_902687465.1 Secale cereale | reverse complement strand
TTATGAACAAGTGCCTCATTCTAAAATGGTGGTGGAAGATCATGCACCTCGAAGAACAACCCCTCTGGCTATCCTTTCTCAAGGCTAAATATTTCCCGGACTCGAGCCCCATGTTTGCTTCTTCCACCGGTGGTTCCCAGTTCTGGTTTCAGCTCGTTAAAGTTCGTCTGATTTTTCAGTCTTTGGTCAAGTTTGTAGTTAGAAATGGTAAGTCTACTCGTTTCTGGTTAGACTGGTGGTATGGGGACTCCACCCTCGCGGTGGCGTTCCCGGTCTTATTTTCCTTCTGCTCTGATCCGGAGATCTCTATCTTTGAGCTCTCGGTTAATAATTGGGACCTAGCCCTCCGTAGATCCCTTTCTCCAGAAGAGTTTTAAGACTGGCATCGTCTTACTGCCTGCTTCCCTGTGCTCTCGGAGGAAGAAGACACGGTTGTCTGGCCTCACTCCTGTTCTGGTCGCTTTTCGGTTAAGTCTGCCTACGCTAAACTTATATCCGGCTCCCCTACGTCAAAATTCAAGTGCATTTGGAAAGCCTGTATCCCTCCTAAGATCAAAATCTTCTTGTGGCAAGCTTTCCGTGGGAAGCTTTCCGCAGCTGATCAAATCCGGAAAAGGAACGGCCCGGGCTCTGATAGATGCGTTTTATGTGGGGCCATTGAAAATACCGAGCATATCTTCTTTCACTGCTCTTTGGCCAAGTTTCTTTGGAGCTGTATTCGGCATTGGCTTCACGTTAATTGGAACCCCTCTTCCTTCGAGGACCTTGTACTAAGTAGAAATACTACTTGTGCATCCAAATCCTAAAACCCAAGTTATGCCAAATGAGCCCACCATACCTACATATATGCGGTATTTTCTTGCCATTCTAAGAAAATTTGTATGTGCCATCTCTAATTTTCAAAATAAACTTCTCTTTTGTGTGCCCGTACCGCTCATGAGGCGGTGAGGGTTGGCCAATATTTTTCCATGCTAGATGTGTTATTCTCAAGATGAGTGTTTATTCACTTGTCATTGCACGAGAGTATGGCAAAGGTATTAGGGATGCCAGTCCCGAAATGAAAAATGAATTTACTTTATGTTGTCAAATAATAAATTCCTTGGAAAGTGTTGGTATGAAGGGCACCCGTGGATACGGCTAGCCATGGCTTGTGAAAGAATGGTGGAAAAAGGAATAAACTTTAAATTATGTTTGGGAACCGCCTATGATATATCTAGCATGGAAAGTATTGGGAACTCTAAGTCGTTTTCATTGATGGGAAAACTATGCCTTTCAATTTTTTTGATCTCTCAATTTAAGCTATGAGCTCTGGCACCTCTACAAGTCCCTACTTCCCTCTGCGAAGGGCCTTTCTATTTACTTTATGCAAATTTTTTATTTGAGTCTTCATCTTCTCTTATAAAGCACCAACTACATAACACTATTATCACACTTGAGCATTGGATGTAGCTAATATTCGGATGTGTCGCATGAATGGATCAATGATTGAGCATGATGGGCTAGGGATAACTTGCTTTATTATTGATATTTTGAAAAGACATGGTTGTTTGTTGATATGTTTGAATATTAAAGTCCTCATGTGAAAACTAGAGTATTGCTTTGAACCATATAAAACTCCAATTGTCCATGATATAAAGAAAATAATATGTGATGAACATGATAGGCGGCATTCCACATCAAAAATTCTGTTTTTATCATTTACCTACTCGAGGACGAGCAGGAATTAAGCTTGGGGATGCTGATACGTCTCCAACATATCTATAATTTTTGATTGTTCCATGCTGTTATATTATCATTCTTGGATGTTTTACAATCGTTTTACAGTCATTTTATACCATTTTTTGGGGGACTAACCTATTGACATAGTGCCAAGTGCCAATTGTTGTTTTCTGCTTGTTTTTTTACATCGCAGAAAATCAATATCAAACAGAGTCCAAATGCAGCGAAACTTTACGGGGATCTTTTTTGGACTAGAAGACACCTGTTGGGCTAGAGAAGCACATGGGGTGCCCCAAGGGGGGCACAACCCACCAGGGCGTGCCTGGGCCCCAGGCGCGCCCAGGTGGGTTGTGCCCACCTCGATGGCCTCCAGCACCGTCTCTTCGCTCTATAAATGCCCAAATATTGCAAAACCCCGAGGGGATTCGATGAAAAGAAGTTCCGCCGCCGCAAGCCACTGTAGTCCACGAAAAACCAATCTAGACCCTTTCCGGCACCTTGCCGGAGGAGGAAATCATCACCGGTGGCCATCTTCTTCATCCCGACAGCCACCATGATGAGGAGGGAGTAGTCCACCCTCGGGGCTGAGGGTTTGTACCAGTAGCTATGTGTTCAATCTCTCTCTCTCTCTCTCTCTCTCTCTCTCTCTCTCTCTCTCTCTCGTGTTCTTGAGATGCACAATCTGGATGTATCGCGGTCTTTGTTAATATAGTCGGATCATATGGTGTTTTCCCCTCTCTTTCTTGTTGTGATGAATTGAGTTTTCCCTTTGAGATTTCTTTGGATTGAATACTTTTATGGATTTGAGAACACTTGATGCATGTCTTGCTATGAATACACATGGTGACAATGGGGTATCATATTGATTCACTTGATATGTGTTTTGGCACTCAACTTGCGAATTCCCGCGGTGACATTGGGGTAATCTATGCATAGGTCTTGATGCATGTTCTTGTCTTTGTTTCTCCGGTAGAAATCTTGGGGCACTCTTTGAGGTTCTTTGTGTTGGATTGAGTATTATAAATCTGAATTTTTTTGGGTGTTATTTTAGCAAGAACTCTTGATAGATCGATCGGAAAGAATAACTTGTGTTATTCTAGTACGAACTCTTGATGGATCGATTGGAAAGAAGAACTTGTGTTATTCTAGTACGAACTCTTGGATAGATCGATCGGAAAGAATAGCTACAAACAATTTCTTTCTATGTTCTCGGCTAGATAGGAACTTTGGAGTGATTCTTCATCGTACGTTGAGGGATGGTTATGTGATCCAGTTATATTATTATTGTTTAGAGATTGCACTAGCAAAAGTACGGACCCTAGGCCTCATTTTCAAGCATTGCAATATCGTTTGTGCTTCGTTTTATCACTTGTTACCTTGCTGTTTTTTATTTTTACTATTACAAAAATCAATATCAACTATCCATATTACACTTGTATCACCATCTCTTCGCCGAAATAGTGCACCTAGGCAATTTGCCATTCTATTGGGGGTGTTGGGGACACAAGAAACTTTTTATTATTTGGTTGCAGGGTTGTTTGAGAGAGACCATCTTCATCCTATACCTCCCACAGATTGATAAACCTTAGGTCATCCACTTGAGGGAAAATTGCTACTGTCCTACAAAACTCTGCGCTTGGAGGCCCAACAAGAGTCTACAAGAATAGAGTTGCGTAGTAGACATAAGCATGAGTTGTTGCTAGCCACATGATTGCGACATTTTGGATGAATTTTTTAAAACTCGTCACACACAGTCGACCATTTAAAATTATCTTTGGCCAGTAATTTCATCTCACAGTTTCACATCACTCAAACTAAGTATTTAATTAAGTATGGAGAATAATTAAAAATATTGTACCATTCCACAAGGCAAGTCAACATCACAATTGTGTTGGGACTCAAATTACTTTTGTGGTCATTGACGATCCTTCTACCAGTGCTAAACACAGCCTCCCTATGCAATGTACATGCAAACACTTCCTGTATGTCATAAACTATTACTATATGTACTGGATACTTTGGTGAGTGAATTTCCCACCACTTCAAGATGTCCAACTTCTTTCGGTGAAGAGACAAATCTCATATGTGTTTTGCAATCATTAAGAGAGTTCCCCTCCTCCTATACTAACTCAAAGCCTTCACTGGAAGTGTCTACAAGTTCATATGCATACTCAATAAATAGAATTCTAATGATAATCCCCAGAAAGATATTTACCGACGTCAGGCCCAAGAGTTTTAATCAACTGGAACTCGATGTAATCGTCTTATACCACAGATCAAATATTACCGGCACACAGTTTGTCAATTATGTTTCTTCAAAATATTTGATCCATTTTTTCTACATCTTTTTCACCATGGCAACAACGGGTGCAGGAGGATTTATTGGACCCTCTGCTAGTGAACAATAACCAGTTTATTTCTTAGAATAAAATAATGGATGAAATAAATACTAAACTTTTATATATGTATAATTTAGTGACCGCCATTTGTCTATTTATACCAAACTTTTTTAGTTGTTCATCGCTTAGCTAGACATAAACATATTTCTTTTATTGACACATCATCTCAATATGTTATATCAACAACATTTTTTGTATAATTAGTAGTTAAGAACTTAAACTGCTTATTTATTCTAAGGTGACAAACAGTACAGTTCTTATATGTCATAAACTTGCACGATATTATGTTACAAAAATGGTTTGTATTATTTAGTTTTGGTTGCTTAAGGAAAGTATTTTGGTAAAATGGTTTCGCCATAAATCTGAGAAAAATAACACTCTTCGTTATCCCACCAATTTATTTATGACCTTTGATGTATTATAATATGTTTTTATATGTATAGTTTTCCATGATATTATTAAATATCTATAGGACTTGGTAGTGTGCGTTTAGAGTATATGAATCTAGCTCATAACTTTGCAGAGATCTAGAGTTCAAGACTATGAACTTTAGGTGCAAACTGTTGGGGAACGTAGCAGAATTCAAAAAATTTCTACGCTTTCACCAAGATCAATCTAAGGAGTCATCTAGCAACGCGCATACTGGAGTGCATCTACATACCCTTTTGTAGATCGTGTGCGGAAGCGTTCGAAGAAGCGTGGATGAAGTAGTCGTACTCTTCGCGTTCTTCGTCACCGATGATCCTAGCGCCGAACGGACGGCACCTCCGCGTTCAACACACGTACGGTGCATCAACGTCACCTCCTTCTTGATCCAGCAAGGGGGAAGGAGAGGTCGTCGGAGATACAGCAGCACGACGGCGTGGTGGTGGATGCAGCAGGAAATCCTGCAGGGCTTCGCCGGCGCCATGCGGAGGAGTAGGAAGTGTGACGGGAGGGGGGAGAGGCGCCAGAGGCTTGGGGTGCGGCTGCCCTTTCCCCCCACTATATATAGGGGCCAGGGGGGCTCCGGCCCTGGGAGATCTGATCTCCAGGGGGGCGGCGGCCTAGGGGGGGAAACTTGCCCCCCAAGGTATAGGGGGCGCCCCTCCCCCTAGGGTTTCAACCCTAGGCGCATGGAGAGTGGGGCCCATGTGGTGCGCCAGCCCACCAGGGGCTGGCCCCTTCCCCCTTGCGGCCTAGGGGCCCCACCGGGATGGGTGGCCCCACCCGGTGGACCCCCGGGACCCCTCCGGTGGTCCCGGGACACTCCCGGTGACCCCCGGAGTTCACCCGATGGCCGAAACTGGACTTCCTATATATCATTCTTTACCTCCGGACCATTCCGGAACTCCTCGTGACGTCCGGGATCTCATCCGGGACTCCGAACAACATTCGGGTTTCCACGTGCATGTATCTCTACAACCCTAGCGTCACCGAACCTTAAGTGTGTAGACCCTACGGGTTCGGGAGACACGTAGACATGACCGAGACGATTCTCCGGTCCATAACCGACAGCGGGATCTGGATACCCATGTTGGTTCCCACGTGTTCCTCGATGATCTTCATCGGATGAACCACTGTGTCAAGGATTCACTCAATCCCGTATGTCATTCCCTTTGTCTATCGGTACGGTACTTGCCCGAGATTCGATCGTCGGTATACCCGATACCTTGTTCAATCTCGTCACGGCAAGTCTCTTTACTCGTTCCGTAATCCATCATCTCGTGACTAACTCCTTAGTCACTTTGAGCTCATTATGATGATGTCTTACCGAGTGGGCCCAGAGATACCTCTCCGTCATACGGAGTGACAATATCCCAGTCTCGGTTCGTACCAACTCAACAGACACTTTCGGAGATACCCGATGCGTACCTTTATAGCCACCCAGTTACGTTGTGACGTTTGGCACACCCAAAGTATTCCTACGGCATCCGGGAGTTGCACAACCTCATGGTCTAAGGAATAAATACTTTAGACCGAAAAGCTTATGCATTACGAACTATACGATCTCGTGCTAGGCTCAGGATTGGGTCTTGTCCATCGCATCATTCTCCTAATGATGTGATCCCGTTATCAATGACATCCAATGTCCATGGTCAGGAAACCGTGACCATCTGTTGATCAACGAGCTAGTAACTAGAGGCTTACCAGGGACTCATTGTGGTCTATATATTCACACATGTATCGATGTTTCCGTACAATACAATTCAAGCATGAATAACAGACAATCATCATGAACAAGGAAATATAATAATAATACTTTTATTATTGCCTCTAGGGCATATTTCCAACAGTCTCCCACTTGCACTAGAGTCAATAATCTAGTTACATTGTGATGAATCAAACACCCATAGAGTTCTGGTGTTGATCATGTTTTGCCCGTGGAAGAGGTTTAGTCAACGAGTCTGCAACATTCAGATCTGTATGCACTTTACAAATATCTATGTCTCCATCTTGAACATAATTCCGGATGGAGTTGAAATGGCGCTTGATGTGCTTGGTCTTCTTGTGAAACCTGGGCTCCTTTGTAATGGCAATAGCTCCAGTGTTGTCACAGAAGAGAGTCATCGGGCTTGACGCGCTTGGAATGACTCCTAGGTCGGTGATGAACTCCTTCATCCAGACTCCTTCTTGTCCTGCTTCACAAGCAGCTATGTACTCCGCTTCACATGTAGAATGCGCCACGACGCTCTGCTTGCAACTGCACCAGCTGACTGCTCCACCATTCAAAATATACACGTATCCGGTTTGTGACTTCGAGTCATCCAGATCTGTGTCGAAGCTAGCATCGACGTAACCCTTTACGACGAGCTCTTCGTCACCTCCATAATCGAGAAACATATCCTTAGTCCTCTTCAGGTACTTTAGGATGTTCTTGACCGCTGTCCAGTGTTCCATACCGGGATCACTTTGGTACCTCCCTACCAAACTTATGGCAAGGTTCACATCAGGTCTGGTACACAGCTTGGCATACATGATAGAACCTATGGCCGAGGCATAGGGAATGACACTCATCTTTTCTCTATCTTCTGCCGTGGTCGGCGACTGAGCCTTGCTCAATCTCATACCTTGCAAAACAGGCAAGAACCCCTTCTTGGACTGATCCATGTTGAACTTCTTCAATATCTTGTCAAGGTATGTACTTTGTGAAAGACCGATGAGGCATCTTGATCTATCTCTATAGATTTTGATGCCTAATATGTAAGCTGCTTCTCCAAGGTCCTTCATTGAAAAACTCTTATTCAAGTAGGCCTTTACACTTTCCAAGAATTCTATATCATTTCCCATCAGCAATATGTCATCCACATATAATATGAGAAATGCTACAGAGCTCCCACCCACTTTCTTGTAGATACAGGCTTCTCCATAAGTCTGTATAAAGCCAAACGCTTTGATCACATCATTAAAGCGAATATTCCAACTCCGAGATGCGTGCACCAGCCCGTAAATCGAGCGCTGGAGCTTGCACACCTTGTTAGCATTCTCTGGATCGACAAAACCTTCCGGCTGCATCATATACAACTCTTCCTTGAGGAAGCCATTAAGGAATGCCGTTTTGACGTCCATTTGCCATATCTCGTAATCATAGAATGCGGCAATTGCTAACATGATTCTGACTGACTTTAGCATCGCTACGGGAGAGAAAGTCTCATCGTAGTCAATCCCTTGAACTTGTCGGTAACCCTTAGCGACAAGCCGAGCCTTATAGATGGTCACATTACCATCCGCGTCTGTCTTCTTCTTAAATATCCATTTATTTTCTATGGCGTGCCTGTCATCAGGCAAGTCCACCAAAGTCCATACTTTGTATTCATACATGGATTCTATCTCGGATTTCATGGCTCCAAGCCATTTATTGGAATCCGGGCCCGCCATCGCTTCTTCATAGTTCGAAGGTTCACCGTTGTCTAACAACATGATTTCCATGACAGGGTTGCCGTACCACTCTGGTGCGGAACGTGCCCTTGTGGACCTTCGAAGTTCAGTAGTAACTTGATCTGTTTCTTCATGATCATCATCATCAGCTTCCTCCCTTGTCGGTGCAGGCACCTCAGGAACAATTTCCTGTGCTGTGCTACTTTTCGGTTCGGGAGGGGTGACTGTTGATGGCTTCTCGCCCCTCGTTGGTTACCCCAAGTGGAAGGTTTGAGATGCAGTGTAGCGGTAGTTTTCCCTTGGCAAAGATACCAAGGATCGAATTCCCCTGAGACTCCGATGTTCAACAAGAAGGTGTCAACTGCTAGCGGCGCAACTAGCGATCGACCGGACCTGCACACAAATACAAATAACTTTGCTCCCAACGAGTACAGAGAGGTTGTCAATCCCTCCGGCCTTGTCGTTTACAAAGGATCAAACGCAAGAGATAATAGTGATAGGTATGACTGCAACTAGTAAGTAAGAACTGAAAGTAAATAGCGGATGTGATCAGTGATGGTAATATGGACCGGGGTCCCATGATGTTCACTAGTGATGTCTCTCTCCCAAAAGACGATAAAACAACTAAGTGAGGTAAACGAATTATAGCTGGGCAATTGACAGGATTATGTGCGCAAACCAATGCTAACTATGCTGCAAAGAAAGGTAGAGGCTCAAAAGCATGGGCGGTACGCCAAGGCGAGTAGACCGAAATCCATCTGCATCTACTACTAATCATCCACCTTGAGATATCTATCCAGAACATCTCGCTGGTATTAAGTTGCGAGTCCCACCCATAGTGTAAACTCAAAGCAACAGACAACTGCATTAAAAGAACTTTGCGTAAAGTAAACAATCCTTGCACCCGCGAGTACAAGCACCGTTGTTTTCCCCCTTGTGGCAACATCACATCCCCTAGACTCATGTTTCTGTCACTCAAGCTAGTCATCGAGGGGCATGAACCCACAATCAAGCATAACGTTCCCTCTTGGAGTTACTACCTACTACTTGGCCAAAGCAATAAACAGCAACGGAGAACTTGCAAGAATTACTCAAGAATATAAATATAAAAGAGGCAAATCAAATATATTACTCACACACAATCTGAACATAATCTCATAATCCATCGGATCCCAGCAAACTCATCATAGCAACAGCATAAGGATTACATATGTGCCTCGATCATGTAGGGCAGCTCACGAGGTCTAATCGGTGAAGAACAAAGAGGGGAGGAGAACATCACATAGCTACTGGTCATGGACCCATGGTCCAAGGGAGACTACTCACAACTCATCCGGGAGGCGTCCATGGTGGTGGAGAGGCTCCCGGTGGTGATCCTCCCCTCCGGCAGGGTGCCGGGAAGAGTTCTCCTGGTGCTCCCGATCTTGGAAGCGCGGCGGCGGTGGAACAGAGATGAGATCACGAAAAAGGGTTCCGTCCTCGAGGGTTTCGGGACGCGGTGTAAATATATGCCAAAGGGGGGCGTCAGAGGAGGCCAGGGGGGCCCAGGCGCCCTGGCGGCGCGGCCAGGAGGGGGGGCGCGCCCTCTGGCCGCCTGGAGCCCTGGTGGCCCCCCTCCGGCCCTACTTTGGCCGCATGGAAGCTTCCGGAAAGCTGATTTTTTATATATTTTTCCCTGAATTTTTCTGGCAGTTTACGTAATGGGAAAACCTGAAATACAAAAACAGCAGAAAACAGAAACTGGCACTGGGGTGCACTGAGTTAATAGGTTAGTCCAAATATGGTCAAAAGTGTATGGAAGTGCATAAATATCATAGCAATATCACACAAAAGAGGCATGGAGCAAGCAGAAATTATAGATACGTTTTGGACGTATCAACCGTCACCTCATCAAATTCTACTTTCCTCCCACTCACTTCTTTCGAGAGAAACTCTTTCTCCAGAAAGGATCCATTCTTGGCAACAAAGACCTTGCCTTCGGATCTGTGGTAGAAGGTGTACCCAATCGTTTCCTTTGGGTACCCTTTGAAGACGCATTTTTCCGATTTGGGTTCGAGCTTTTCAGGTTGAAGTTTCTTGACATAAGCATCGCAACCCCAAACTTTCAGAAACGACAACTTCGGTTTCTTGCCAAACCAAAGTTCATACGGTCTCGTCTCAACGGATTTCGACGGAGCCCTATTTAAAGTGAATGCGGCAGTCTCTAAAGCATAACCCCAAAAAGATAGCGGTAAATCGGTGAGGGACATCATAGATCGCACCATGTCCAACAGAGTACGATTTCGACGTTCGGACACATCGTTACATTGAGGTGTTCCGGGCGGTGTCAATTGTGAAACAATTCCACAGTTCCTAAGGTGCGTGTCAAATTCATGACTTAAATATTCACCCCCACGATCTGATCGTAAGAACTTTATTTTTCTGTCACGTTGATTCTCAACCTCATTCTGAAATTCCTTGAACTTTTCAAAGGTTTCAGACTTGTGCTTCATCAAATAGATATACCCGTATCTACTCAAGTCATCTGTGAGGGTGAGAACATAACGATAGCCTCCGCGAGCCTCAACACTCATTGGACCGCACACATCGGTATGTATGATTTCCAATAAGTTGGTTGCTCGCTCCATTGTTCCGGAGAACGGAGTCTTGGTCATCTTGCCCAAGAGGCATGGTTCGCACGTGTCAAATGATTCATAATCAAGAGACTCCAGAAGTCCATCAGCATGAAGCTTCTTCATACGTTTGACACCAATATGACCAAGGCGGCAATGCCACAAATATGTGGGACTATCATTGTCAACTTTACATCTTTTGGCTTTCACACTATGAATATGTGTAACATCACGATCGAGATTCATCAAAAATAAACCATTGACCAGCGGGGCATGACCATAAAACATATCTCTCAAATAAATAGAACAACCATTATTCTCATATTTAAATGAGTAGCCATCTCGCATAAGACGAGATCCAGATACAATGTTCATGCTCAAAGCTGGTACTAAATAACAATTATTAAGGTTTAAAACTAATCCCGAGGGTAGATGTAGAGGCAGCGTGCCGACGGCGATCACATCGACCTTGGAACCATTCCCGACGCGCATCGTCACCTCGTCCTTTGCCAGTCTCCGCTTATTCCACAACTCATGCTTAGAGTTACAAATATGAGCAACTGCACCGGTATCAAATACCCATGAGCTACTACGAGCGCTGGTAAGGTACACATCAATAACATGTATATCACATATACCTTTGACGTTGCCGGCCTTCTTGTCCGCTAAGTATTTGGGGCAGTTCCGCTTCCAGTGACCCGTTCCCTTGCAATAAAAGCACTCTGTTTCAGGCTTGGGTCCATACTTTGGCTTCTTCCCGGCAACTGGCTTACCGGGCGCGACAACTCCTTTGCCGTTCTTCTTGAAGTTCTTCTTACCCTTGCCTTTCTTGAACTTAGTGGTTTTATTGACCATCAACACTTGATGTTCTTTCCTGATATCCACCTCGGCTGATTTCAGCATTGAATACACCTCGGGAATGGACTTTTCCATCCCCTGCATATTGAAGTTCAACACGAAGCTCTTGTAGCTTGGTGGGAGCGACTGGAGGATTCTGTCAACAACCGCTTCGTCTGGGAGATTCATTCCCAACTAAGACAAGCGGTTGTGCAACCCAGAAATCTTGAGGATGTGCTCACTGACAGAACTGTTTTCCTCCATCTTACAGCTGTAGAATGCGTCGGAGACGTCATATCTCTCGACTCGGGCATGAGCTTGGAAAACCATTTTCAGCTCTTGGAACATCTCATATGCCCCGTGGTGCTCAAAACGCTTTTGGATCCCCGATTCTAAACTGTAAAGCATGCTGCACTGAACCAGGGAGTAATCATCACAACGCGACTGCCAAGCGTTCATAACATCTTGGTTTGCCGGGGCGGGAGCGTCACCTAGCGGTGCTTCTAGGACATAAGTTTTCTTGGCAGCTATGAGGATGATCCTCAGGTTACGGACCCAGTCCGTATAGTTGCTACCATCGTCTTTCAGCTTGGATTTCTTTAGGAACGCGTTGAAGTTGAGGGTGACATGAGCGTGGGCCATTTGATCTACAAGACATATTGTAAAGAATTTAGACTAAGTTCATGATAATTAAGTTCATCTAATCAAATTTTAATGAACTCCCACTCAGATTGACATCTCTCTAGTCATCTAAGTGATACATGATCCGAATCGACTAGTCCGTGTCCGATCATCACGTGAGACGGACTAGTCATCAACGGTGAACATCTTCATGTTGATCGTATCTTCTATACGACTCATGTTCGACCTTTCGGTCTTCCGTGTTCCGAGGCCATGTCTATACATGCTAGGCTCGTCAAGTGAACCCTAAGTGTATTGCTTGTGTAAATCTGGCTTACACCCGTTGTATGCGAACGTTAGAACCTATCACACCCGTTCATCACGTGGTGCTTCGGAACAACGATCCTTAGCAACGGTGCACAGTTAGGGGGGACACTATTCTTGAAATTTTAGTGAGAGATCATATTATTTACTACCGTCGTTCTAAGTAAACAAGATGCAAAAACATGATAAACATCACATGCAATCAATTAAAGTGACATGATATGGCCAATGTCATCTTGCTCCTTTGATCTCCATCTTCGGGGCACCATGATCATCTTTGTCACCGGCTCGACGCCATGATGTCCATCATCATGATCTCCATCATCGTGTCTTCATGAAGTCGTCACGCCAACTATTACTTCTACTACTATGGGTAACGTTTAGCAATAAAGTAAACTAATTACATGGCGTTATTCAGTGACACGCATGTCATACAATAATTAAGACAACTCCTATGGCTCCTGCCGGTTGTCAAATTCATCGACATGCAAGTCGTGATTCCCTATTACAAGAACATGATCAATGTCATACATCACATATATCATTCATCATATCTTCTTGGCCATACCACATCACATAGCACATGCTGCAAGAACAAGTTAGACGACCTCTAATTGTTGTTGCAATTTTTACGTGGCTTCTAAAGGTTTTCTAGCAAGAACGTTTCTTACCTACGCAAAAGCCACAACGTGATTTGTCAATTTCTATTTACCCTTCATAAGGACCATGTTCATCGAATCCGATCCGACTAAAGTGGGAGAGACAGACACCCGCCAGCCACCTTATGCAACTAGTGCATGTCTGTCGGTGGAACCAGTCTCACATAAGCGTACGTGTAAGGTTGGTCCGGGCCGCTTCATCCCACGATGCCGCCGAATCAAGATTGGACTAGTAACGGTAAGAAAATTGAGCAAACTCAACGCCCACAACTTGTTTGTGTTCTACTCGTGCAAGATGCTACGCAAAGACCTAGCTCAGATGCCACTGTTGGGGAACGTAGCAGAATTCAAAAAATTTCTACGCTTTCACCAAGATCAATCTAAGGAGTCATCTAGCAACGAGCATACTGGAGTGCATCTACATACCCTTTTGTAGATTGCGTGCGGAAGCGTTCGAAGAAGCGTAGATGAAGTAGTCGTACTCTTCGCGTTCTTCGTCACCGATGATCCTAGCGCCGAACGGACGGCACCTCCGCGTTCAACACACGTACGGTACAGAAACGTCACCTCCTTCTTGATCCAGCAAGGGGAGAGGAGAGGTCGTCGGAGATCCAGCAGCACGACGGCGTGGTGGTGGATGTAGCAGGAAATCCTGCAGGGCTTCGCCGGCGCCCTGCGGAGGAGTAGGAAGTGTGACGGGAGGGGGGAGAGGCGCCAGAGGCTTGGGGTGCGGCTGCCCTCTCCCCCCCACTATATATAGGGGCCAGGGGGGGCGCCGGCCCTAGGAGATCTGATCTCCAGGGGGGCGGCGGCCTAGGGGGGAAACTTGCCCCCCAAGGTATAGGGGGCGCCCCCTCCCCCTAGGGTTTCAACCCTAGGCGCATGGAGAGAGGGGCCCATGTGGTGCGCCAGCCCACCAGGGGCTGGCCCCTTTCCCCTTGCGGCCTAGGGGCCCCACCGGGATGGGTGGCCCCACCCGGTGGACCCCCGGGACTCCTCCGGTGGTCCCGGGACACTCCTGGTGAACCCCGGAGTTCACCCGATGGCCGAAACTGGACTTCCTATATATCATTCTTTACCTCCGGACCATTCCGGAACTCCTCGTGACGTCCGGGATCTCATCCGGGACTCCGAACAACATTTTCCACGTGCATGTATCTCTACAACCCTAGCGTCACCGAACCTTAAGTGTGTAGACCCTACGGGTTCGGGAGACACGTAGAGAGACGACTCTCCGGTCAATAACCGACAGCGGGATCTGGATACCCATGTTGGTTCCCACGTGTTCCTCGATGATCGTCATCGGATGAACCACTGTGTCAAGGATTCACTCAATCCCGTATGTCATTCCCTTTGTCTATCGGTACGGTACTTGCCCGAGATTCGATCGTCGGTATACCCGATACCTTGTTCAATCTCGTCATGGCAAGTCTCTTTACTCGTTCCATAATCCATCATCCCGTGACTAACTCCTTAGTCACTTTGAGCTCATTATGATGATGTCTTACCGAGTGGGCCTAGAGATACCTCTCCGTCATACGGAGTGACAATATCCCAGTCTCGGTTCGTACCAACTCAACAGACACTTTCGGAGATACTCGATGCGTACCTTTATAGCCACCCAGTTACGTTGTGACGTTTGGCACACCCAAAGTATTCCTACGGCATCCGGGAGTTGCACAACCTCATGGTCTAAGGAATAAATACTTGACACCAAAAAGTTTATGCATTACGAACTATACGATCTCGTGCTAGGCTCAGGATTGGGTCTTGTCCATCACATCATTCTCCTAATGATGTGATCCCGTTATCAATGACATCCAATGTCCATGGTCAGGAAACCGTGACCATCTGTTGATCAATGAGCTAGTAACTAGAGGCTTACCAGGGACTCATTGTGGTCTATATATTCACACATGTATCGCTGTTTCCGTACAATACAATTCAAGCATGAATAACAGACAATCATCATGAACAAGGAAATATAATAATAATACTGTTATTATTGCCTCTAGGGCATATTTCCAACAGTCTCCCACTTGCACTAGAGTCAATAATCTAGTTACATTGTGATGAATCGAACACCCATAGAGTTTTGGTGTTGATCATGTTTTGCCCGTGGAAGAGGTTTAGTCAACGGGTCTACAACATTCAGATCCGTATGCACTTTACAAACATCTATGTCTCCATCTTGAACATAATTCCGGATGGAGTTGAAACGGCACTTGATGTGATTGGTCTTCTTGTGAAACCTGGGCTCCTTTGTAATGGCAATAGCTCCAGTGTTGTCACAGAAGAGAGTCATCGGGCTTGACGCGCTTGGAATGACTCCTAGGTCGGTGATGAACTCCATCATCCAGACTCCTTCTTGTGCTGCTTCACAAGCAGCTATGTACTCCGCTTCACATGTAGAATGCGCCACGACGCTCTACTTGCAACTGCACCAGCTGACTACTCCACCATTCAAAATATACACGTATCCGGTTTGTGACTTCGAGTCATCCAGATCTGTGTCGAAGCTAGCATCGACGTAACCCTTTACGATGAGCTCTTCGTCACCTCCATAATCGAGAAACATATCCTTAGTCCTCTTCAGGTACTTTAGGATGTTCTTGACCGCTGTCCAGTGTTCCATACCGGGATCACTTTGGTACCTCCCTACCAAACTTATGGCAAGGTTCACATCAGGTCTGGTACACAGCATGGCATACATGATAGAACCTATGGCCGAGGCATAGGGAATGACACTCATCTTTTCTCTATCTTCTACCGTGGTCGGCGACTGAGCTTTGCTCAATCTCATACCTTGCAAAACAGGCAAGAACCCCTTCTTGGACTAATCCATGTTGAACTTCTTCAATATCTTGTCAAGGTATGTACTTTGTGAAAGACCGATGAGGCGTCTTGATCTATCGCTATAGATTTTGATGCCTAATATGTAAGCTGCTTCTCCAAGGTCCTTCATTGAAAAACTCTTATTCAAGTAGGCCTTTACACTTTCCAAGAATTCTATATCATTTCCCATCAGCAATATGTCATCCACATATAATATGAGAAATGCTACGGAGCTCCCACCCACTTTCTTGTAGATACAGGCTTCTCCATAAGTCTGTATAAAGCTAAACGCTTTGATCACATCATTAAAGCGAATATTCCAACTCCGAGATGCTTGCACCAGCCCGTAAATCGAGCGCTGGAGCTTGCACACCATTTTAGCATTCTCTGGATCGACAAAACCTTCCGGCTGCATCATATACAACTCTTCCTTGAGGAAGCCATTAAGGAATGCCATTTTGACGTCCATTTGCCATATCTCATAATCATAGAATGCGGCAATTGCTAACATGATTCTGACTGACTTTAGCATCGCTACGGGAGAGAAAGTCTCGTCGTAGTCAATCCCTTGAACTTGTCGGTAACCCTTAGCGACAAGCCGAGCCTTATAGATGGTCACATTACCATCCGCGTTTGTCTTCTTCTTAAATATCCATTTATTTTCTATGGCGTGCCTGTCATCTGGCAAGTCCATCAAAGTCCATACTTTGTTTTCATACATGGATTCTATCTCGGATTTCATGGCTCCAAGCCATTTATTGGAATCCGGGCCCGCCATCGCTTCTTCATAGTTTGAAGGTTCACCGTTGTCTAACAACATGATTTCCATGACAGGGTTGCCGTACCACTCTGGTGTGGAACGTGCCCTTGTGGAAATCACAGGACATGTGATAACACTCATAAAACATAGCAACAACTACTCTGAAGCATGAACCTCCTTGCTACATGGTTTGGATGACCTCTTGGTTGTCAAAGTTGATATCAATTTTGTTGCACCCAATAATTTGCGCAAGGGAGAGGCCAAATCTTTAAGCCATGGCTTATGATGTGAGATAATAAGTGCTCCATTCAATTTTACTCTACACAAAAAAGTTGAAAGTGGCACTTGTGTCTCTCAAGACTGCATCCACTCCACCTTGTAAAGTGGCACCATCCAATCCACATCAAATTAAGCTTTACAAAGTCTGATGGTGGTCTATACCAACCCCATATCTTGATGGTTGCCTTGGGGTTTGACATTATTGTGTAATTCACCGTTAACGCTTGAACCTAGATTGCTACCTGATGGGTTACATATACCAGGCTCCCATGGTTCGTCTCATGGGAGCTCCTCTGACAAATAACATTTATTATGCCATTTAGGTTGACAACAGGTACGCTAGCACAACTTCACCAGTGGGAGTGATACCACATGCATGTTAGATCACATCTTCAACACAACCTTACGACATCTAATGAGCATGTACATCACATCTTGTCTTGACATCATGTCTTACATTCTAATCTGCAATACACCCTCTCAAGATCTTGATGCATATCTTGTTGGCATTCATTCGAAAGCCATCAAATACCTACATATGGAACATTTCTTTTTCATACCCACATGAATTGTCATTCATTACCACAATCCAAAATATAGCATTATCTTGATGGCATTTAACCCGAATCCGTCAACATTGTTCAAACCACACATGTAGAACATTGTTACATGTGTATATTTTTAGAGAAAAGGCGCAACCGAGCCCGAGAAAAAGGCTCGAACATTGCCCGGCTTTGAATTAACAAAGCCATCGACCGGTCAGGATTACAAGCTCAGAACATTACAGGGAAAATAAACAACAAGACGGAAATAAAGGATACAAGATACAATGTGGAACAGATACTAAGGCAGCGACAACCCCAGGCAAGAGCTTGAAGCACCGATGCCAACATCCACCGCAATGCCATCACCGGCAGAGCAACAGGTACGTGAGTAGGAGGCACGTCGCACTTGCATCGTGTCGCTAACTGTATCCGGAGGACCAAACAGGGGCCAAACATGGCCTGTTTTTGCCGCCGCAAAGGGCCACTACCCTTCACCCAGGCTCGATGGGTGCCGCACCTGCGGCCGATAGAATGGTTCCCAGAACCCAGAACCATGGTGCACAAGCTGTCAAACGGAGACACAACAGAAACAGACCCACAAGCAGCAACAGACCAACCACCCAGGCACCGTTGCCGGCAATGGGAAGACATCACACCGGGCGAGAGCTGTCAGTCGAAGGTGCAACTATGGAGCAGGCCAAAGGGGCAACCAGGAGCACAAGGTCCATTGTTGCTGGAGATAAGAGCAAGCCAACAGCGCCACCGCCAAGCCACTACGACTCCCCCAACACCTAGCAGATGCCGGCCGACGCCTTCAGGAAGGGGCACGACACCGCCGTGACGTCGTCGGCTAAAGCAGGGGACCAGGGGATTTCTCCCACGCTTAGGGATGGGGGTGGGCAGGGGAGGATCCTCACCAGAGCCTCCAAGGAGGGGATAGGCACCCAAAGGTGTCGACTTCGATGTGGCCGCCGCGCTGACCAAAAGTTTCCTCTGGATCCACACCCTCCCACCAGATCCATGGAGCCAGCACACGGTGAGGATGACCATAGCCGTCGGGAGACAGAGCCGGCGTGGAACGGATTAGATCGGGCGAAGGACGGAGTAGCTCCAAGATCCAGCGGAGTACCATCCAGCGGAGTATCATCCAGCGAAGACGTTCGACTACATCAACCGGGTCACTAGACGCTTCCGCTTTCGGTCTACGAGGGTACGTAGACACACTCTCCCCTCTCGTTGCTATGCTTCTCCTAGATAGATCTTGCGTGATCATAGGAAAATTTTGAAATACTACGTCCCCCAACAACTGGAGCCTGAGAAGATGAGTGATACACCAGGTGACATGAGCAACAACACGAAAGATACCACAAAGTAGCCAGTGACCGCTGTGACCCCATCCTCCTCGATTGGATTCATCATTCTTTTGTTTTATGTGTTTGATGCACATGTGATCTGTACACACTTTCATGACTAGTTTATAGTATGTTGCAAAAATTAACTATAGTTTTTGGTCATGTATTTAATCTTAAATTAATTTGAAAGTTGCTTATTATTCCAGCACCAAATGACTTGGCTCTAGACGACACACGTATACCCCCCATGACAACGACGTCGGATGAGTCGATTACAATGACCAAGGTGCAGTAGGCTTCGTTGTCCAGCGTGGCAATGTCCACTAATCTCATTTATTACCTAGAAGACATAAGCAATGAAATTGCTGAACTTTTATAAGTTTGCAATTTACTTATTTTTGAACGATCAATGATAGTAGGAGAGGCTCCTACTGACTTAATTTTACTTCAAAAGTTTTACATCACAAGATACATGTTTGTCCACCTATCTCTAAACCCACAAGACACCATTCAACCAGGCTAACATGGGGCATAGGTCAGGGAAGGACAAAGGAAAAGCAAAAGAAAAAGTTACAGTATTATCTTTAAAAATAAAGTGATAAATCATGAAGGGTTTAACTCTATGGACTAAAAGAGAAAAGTTGGTCTTAAATTTCTCTCTCCAGGATGTATACAAGTGTGGAATTCCTTGGAAGATCCTTCCATTGCGTTTTTTCCATATGCTCCATGCAGAAAACATGAAAATCTTCATGAACATTGGAGAGGACCACCCCTGTCTTCCATCATGAACTAGGTGCAATCTGTCACCAACGGAATTCCAATTTATGCCCAGCACCCCCAACATCTCTGGCTGAAAGGGCATGAAAAAACTGATGTTCAACATTTACCTAGATTTTTGGTTGCATAGGATACATTCTACATCATCCCTTATGTTGTAGTGTCTTTTTTTAGCATATTTTTTGTATCGACTCTGTCTGCAAGTAGTGGTTGTTGGAGTTAAACACGACAATGCCTTCCAATGTTGGTACATGTCCAAGTGTGCCTACATGTATTGTCCGAGTAGGACTTGAATTAGCAGCCGAGTCGTAGTGCTCTAGTAGCTACCTTTTGTACTACTTATATATATACGTGTGACCAGCCCTGTAATATGTACCGTGATTTGAGTTGATCAATAAAGCAATAAGGCTCGAGACGAGCCTTTGGCAATACATCAGTCTCGCGTGCGTTTGTGTGGTTCCGGCCGACTGGCCGCTGTGTGCGTACGTGAGATACTAGTTGATCAAAGGAATCGATCAAGCTAGTACGTGGTGTTGCTAGCTTACAACGGTGCATCTCGGCGTAAAGCACTTCGTCGAGTTCGTCAGCGAGCTTCGTTCATCATCGTCGTTCGTCATCGGTCGTATCACCGTCGCCGAAAAGTACTCGACGTTGGGACTGGGCCAACAATTGATATCAGAGCCAGTTTGATCTTCTAGTAACGGGAGGTCATGTCGGACGACAAGAAGACCAAGCAGCTGGCGGAGTACTCCGGTGTGGCTAAAGTAATTGCTACTCCAGCGAGTTCATCATACCGACGGTTTGATCGCGAGAACTTTGGGGTTTGGCAAGCCCTGATGGAGTGTGGCCTCCGCGCCAACGAGCTATGGGACACGGTGGATCCAGCAGGTGACGTGTACAAGAAGGAGGGAGCCGAGCACCGGAAGGATCGGCAGGCGGCGTCAGCGATTTACTCGGTGATGCCGATGGATGTCCTCCAGCACCTAATCGCGAAAGCAACGACGAAGGAGGTGTGGGATACGCTAAAGCTCCAGTTCGAGGGACACACCCGCGTCAAGCAAGCAAATCTCCAAACTTTCCTAAGGAACTATGAGACTTTGGTCATGGGCGACGATGATTCCGTGGACGCGTTCGCTTCACGGGTGGCAACTCTCGTCAATCGGATTCGCGCGCTTGGAGAAAACCTCACGGAGACCTCGGTTGTCCGGCGGTTCTTGCGTGCGGCCCCTCCCCGGTACCTACAAATTATCACGGCGATCGAGTAGTGTGTCGATCTCACAACTCTCTCCATCGACGATCTTGTCGAACGGTACAAGGCTCATGATGAGCTGTGCGGTACAGTCTTGGGGACGGGAGGAATGACGAGCTTGTGATGCTCACAAGGGCGCAATGGGTCGCTTTGTCAAAGGAAACACAAGGTGGATCCAAAAGCGGCAGCAAGAAGAAGGGGAAGCAGCGTTCGGCGAGAAAGAACTTCGCCGACTCAGACGACGACTCAGACAATGAGGCTGCACCTCCGCCGAGGAAAAATTGTGACATCAGTAAAATGAGGTGTTATAACTGTGGCCTTCTTGGTCACTTCAAGGCTGACTGCGAGGAAGCACCGAAGCAGAAGGCGCTCATAGCCCAGCAAGGAGATGATGGTGACATGATGTTGATGTGTAAACTGTTTGATGAGGAGAATCCAGACTCTCAAGTGTCGACTAAAGAAATTGTCGAGCTTGCGGAAGAAAAAGTTTGCCATCATGATCATGGTTCGGAAACTCGTATCGAAGCTACATATGCGAGGAGTGATTCCGAAGCCTACATTGATGTTACGGGCATAAGTGCTAATTTCGCTGGAGCAGATGCAACAATTGCTGCATGTGCTCGACCATGGAGGAGTAGTTTTTGTGCGATGCATCCACAGAAAACGAAGACGTACGTCACGTCGGAAGTCCACGGAGAAACAAATACTGTTGGTGATGCTAGCGCAAAAGTGAAGATGAGTGCATCGGCTACGGACGAACTGGAAGTCGCTGGTGTATCGAGTGCAAGCGCAGCTAGCTCGTGTTGGGGAACGTTGCATGGGAAACAAAAATTTTCCTACGCTCACCAAGATCAATCTAGGAGATGCATCTACGAGGGGAGAGTTGGATCCACATACCCTTGTAGATCGCTAAGCGGAAGCGTTCAAGAACGCGGTTGATGGAGTCGTACTCGCCGCGATTCAGATCGCCGAAGATCCTAGCACCGAAAGGACGGTGCCTCCGCGTTCTTCACACGTACAGCTCGGGGACGTCTCCTCCTTCTTGATCCAGCAAGGGGGAAGGAGAAGTTGACGGAGAAACCCAGCAGCACGACGGCGTGGTGGAGATGGTGGTGGAGGAATTCCAGCAGGGCTTCGCCAAGCACTGCGGAATAGACGAAGATCTCTACGGTGGAGGGAGGGCAGCGCCGAGGCACGAACGTGTATGGCTGCCCTCCCTCTGCCTCTCTTTATATAGGGGGGGAGAGAGGGGAGGGGGCGCCCTAGGGTTTACCCCTAGGGGCGGCGGCCAAGGGGAGATGGGAGGGGGCGGCGGCCCAGGGGCTAGGGTTCCCCCCCCCCCAAGTGCCTTGCCCCCCACTCCAAAGGGTGCGGCTGCCCTAGGGGGGCCACCCCCCATGCGCAGGTGGAGAGGGCTCAAGGGGGGGCGCACAGCCCCATGAGGGCTGTTGCGTCTCCCACTTGTGGCCCATAGGGCCCATAACAATTACCGGGACCCCCCGAAACCCCTTTCGGTCATCCGACGACTCCCCGGTGCTTCCCGGAACACTTCCGGACTCCGATCACTCTCATCCTATATATCAATCTTCGTCCCCGGACCATTCCGGAGACCCTCGTCACGTCCGGGATCTCATCCGGGACTCCGAACAACCTTCGGTTACCATACACTGTTCTCACTAACAACCCTAGCGTCACCGAACCTTAAGTGTGTAGACCCTGCGGGTTCGGAAACTATGCAGACATGACCGAGACACTCCCAGGTCAATAACCAATAGCGGGATCTGGATACCCATATTGGTTCCCACACGTTCCTCGATGATCTCATCGAATGAACCACGATGTCAAGGATTCAGGCAATCCCGTATACAGTTCCCTTTGTCTCGTCGGTATGTTACTTGCCCGAGATTCGATCGTCGGTATCTCTATACCTAGTTCAATCTCGTTACCGGCAAGTCTCTTTACTCGTTCCGTAATACATAATCCCGTGACTAACTACTTAGTCACTTTGAGCTCATTGAGATGACGTATTACCGAGTGGGCCCGGAGATACCTCTCCGTCACACGGAGTGACAAATCCCATTCTCGATCCATGTCAACTCAACAGACATCTTCGGAGATACCTGTAGAGTACCTTTATAGTCACCCAGTTACGTTGCGACGTTTGGCACGCACAAAGCACTCCTACGGTGTCAGTGAGTTACATGATCTCATGGTCATAGGAACTTATACTTGACATGCAGAAAACTATAGCGATAACTGATACGATCAAAAAGCTATGTTTAACGTTTGGGTCTCGTCCATCACATCATTCTCCTAATGATGTGATCCCGTTATCAAATGACAACTCATGTCTATGACCTGGAAACCGCGGTCATCTTTGATCAACGAGCTAGTCCTGAAGAGGCTTACTAGGGACACAAAGTTTGTCTATTTATCCACACATGTATTTAAGTTTCCAATCAATACAATTATAGCATGGATAATAAACGATTATCATGAACAAGGAAATATAATAATAACTCTTTTATTATTGCCTCTAGGGCATATTTCCAACAGTATCCCACTTGCACTAGAGTCAATAATCTAGCATTACAAGGTAATGAATCTAACACCCATAGAGTCTTGGTGTTGATCATGCTTAGCCCGTGGAAGAGGCTTAGTCAACGGATCTGCAACATTCAAATCCGTGTGTACTTTGCAAATGCTTATGTCCTCCTCCTTGACTGAATCGCGGATGGAATTGAAGCGTCGCTTTATGTGTCTAGTCCTCTTGTGAAACCTTGGTTCCTTGGCTAGAGCAATGGCACCAGTGTTGTCACAAAACAGAGTCATTGGGTTCAATGCACTAGGCACAACTCCAAGATCTGTCATGAACTCCTTCATCCAGACACCTTCCTTTGCCGCCTCCGAGGCAGCTATGTACTCCGCTTCGCATGTAGAATCGGCTACCACGCTTTGCTTGGAACTGCACCAGCTTACCGCTCCCCCGTTGAGAATATATACGTATCCGGTTTGAGACTTAGAGTCATCCGGATCAGTGTCAAAGCTTGCATCGACGTAACCCCTTACGACGAGCTCTTGATCACCTCCATAAACGAGAAACATCTCCTTAGTCCTTTTCAGGTACTTTAGGATATTCTTGACCGCTGTCCAGTGATCCATACCAGGATTACTTTGAAACCTTCCAGCCATACTTATGGCAAGGCTGACATCTGGTCTTGTGCACAGCATTGCATACATGATAGAGCCTATGGCTGAAGCATAGGGGACGACACTCATCATTTCTCTATCTTCCGCAGTCACTGGGCATTGAGTCTTACTCAACTTTGTACCTTGCAATACCGGCAAGAACCCCTTCTTGGATTGATCCATTTTGAACTTCTTCAAAACTTTATCAAGGTATGTACTTTGTGAAAGTCCTATCAAGCGTCTCGATCTATCTATATAGATCTTGATGCCCAATATGAAAGCAGCTTCACCGAGGTCCTTCATCGAAAAACTCTTGTTCAAATACCCCTTCACGCTATCCAAAAGTTCTATATTGTTTCCAATTAGCAATATGTCATCCACATATAATATCAGAAACGCTATAGAGCTCCCACTCACTTTCTTGTAAATACAAGCTTCTCCGTAAACTTGTACAAACCCAAACGCTTTGATCACCTCATCAAAGCGAAGATTCCAACTCCGAGATGCTTGCACCAGCCCATAAATGGAACGCTGGAGTTTGCAAACTTTGTCAGCATTCTCTGGATCGACAAAACCTTCCGGTTGTATCATATACAACTCTTCCTTAAGAAAACCGTTAAGGAACGCCGTTTTGACATCCATCTGCCAAATTTCATAATCGAAATACGCAGCTATTGCTAACATGATTCGGACGGATTTAAGCATCGCTACGGGTGAGAAAGTCTCATCGTAGTCAACTCCTTGAACTTGTGAAAAACCCTTTGCCACAAGTCGAGCTTTATACACGATGACATTGCCGTCAGCGTCCGTCTTCCTCTTAAAAATCCATTTATTCTGAATGGCCTTCCGCCCTTCAGGTAATACTTCCAAAGTCCATACTTTGTTTTCATACATGGATCCCATCTCGGATTTCATGGCCTCTAACCATTTGTCGGAATCCGGGCCCACCATCGCTTCTCCATAGCTCGTAGGTTCACTGTTGTCCAACAACATGACCTCCAAGACAGGGTTACCATACCACTCAGGTGCAGTGCGTACCCTTGTCGACCTACGAGGTTCGGTAGTAACTTGATCAGAAGCTTCTTGATCATCATCATTGGCTTCCTCTTCAACCGCTGCAGGCTCCACAAAAACATCTTTCTGTGCTGCGCTACTCTCTGGTTGAAGCAGAGGTTCAATGACCTCATCAAGTTCTACCTTCCTCCCACTCAATTCTTTCGAAACTCTTTCTCGAGAAAGGACCCGTTCTTAGCGACAAACACTTTGCCCTCGGATCTGAGATAGAAGGTGTACCCAACCGTCTCTTTTGGGTATCCTATGAAGACACATTTGTCTGCTTTGGGTTCGAGCTTTTCTGGCTGAAGCCTTTTGACATAAGCATCGCAACCCCAAACTTTGAGAAAAGACAACTTAGGTTTCTTACCAAACCATAGTTCATACGGTGTCGTCTCAACGGACTTAGATGGAGCCCTATTTAAAGTGAATGCAACTGTCTCTAACGCATATCCCCAAAACGATAGCGGCAAATCGGCAAGAGACATCATAGAACGCACCATATCTAATAGGGTTCGATTACGACGTTCGGACACACCATTACGCTGTGGTGTTCCAGGTGGCGTCAACTGTGAAACAATTCCACATTTTCTTAAGTGATTGCCAAACTCATAACTCAGATACTCTCCCCCTCGATCAGATCGTAGGAACTTGATCTTCTTGTTACGATGATTCTCAACTTCACTCTGAAATTGCTTGAACTTTTCAAACGTTTCAGACTTATGCTTCATCAAGTAAATATACCCATATCTACTTAAGTCGTCTGTGAAGGTGAGAAAATAACGATATCCACCGCGCGCCGTGACACTCATCGGGCCACACACATCAGTATGTATGATTTCCAATAAGTCACTTGCCCGTTCCATTGTTCCTGAAAACGGGGTCTTAGTCATCTTGCCCATGAGGCACGGCTCGCATGTGTTAAGTGATTCAAAATCAAGAGACTCCAAAAGTCCATCAGCATGGAGCTTCCTCATGCGTTTCACGCCGATATGACCCAGACGGCAGTGCCACAAGAAAGTGGTACTATTGTTATCAACTCTACATCTTTTGGCATCAATGTTATGAACATGTGTAACATCACTATCGAGATTCAATAAGAATAAACCCCCTACTTCGGGTGCATGACCATAAAAGATATTACCCATATAAATAGAACAACCTTTATTCTCTGATTTAAATGAGTAACCGTCTCGCATTAAACAAGATCCAGATATAATGTTCATGCTCAACGCAGGCACTAAATAACAATTATTCAGGTTCATAACTAATCCCGATGGTAATCGAAGAGCGAGCGTGCCGACGGCGATCACATCAACCTTGGAACCATTCCCCACGCGCATCGTCACTTCGTCCTTCGCCAGCCTCCGTTTATTCCGTAGTTCCTGTTTAGAGTTGCAAATGTGAGCAACCGAACCGGTATCAAATACCCAGGCACTACAACGAGAGTTGGTAAGGTACACATCAATAACATGTATATCACATATACCTTGCTTGTTGTTGTTGTTGGCCCCCTTCTTGTCTGCCAGATACTTGGGGCAGTTCCGCTTCCATTGGCCGTTCCCCTTGCAATAGAAACACTCAGTCTCTGGCTTGGGCCCAGCCTTGGGTTTCTTCACTGGATGAGCAACTGCCTTGCCACCCTTCTTAGAGTTACCCTTCTTGCCCTTGCAATTTTTCTTGAAACTGGTAGTTTTATTGACCATCAACACTTGATACTCCTTCTGGATGTCTGCCTCAGCGACTTTCAGCATTGAAAACAGCTCGGCGATGGATTTATTCATCCCTTGCATGTTATACTGCTGCACGAAGCTCTTGTAGCTAGGTGGGAGTGACTGGAGAATTCTGTCAATGATAGCCTCCTCCGGGAACACAAGTCCCAGATCAGCTATGCGGGTATAGTACCCAGACATCTTCAGTAAGTGCTCACTGACAGACGAATTCTCCTCCATCTTGCAAGCAAAGAATTTATCGGTGGTCTCATACCTCTCGATCTTGGCATTCTTTTCAAAGATGAACTTCAACTCCTGGAACATCTCATATGCTCCATGACGTTCAAAACGCCTTTGAAGTCCTCCTTCCAAGCTATACAACATGGCACACTGCACTACTGAGTAGTCATCCGCACGCGACTGCCAGGCGTTCATAACGTCCACAGAGGCCGGAGCGGGGGGTTCACCTAGCGGTGCACTTAGGACATAAACCTTTTGGGCAGCTGTGAGGATGATCCTCAGATTGCGGAGCCAGTCCACAAAGTTGCTCCCATCATCTTTCAGCTTAGTTTTCTCTAGGAACGCATTAAAATTCAGGGGAGCTACTGCGGGAGCCATCTACATCAAAAGATTTGCAAAAAACATCTTAGACTATTGTTCATGATAAGTGAGTTTTAATCAAATTACTTATAACTCCCACTCAAATTGACATCCCTCTGGTCATCCGAGCGTGACATGATCCAAATCCACCAACCCAAGTCCGATCATCACGTGAGATGAGGTGGTGTCAATGGTGAACATCTTCATGTTGATCATATCTACTATATGACTCATGCTCGACCTTTCGGTCTTCCGTGTTCCGAGGCCATGTCTGTACATGCTAGGCTCGTCAAGTCTAACCCGAGTGTTCTGCATGTGCAAAACTGGCTTGCACCCGTTGTATGCGAACGTAGAGTCTATCACACCCGATCATCACGTGGTGCTTCGAAACGACGAACCTTCGCAACGGCGCACACTCGGGGGGAACACAATTTTATCTTGAAATTTTAGTGAGGGATCATCTTATAATGCTACCGTCGTCCTAAGCAAAATAAGATGCATGAAAGGATTAACATCACATGCAAATCATAAGTGACATGATATGGCCATCAACTCGTGCTTTTGATCTCCATCTCCAAAGCACCGGCATGATCTCCATCGTCACCGGCGTAACACCATGATCCCCATCATCATGATCTCCATCATCGTGTCGCCATCGGGGTTGTCGCGCGCCCACCATGCTCTTACTACTATTGCTACCGTTTAGTGATAAAGTAAAGCATTACATAGCGCTTAATGATTGACACGCAGGTCATACAAAAATTAAAGACAACCCTATGGCTCCTGCCGGTTGCCGTATACATCGACATGCAAGTCGATATTAACTATTACAACATGATCATCTCATACATCAAATATATCTCATCATGTCTTTGGCCATATCATATCACATACATACCCTGCAAAAACAAGTTAGACGTCCTCTAATTTGTTGTTGCATGTTTTACGTGGCTGCTATGGGTATCTAGCAAGAACGCTTCTTACCTACGCAAAGCCACAACGGTGATATTTAAGTTGCTATTTAACCTTCTACAAGGACCGCCTTTGTCGAATCCGATTCAACTAAGATAGGAGAGACAGACACCCGCCAGCCATCTTATGCAACAAAAGTCACATGTCTGTCGATGGAACCGGTCTCATGTACGTGGACATGTAAAGTTGGTCCGGGCCGCTTCATCCCATAATACCGCTGAATCAAGAAAGACCAAGGAGGGAAGCAATCTAAACATCAACGCCCACAAACCCCTTTGTGTTCTACTCGTGAAAGCATCTACGCAAGAACCTAGCTCATGATGCCACTGTTGGGGAACGTTGCATGGGAAACAAAATTTTTCCTACGCTCACCAAGATCAATCTAGGAGATGCATCTACGAGGGGAGAGTTGGATCCACATACCCTTGTAGATCGCTAAGCGGAAGCGTTCAAGAACGCGGTTGATGGAGTCGTACTCGCCGCGATTCAGATCGCCGAAGATCCTAGCACCGAAAGGACGGTGCCTCCGCGTTCTTCACACGTACAGCTCGGGGACGTCTCCTCCTTCTTGATCCAGCAAGGAGGAAGGAGAAGTTGACGGAGAAACCCAGCAGCACGACGGCGTGGTGGAGATGGTGGTGGAGGAATTCCAGCAGGGCTTCGCCAAGCACTGCGGAATAGACGAAGATCTCTACGGTGGAGGGAGGGCAGCGCCGAGGCACGAACGTGTATGGCTGCCCTCCCTCTGCCTCTCTTTATATAGGGGGAGAGAGGGGAGGGGGCGCCCTAGGGTTTACCCCTAGGGGCGGCGGCCAAGGGGAGATGGGAGGGGGCGGGGGCCCAGGGGCTAGGGTTTCCCCCCCAAGTGCCTTGCCCCCCACTCCAAAGGGTGCGGCTGCCAGGGGGGGGGGGGGCACCCCCCATGCGCAGGTGGAGAGGGCCCAAGGGGGGGCGCACAGCCCCATGAGGGATGTTGCGTCTCCCACTTGTGGCCCATAGGGCCCATAACAATTACCGGGACCCCCCGAAACCCCTTTCGGTCATCCGACGACTCCCCGGTGCTTCCCGGAACACTTTCAGACTCCGATCACTCTCATCCTATATATCAATCTTCGTCCCCGGACCATTCCGGAGACCCTCGTCATGTCCGGGATCTCATCCGGGACTCCGAACAACCTTCGGTTACCATACACTGTTCTCACTAACAACCCTAGCGTCACCGAACCTTAAGTGTGTAGACCCTGCGGGTTCGGAAACTATGCAGACATGACCGAGACACTCCCAGGTCAATAACCAATAGCGGGATCTGGATACCCATATTGGTTCCCACACGTTCCTCGATGATCTCATCGGATGAACCACGATGTCAAGGATTCAGGCAATCCCGTATACAGTTCCCTTTGTCTCGTCGGTATGTTACTTGCCCGAGATTCGATCGTCGGTATCTCTATACCTAGTTCAATCTCGTTACCGGCAAGTCTCTTTACTCGTTCCGTAATACATAATCCCGTGACTAACTACTTAGTCACTTTGAGCTCATTGAGATGACGTATTACCGAGTGGGCCCGGAGATACCTCTCCGTCACACGGAGTGACAAATCCCAGTCTCGATCCATGTCAACTCAACAGACACCTTCGGAGATACCTGTAGAGTACCTTTATAGTCACCCAGTTACGTTGCGACGTTTGGCACACACAAAGCACTCCTACGGTGTCAGTGAGTGACATGATCTCATGGTCATAGGAACTTATACTTGACATGCAGAAAACTATAGCGATAACTGATACGATCAAAAGCTATGTTTAACGTTTGGGTCTCGTCCATCACATCATTCTCCTAATGATGTGATCCCGTTATCAAATGACAACTCATGTCTATGACCTGGAAACCGCGGTCATCTTTGATCAACAAGCTAGTCCTGAAGAGGCTTACTAGGGACACAAAGTTTGTCTATTTATCCACACATGTATTTAAGTTTCCAATCAATACAATTATAGCATGGATAATAAACGATTATCATGAACAAGGAAATATAATAATAACTCTTTTATTATTGCCTCTAGGGCATATTTCCAACAGCTCGATGGGGCAGATACATGGAGTTGGTGGCCACGGCGTGGTACTCCATGTCTCAGAAAACGGGCAATCCACAAGGCTAGAAGGTAGCAGCAAGGGACCAAGCGATGAATACGAAGGCTGCTGCAGCCCATGTACGGGTAGTAGTACGCCCCTAGCAGGAGAGCAAGGAGCATGACGAGGTGGGCTTGTCCCATCCCATGGTGAAACTCCACAAGTAGCCCATACGGCTGGAGGGTGCAGCACAGTATTGCCATCGGGAAGCAGTCCATACACTGTACCAGGAAAAAGAAGCCTAGCTTTGGGAGCTCACGTTGGAATTTCTGCTTCGCCAAAAGTACAGCGTGTAGCAGAAAATAGCACTTCGTCTCCGACAGTAATGGAGGAAAGGGCACCATCACCTGCACCAATACATCTACAGCCGGTGTTACACCCATATCCGGAGAATACTCTTCGAACGATTGACCCGATAAAGTTAAAAAGGAGTGGGCGACAGTGTCTAGTAAGCGCCAAGGAACCGGTGTGTTTTGAAGATGCAAATACGAAGGAGTGTTGGCGTCAGGACATGGAAGAGGAGTTGAGGTCGATCCACGACAACAATGTATGGGAGCTTGTGGATCTTCCCAACAATGAAAAAGTCATGGATCTCTAGTGGGAATTTATGATCAAGAAAGATGCCGATGGGTCCATGAAGCAGAAAGCGAGGCTAGTAGCCAAAGAGTACGTGCAAGAGGAAAGTGTGAACTTCGAAGAAGTGTTCATTCCCGTTGAAAGGATGGAATTGGTGAGACTACTCATCTCTCTCGCAATTCGGGAATCATGGAAGATACATCACATGGATGTAAAATCCGCGTTTTTGAATGGCGAGTTAGAAGGAGATGTGTATGTGAATCAGTCACCGGGATTCATCAAAGAGGAAGTGGAACACAAGATACTGAAGCTACACAAAGTCTTGTACGGGCTACGGCAAGGCTCTCGGGCGTGGAAGATCAAACTTGATCAGACGATGATTTCTCTTGGATTTGAGAAAGCACCACTATAGCATCCGATGTACAAGAGAGGTGAAGGAAGGGATCGTCTACTGGTTGGCATCTACGTTGACGACCTATTGATTACTGGAGCAGATGAAGAGTTGATTGGAAAGTTCAAGCTACAGATGAAAGAGCTTTTCAAGATGGATGATCTCGGTCTTTTGAGCTACTACCCCGGGATAGAGGTACATCGAAGGACCGAGGGGATCACACTATGCTGGGAGGCATACGCAAGGAAGGTACTTGAAGGCAGTGGTATGAAATGTTGCAATCCAATTGACACTCCAATGAAACCTCGTCTTGAGCTGAGTAAGAAGAGCAAAGCACCCGCAGTTGATGCAATAGAGTATATTGAAGTGGCTGCTGTGGCGTGTCAAGGTGCGTGGCTAGGAGGGCTACTCGGTGATCTCATGGATGGAGATCCGGAACAAGTGGTGCTCAATGTTGATAGCAAGTCTGAAAGTTTTCTACGTAAAGATCCAGTGCGGCATGATAGGAGCAAGCACATTGATACTATGTATCACTACATAAAGAACTGCGTGGAAGAAGGTATGACGAAGGTCAACTATGATTACATCGATGATCAACTGGTGGACATTCTGACCAAGGCTTTGGATCGAGAGAAGGTCTTGAAGATGCGAAGAAGGATCGGCGTCGGAGCTGTGATGTGACGACGTCGTGTTTAGGAAGGCGATTGTTGGAGTTAAACACGACAATGCCTTCCAATGTTGATACGTGTCCAGGTGTGCCTACATGTATTGTCCGAGTAGGAGTTGAATTAGCAGCCGAGTCGTAGTGCTCTAGTAGCTAGCTTTTGTACTACTTATATATATACACGTGTGACCAGCCCTATAATATGTACTGTGATTTAAGTTGATCAATAAAGCAATAAGGCTCGAGACGAGTCTTTGGCAATACATCAGTCTCGCGTGCGTTTGTGTGGTTCCCGCCGGCTGGCCGCTGTGTGCGTACGTGAGATACTAGTTGATCAAAAGAATCGATCAAGCTAGTACGTGGTGTTGCTAGCTTACAACGGTGCATCTCGGCGTAAAGCACTTCGTCGAGTTCGTCAACGAGCTTCGTTCATCATCGTCGTTCGTATCACCGTCGCCGGAAAATACTCGGCGTCGGGACTGGGCCAACAAAACGTGAATAATTTGATTTTCATTCTAGTTTTGGATTTCCAAATCCAGCTAAAGGCCACATATGCATTCACATTTCCAAAGTAGAACGTGTACTACTTGGCCGAGGTTTATTTTCAACCCCAGCAGGAAGTCCAAACATTTTGTACAACGCTATCAGGTACAGTGGCAGTAGTTAACATTTACAGATCCTGGAGCTCAGCTCTAGCTTGCATGGACATTTTGCAATTTACTGGCCGCCATTTATCTGTTTATACTAAACATTTTTACTTGTTCATCGCTTAGCTACACATTAACGCATGTTTTTCATTGACACATTATTTCAATATCTTTTATGAAAAAATATTTTTTGTATAATTAGTAGTTAACAACTAAAAATCTCATTTGTTCTAATGTAAAAATCATGCAGTTCTCGTACTTGGAATTTGAAATCTAATTTTAGTGCTAAACTGGAACAATATTGTTTTGCAAAAATGGTTTGTATTATTTAGTTTAGGTTGCTTAACAAAAATATTTTGGTAAAATGGGCTGGCCATAAATCTGAGGAAAATAACATTTTGCATTATACCGCCAATTTGTTTATGACTGTTGATATATTATAATCTTTTATATATGCATAGTTTTCCAAGATATCGCTAAATATCCATATAACTTTGGTAGTGTGTGTTTAGAGTATATATATGAATCTAGCCAATAACTTGGCAGAGATCTAGAGTTTAAGACTGTGAACTTTAGGTGTAAACGAAATAGATATTTGTTCCCCGAAAAAGGGTTTCCCTGCTTTAGATTATAAAGCAATGACCACATACAATCGTCCGCGTACAAACACAACACCACACACATCCTAGGCTGGATACGAAGATGCTGAAAATCAGTTACACCCCAGACACAATCAAGCAAATGAAAGATAAACAACAAAGCACCACTTCAACTAAACGGGGACAAAGCCGAACATCGACGATACGAGGCCTCCAAGGGGTTCCTTCAAGAAGAGCACAACACCGGAGTGCCACCACCGCTCGATTGACGTGATCTGGGATTTCACCCTGAGTGTCCCAAAGGGAAATGTGCAGCCGAACCGTGCCATAAAAAAGGGGGTGACGTGCACTGGGGCTGTCACCATCGGCCTGCCCATATGTAGACAAGGTTTTCACCCCAGCTCGCATGATCCATGCCCGGAAGATGGTACGTGCACACTACCGCACCACCACAACCGACCAACGAACGCGGGCCACCACGCCGCCCTCACGGCCATGATAGCTAGCCAGCACCCAAGCCACGGGCTCCGCCCACAAGCATCGTGGCTCCCACCACCAAGGCCGCCGCCCAGGCATCTGCGACCATTCCACGACCCCCGCCATAAACCACCGATGCTCCGGACTGGCAAAGGGGAAAGGCCACTCCTTCCACCCCAGAATGCGCCCCTTGACAAGACCGGAGCCCAGCTAGCGGGGATTGGGGAGGGGGAAGTCGCCGATAACTAGGAGTAGGGCCCCCTCGATCTGGCACGTCGAGATCATGGAAACGGCAAGGCCGGGAGGCCCGTTCCTCCCTTCTAGGAGCCCCCCTCCCACCACCGGTCCACTACTTGTGTGTCTTGCGGTGAGCCGCCGAACCCCACCGTAGGTCACGTCTCCAATTGCAGATCGTGGCCAACTGTGCAACGGGAACAAAACCCACCGGGTTTTTTCCTGCCCAAACCCATCCCCACGAGAAAATCACAAACCCATCCCGTCCCCGTCACCTTGCGTGGTCTGCTCCTGGTTGCCTGTAACTGTGAAGTCGCCAAAAGTGACATGCCCATGCTGCTGGGGTCGATAGCGCGGCAATGGCAGGCGAAGCACAGAGGACCGGTGTAGCCTGATGATTCCTTTGTTGAGGCTCGCTGACAAGGTAACCACTGAAATGTACTATTTGCACGGATGCATGTATATGAGTAAGGGGCTTACCTGATGATGATCGCCGGTCCTTGGGTGAATTCTGTTCAGCAGACTAGGATGAATGAGATGAACGTGGGTCTGGCATGGGGTATGGTAAGGGGTACTCGGGTAGCCAGGTTGACTTGCCCATGAAACCGCCGGACGCCGCTCTCTGGCAGAGAGCTCGGATGCCAGGGGAGTTTCACAGGCAAATCATCCTTGGCTATCGAAGATGGCCTTTACCCCCATGCAAGACCTCCCTCGCCCGTGTCCTGTCCTCTGTGTGCCCTGGTGCACTAGCTAACTGATGATGCTTGCATGCCTTGCCTGGCCATGTATTTATAAGAAGGCGGCAGCCATGGGGGTGAGGGCAGGGGCTATGACTTTTGGTGGCGTGTTTGACGCTGCTAAAGCTAGAGTAAAGAATCTTGGCCTTTGACAAGCGAAAGGTGTCAATCTACCAGGCCAAATTACCAATGGGGTCACTCTCTCACTTCACTTGGCTGCTGGATGTGAAGAAGATGTATGTGTATCTTGCTGCCTTTCCTTTCCGGAGAGCATCCAGGGATTTGGATTTGGATTTCCCCTTCTTTCCTTTTTCTCTTCAGATGGAGTTGTTCAGGTTGGTTGGTTGACCGGTGCGTGCAGACAGACAGGTCCAATCCAGTTGGTTCAATCCACTTGCATCCATTCCCCAGCGGCATGGATGAGGGTGATCACATGCATCCATGTCGGCCGGGCGTATGGTATGGAAATGGAATGGAATATATGTGCATGTGGAGAAGAACAATGCACCTGCAAATAGGATGGTGATAAGTATGAGAGGTTTGTACATGTGCATCGTGTGGTGATAAGAAAAGTGGTCGCTTGTACTACTGCCTGGAAAAAGAATGGAGGACAGGAGAGGCGATCATGATTTGGACTCTCGAGGTCGATTGGGGTGGTTCAATTATTCATGCTGTCCTAATTGTCTCCTTGCAGGTTCCATGCACGTCCCAAATTCGACACATTGAACGTAGGCTGCTACTAGTCCAACATGGGGAGGATTCGGACCCGTGGCGATGAGCCGAGGACAAGTGCGAACCACATCGAGGGACGCAAGAGAGATACAAGACGAGTTTCATACGAGGCGCGTTGTTTTGAAAGAAGAGTGGCCAGCGTTAATAAATCAGGAACAACCGAAAATGCCGTGCTCTCATCTACTCCCTCCGTCCCATAATATAAGAACATTTTTACCATTAATATAGCGTCAAAAACATTATTATATTACGGGACAGAGGAAGTAACAATGACTAACACAACACTAGTCTCTGTCTCGTGGTCTCCCAAGACGATCGGCAGGTTCGGTCGTTCATGCGCAAAAAAACTGTTTTTTTTTGTGTTGAGAGCCACTTACCCTTCTTTTTCTGAACAGGAAGAGCCACATGATCACTAGTCTTATTTTTTTATAAACTTCCCCGCATTATTCTGAGACCTGTGGGGATAAACCCCACATGACGCAAAGTATAATAATAATAGGGAAACGATTACGTTCAGCAGACCGATCTTGTGTGAGCGTTCGCCGCCTCTCTGTTCGTCCGATGTGATGTTAATCAGACGATGGAGAGCGACCCCCTTTCATCAACATGTTTTCTGCAACAGGTTCTCTGTTTCAGGAATGGAGTTTGCAACTAGCCCTTTGTTGCAACCCAAACACGACTGTACGTCGCCGCCACCAAGCGCATCAATGTTGGATCTCCACCTTCAAACGCCTCCCCGCTGGCGAGATCAGGCGAGATCAACCATGTCGGTCATGAAGTACCATGAACTTCGCCGCCCTCCTGTCACCACCGACACTGGCAGCAACCACATCACCGCACACGTACGTCCAAGTCCACTATGCACTCAGCCTGCGTCGCTGTTTTGCAACAACACCTCCAGTACATGTTTTCTGCAACAACGGCGTTGTTGCGGAACGGTGACAACGAACGACGACTGTGCAAGTGTGCGACACGGCCCGAGTTGTTGTTGCAATTCTTGTAATAAGGGTCTTGTTGCAGAAAATTAGATGCAGCGGCAAGAGATATTGCTGTAATTTTTGCAACAAAGATCTTGTTGCAGTAAATTAGAGAAGTGGTTTTGAAACATGAGTCTTGTTGCGGCAAATTAGAGAAGAAGACATTTTGCAACAAGCGTCTTGTTGCAGGAAATTAGAAAGAGAAAAAAGGGGCAAGAGCAAAGTTTTTTTTTTCTATAACAGTGGTTTTGTTTCCGAAACACAAGCCTTGTTTTAGAAAAAAAACGAATTGGCAAGAGCGCAACACAAGCTTTGTTGCGAAGGTTGATGCACGCTCACTAAAAGAAGATCAGACGGTTGGCTAGCTCACGATCCTACGGCTACTAAGGTGGCGCATGTTTTATAAACATCATCCGGCAGACGCATAGCTGCCCCATAATAATATGTTTATTAAGGCCTTAAGGGATGGGTTAAAGTTGCACCAAGCAACGGCTGCGATATATGCCCTGCTCCTGAAAGCATTGCACGCTTGGTCCTTCGTTGTCATAATGCTGATGCGATCTGGAGGGAAATTGGGCTAGTCGGACTTGCAGCTCGTTCACCGACAACTATTGCAGACATTGTGCATTCCACGGAGGCAGTTAACAAGGTGGGTAAATTATGGCACATCCTTTTTGCAGCCTGCGCAGTGACCCTCTGGCACGCCAGAAATGCCCGAGTATTTGAAAACAGATGATGATGTGGTACAACATCCATTCATACTTGCTGCTAATCCGCGACTACTGCGGAGTCATCTATTTTTTTTTACGTGAAACATGGGAGTTTTATTGCAGGAAAGAAATTCGGTTACACTCAGCCGGGGTCAAGCCCCTTTTCTAAAATAAAAAAAACCCTAAGGCTGCTTACAATGAAGGGTGGACAGATATCTATCCAACACTCGGATACCGCTAAGGAAGTAGCATGTTTGGCACAAAGGTCGGCCGTGCCGTTGGCATCCCTACTAACATGTTGCACCGAAAAGGAAGCAAAAAATTCAGCTCTCTCCCTGATTTCCTCGAAGATAGGCGTCACAATAGATCTTGTATTATGACGCGAAAGCCAGAGGTTCACCACCTCTAAACAGTCGACCTCCATCACCACATGCGAGAAGCCCCTCAATTGGGCAAATATAACTCCCTCGCGTAGCGCAAGCACTTCGGCAATGAAAGGGTCCGTGATACCAGGTAGAGGTTTGCTCCATACACCCAAAACGGAGAGGTGAGACCGAGCTACACCGCCTCCTCCTCCTACCTGCATCAAAGCATCCACCGATCCATCGGTGTTAATTTTAACCCAGCCAGGTTCCGGTGGTCGCCAAGTATGACCTTCATGTATGCTTGATCTATCTCCCGGAAGGTCCAAGAGAGTTAGATCCTCCCTCGCCCTCTTGACTGCCTGAGTTGGGTTATATTCGTCCTCATCATGGGTCCAACGATTCCTCGATGACCATATTGCATGCATGATCGTGATGATCTGACATCTTTCCGTCATGGAAAACCTTGTATCCACCACTAAGTCTCGAGACCATGTGGTTGGATGCAAAGACGGCCGCTTCAGGTCCAATACATCCCTCGCTGCTGCCCAAAAACTCTTAGCATGAGAGCAATGCACTAGGGCATGCATTAGATCTTCATCCATAGCTTTACAAAGATCACATACTGAAGTAGTTCTTATGTGTCGGTATTTCATGGTGTCATAGTCAGGGAGAATACCACGAAGAACTCTCCACCAGAATACATGAACTTTTGGGATTACTTTGAGCTTCCATAGGGCTGTCCACAATTGTTTATCTGACGATGAAATCTCCGCTACCATCCCTTCCTCTAGAGCGCGCCGCTCATCACGAGTCACCAGAGCACGATAAGCCATTTTTATAGTGTATTCACCCGATTTCTCAAAGGCCCAAGCCAAAACATCTTCGCCACCTCTTGCTCGAATTGGGATATTCAATATCGCTTCCGCGTCTAGAGCCAAGAAGTTTCTTTTAACTAACTCCACATCCCAAGTGCCTGTGTCAGTATCAATCAAATCTGAAACACGATCTAGGGGATCATTCCCTTGTCGGCCCATAGGTTTGAGGGTGGGAGTAGTTGGTATCCATCTATCATTCCATATAGAAACTGATTCGCCATTGCCAATGCGTTTAACAAGACCAAGTTCAAGCGCCGATCGCCCCGCCACGATAGCCTTCCAAGTGGCCGACGCCGTAGAGGGTGCATGGGCTTGCATAAAATCTGAATCTGGGAAGTACTTCCCTTTTAAGACGCCCACACTGTGAGTTTGGATCAGTTAGGAGTCGCCAGCCATGCTTGCCAAGTAGTGCAAGATTGAACTTCTGGAACTCCCTAAATCCCATACCACCCTGAATCTGTTGCCAGTTTATCCCATGATATCCAATGCAAGGATCGCCTATCAATGGAACTGCTCCACCAGTATCTTGCCATGGAGGATGTGAGCTGTTTGCAAACTTTTTTAGTAAGCAGAAAACAACTCATGCTAAAGGTTGGAATTGCTTGAATTATTGATTTAAGTAGCACCTCCCTCCCTGCACATGCCAAAAGGCGTTCCGCCCATCCTTGCATATTACCTCGACTCCTTTCACCAATATGTTCAAAGGAGCCACTTGTTATACACCCCACCGCTGTTGGTAGGCCCAAATATCGTTCAGTGAAAGCTTCCACAAAAATACCAAGTGCGTGCTTCATTGCTTCACGAACAGGAGGAGTAGCATTAGGACTAAAATATATAGAACTCTTCTCCTTGTTCACTGCTTGCCCAGAACATTCAGCATATATCCTCAAGATTTCATTTAATCTGTTGACACTCTGCAGCTTAGCCCCGAGAAAAATCAGACTATCATCTGCGAACAACAGGTGATTGACCCATGGAGAGCGTGTACACACCCGGATACCACGGTCAATATGAGGACCAGCAAAATTATTCATCAGAGATGTAAAACCTTCCGCGCAAATGAGGAAAAGGAAGGGAGAGCTGGGGTCCCCTTGGCGAAGTCCTCTAGTTGGTTGGAAGAAAGGAAGAAGTGTGCCATTCACCTTGACTAAGAATCTCACGGATGTCACACACTTCATAATTAGCCGGACAAAACTGTCACAAAATCCCAGCCTGGACATTATGGCCTCCAAGTAATGCCATTCGACTCGATCATAGTCCTTGAGCATGTCCAACTTAACAACGCAAAAAGCAGTGTTGCCTCTTCTCCGCTTTTTCATTGCATGTATACTTTCATAAGCTACCAAGACGTTGTCCGTAATCAAATGCCCAGGTACAAAAGCGCTTTGCTCCGCCCCTATTACTTCATCCATCATACTCGGCAAACGGTTAGTGATAGCCTTAGCAGCGATTTTGTAGATGACTGGACAAAGAGCAATAGGGCGATACTGAGAGATTTTTTGCGGGTTGCGTACCTTGGGTATAAGTGTAATGGCAGTATCGTTTAGACCCGGCGGTAGGTCACCACCATTCAAAAAATCCAGGACGGCCGCTGTTACATCATCACCGAGGATGGACCAATGCCGTTGGAAAAAACCAGCGGTAAAGCCATCGATACCCGGCGCCTTTGATGGTGCCATTTGGAAAAGAGCAGTCCTGACCTCCTCGGGACTGAAATCTTTTTGAAGAGTTTCATTCATTGCGTCAGTCACACGAGGAGTAACATACTGAAGGAGTTCACTCATGTCATTGTAGCCTTGTGAAAGGTACAATTTTTGATAGAAATTAAGTATTTCCTCCTGAATCTCTTCATGATCAACACAAACCTGACCATCAGATTTTTGTAATGAGGAAATCCTGTTGATCCTTTTCCGTTGCGAAGCACGGGCGTGAAAAAGTTTAGTATTCCGATCGCCTGCTCGTATATTTAGGACTCTGGATCGTTGTTTCATCCAAATTTCCTCCTGCCGTAAGGCCTCCTGTAGCTGGGTGATGACAGAAGCTTCTTCTGTCGATGGCCCCCTGCCAACTGAAGCAGCTCGCAGGCGCTCCAATTTTTGCTGTAGCTTTGGGACCTTTTTAGCTAAGTTACCAAACTCCTTTGCCCCCCAGGAACCGAGTTGTTGTTGGACTGTATTCAGGGCTTGTACCACGCCCTCGAGACCTCCCTGACCAGACCCAGACTGCCACATATTTTGCACAACTTGATCATAATCTGCATGGGTCTGCCAAACATTCTCATACCGAAAAGGCCGATGACCAACAGGCCATTTATTCGGTTGATCTAATTTCTGCTCGAGGTTCTTCGTAAAAGCCGGTGAACCGCCAAGGAGGATGATCACTATCTTTCATCCTTACCGTCACATCAATATGTGTTCGACTATAATTCTTTAGTTCAACATGAAGCTCCCCTGTCCAGAATAAGCCAATACCGCCACTCAAACCGACACTGTCCACAGTGAAACAACCGGTAAAACCTAATAGACCTTTCAGATTTTCCACACGCTTACCCCTAATCTTTGTTTCCATGACGAAGAAGAGGGAGGGATCTTCCTGCTTCACAACCTTGCGAAGCTCACGAACTGTCGTAGGGTTCCCAAGCCCTCGACAGTTCCAGCTCATAGCATTTATTGGCTTGGGCAGGGCTGACTCGCAGCACCCGCCGTTGAACCAGAATTATCTGGAGTTGGACGTTTCTTTTTAGCCTCGCGCTCAATAAGCGAATCCTCATCAGCGCTTCCATTAATGTCAGCAGCAACAGCCTGTTGGTTACCCGGAACCAAAGTCGGATCCCCTTCATGAGCTTTATCATCTAACAGAAGTTGTTGCTGGACTTTCCTGTAGTACTGTTTTGGTTCCCCTCCTCCCTTGCGTTTGTTCCTATTGTTCTTGACTAGAGAGTTAACCTCAGCACTTGCACTTCCTTTCCCCGCCGTGCTCGACTGAGCCGTGCTTTGCTTCTTGCTACTTGAAGAATTCTACTCCTTGGCCGGCTTTTCAGTAGAGCTTGTTCTATATCGTTCATCAGGAGGACGTAATCCTTTACCAAAGGGCAATTCCCCGTTAACATCTCTAGTACCCGATGTTGGACAGAATAAATCGGCATGACCCAACCTGCCACAAGAGAAGCAAAAGTGCGGTATATTTTCATACTGAATGTCATATGCATCCGTACTGTTCCTCTTGGCAGAGTCGATCAGAATCCATCGCCTTAACGGCTTCCTCACATCCAATGTAACTCGTGTTCTCAAGAAACCACCAACGTGGTCAAAGTGCACTAAAGTCACCTTTCTGTCAATCTGGCCAGCTATCTGTCTCCCCCAAGCCTCATTACGTAGATTATACGGCAGATTTACCACTCTCGCCCATACCTGGAGGCTTTCAAATTTAATCTCAGATGGCCTCATACAGTCAACAAATTCAGACAAGATAACAACATTCTTTTTGATATGCCATGGGGAGCCCTCCCACACACGATCATAGTCCCGTTGTGTGGCAAATTCGGCAATAAAAGTGTTTTCCCCAACCGATCTGAAGATCAGACCTTTAGGGTTTCCCCAAGCAGGACGGAAGGCATTGGAGATAGTCTGGATGTGTAGTATGTTGCGGTGAAGAACCCTCCCCGCCACCATCCACTTCTGCACCTCCTCCCCATCAAGGTCATCTACCACCAGAGGAGTCGCTTCTTCCTCAGTGATGTCAAGCTTTCCCAGAGCTTCCGCGAGACGAGCCCTCGCCGTTTTGGGCGACAAGGCCCCTTCACCACGCAATCCTCCACGATTAGATGACTCAGCCATCCTACCGCCGGTGCAGGAGATCTCGCCTGGCCGATCCGATCCGCCAGCGCCGTCGAGTCCTCGCGAGTAAAACCTAACCGCCTCGAGAGGAGGTTCCGGTTTTTTCGCAGGAAAACTTTCGACTGCGGAGTCATCTAGCTAAGAGCATATTCAGCCTTGTATCTCTAATTCGACTCCTCAAACATCTGCGGACGCTTATCAACCACAACCACAACCCTCGTTTAGCGTGTCCATTTTGAGTCCCCTATTTGTTCATCTGCGCAACCACAACCCTCATTTTCTTCCTCATGTGTCCGGTCACTTGCACGTGATTGGCGGGGATGAAAATATAAAAAGGAAAGAATAAATTAAGAAAGAGAAAAGATAGTCAGGGGGATTGACCGAATGCCCGAGCGTGTCCGTGAGCCCTGATATCCTCCCCATATTTGACATGGATATGAGGGTTCGCGGACAACCTGAACATATAGTGAAGATATGAGGGGTCCGGTTGGGTAATTTTTTCCTTCTCTTTCATGTCCGGTCACTGATCAGACGCGTCCGGGAGCATATAAGAGATGATTTGAGGCGTCCAGCTATAGATTCTCTAAGCAAGACAAAGATAGACAGAAGATATTATTGTCCCGGCTTACCTTCTTTTCCTAATTTGTGAAGGATCTTTTCGTCTTTTCATGTAAATCTTTTTCTCCTCCTACAACCTCACTCTTTTGTAGGCTTGACTATGCTCTGTTGGGCCGGTCACGCCCCAAGCGTCCGATGCACTGCCTCCCAACCGTTCAGATCAAGCCTTCCTTGCATAGTTGCCTACTCATGTGTCATTTTTTCCATGAATAACACGCGCGGGTGAGAGGAGCCATGCCAAGCGCCACGGGTCATCGCGCTCCCAGGCGTCATCTGCCTCGTTGTCGTTGTGTGCTTGCAACCTCGCCATGACCGCCTCATTTAGCATCTTCTGGCTGTGGATGCATCACTGCTCCAACAACGCGCCCACCAGTGGCCATCAACGGCTGCAACGCATGGCTCCATGGTTGCATCATTGGATTATGCTGACCACCGCCCTCACCGTCAACACACGACCAGCAAGTGGCGCCATCCGCCGATCCTCGCCTTCATCTCATGGGATTAAGCTTCGTCCATTAGAATCGTTGCAGCAAAACAAAAAGCCCGATGCAGCTTTACTGGTGTCGGTTGCAGCTCGCCCCTTCGTCGTCTCAGCACCGATTCCTTGATTGAAGAAAAAAAGTCACTGGTTCCACCTTTCGTAGGCAGCGGTTCTAACATCCTCCTCATTGCATGGTTGCGGCTCTGCTAGTAGCCAATTCCAACAACAACAAAAAGTCTGCCAGTCGTGGAACACTGCAGCTCCGCTTATGATAGATGTAGCAATTTTTCTTCCCGGAAGTAGCAAAATCTGACGATGGTTGCAGGAAAAAGGTCGCCACCATGGCATCATTGCATGCGAGTGCAGCTCCAACGGTTGCCGGTTCCAGCTTTTTTGCCTAATGGTTCCAGTAGTTCCAGCCAACGGTTGCAGCTTTCAGCGACACTGGTTCGAGCTTCCCCGACAACGTTTGTAGCTCCCGGCCAAAACTGGTTCCATCATCTCCACCCGGTGGTTCTAGCGAAACTCATGACTGGATGTAGCTTTCTGAGTTCACAGTTGTAGTAGTGGGTACCGTCGTTTGCAACTCAACCGGTGGCACGGTTGCAGCCCTCCCCTCCTAGGCCACCATGGTTGTAGCATGGGGGCACCTCGGTTCCTGGCATCTGTCCGGCCGCCAGTTGCAGCAAAACAACTAATTGTTCCAGCATCACCGTCCATGCAACGCTCCGGTTGCCGTGTTCATTTCTAATGAGAGATGGTCGTCGGGGATTGATGGCTTCTCGCCCCTCGTTGGTTACCCCAAGTGGAAGGTTGAGATGTAGCGTAGCGGCAAATTTCCCTTGGCAAAGATACCAAGGATCGAATCCCGTGAGACTCCGAGGGTCGACAAGTAGGTGTCAACGGCGCCAGAAACTTAGTGGTTGACGGGACCTGCACACAGATACAGATAACTTTGCTCCTAACGAGTACAGAGAGGTTGTCAATCCCTCCGGCCTTGTTGTTTACAAAGGATCAAACACAAGAGATAATAATGATAGCTATGACTGCAACTAGGAAATAAAAACAGGAAGTAAATAGAAGGTGTGATCAGCGGTGGTAATATGGATCGGGGTCCCATGATGTTCACTAGTGATGTCTCTCTCCCAAAAGATGATAAAACAGCAAAGCGAGGTAAACAAATTACAGCTGGGCAATTGACAGGATTATGTGCGCAAACCAATGCTAACTATGCTACAAAGAAAGATAGAGGCTCAAAAGCATGGGCGGTACGCCAAGGCAAGTAGACCGAAATCCATCTGCATCTACTACTAATCATCCACCTTGAGATATCTATCCAGAACATCTCGCTGGTATTAAGTTGCGAATCCCACCCAAAGTGTAAACTCAAAGCAACAGACAACTGCATTAAAAGAACTTTGCGTAAAGTAAACAATCCTTGCACCCGCAAGTACAAGCACCGTTGTTTTCTCCCTTGTGGCAACATCACATCCTCTAGACTCATGTTTCTGTCACTCAAGCTAGTCATCAGGGGGCATGAACCCACAATCAAGCATAACGCTCCCTCTTGGAGTTACTACCTACTACTTGGCCAAAGCAATAAACAACAACGGAGAACATGCAAGAATTACTCAAGAACAAAGATATAAAAGAGGTGAAGCAAATATATTACTCAAACACAATCTGAACATAGTCTCATAATCCATCATATCCCAGCAAACTCAGCAAAGCAACAGCAGAAAGATTACATATGTGCCTCGATCATGTAGGGCAGCTCATGAGGTCTAAACCATGAAGAGCAAAGAGGGGAGGAGAACATCACATAGCTATTGATCATGGACCCATGGTCCAAGGTGGACTACTCACGACTCATCCGGGAAGCGTCCATGGTGGTGGAGAAGCTCCCGGTCGTGGTTCTCCCCTCCGGCAGGGTGCCGGGAAGAGTTCTCCTGATGCTCCCGATCTTGGAAGCGCTGCGGCGGCGGAACAGAGGCGAGATCGCGAAAAAAGGTTCTGTCCTCGAGGGTTTCGGGACGAGAGGGATATATATGCGAAGGGGGCAGCCAGAGGCGGAGCAGGGGCCCCAGGCGCCTGATGGTCCTCTAACCCCTAGTTGGTTACCCCAAGTGGAAGGTGAAAGATGCAGTGTTGTGGAAGTGTTTTCCCTTAGCAAAGATGCCAAGGATCGAATCCCCAGAGACTCCTAGGTTCAACAAGTAGGTGTCAACTGCTAACGGCGCGGATTAGCAATCAACGTGGACCTGCACACAGATACAAATAACTTTGCTCCCAACGAGTACAGAGAGGTTGTCAGTCCCTCCGGCCTTGTAGTTCACAAAGGATTAAACGCAAATGATAGTAGTGATAGATAGTGTTTGCAATAGTAAGTAAAAGCGAAAAGTAAATAGCAGATGTGATCAATGATGGTAATATGGACCGGAGTCTCATGATGTTCACTAGTGATGTCTCTCTCCCAAAAGACGATAAAACAGCTATGTGAGGTAAACGAATTACAGCTGGGCAATTGAGAGGACCACGAACGCAAACCAATGCTGATTACATTGCAAGAAAGGTTGAGGTTCAAAGCATGGGCGGTACGCCAAATTAAGTAGACCGAAATCCATCAATATCTACTACTAATCATCCACCTTGAGATATCTATCCAGAACATCTCGCTGGTATTAAGTTGCGAGTCCCACCCATAGTGTAAACTCAATGCAACAGACAACTGCATTAAAAGAACTTTGCGTAAAGTAAACAATCCTTGCACCCGCGGGCACAAGCACCGTTGTTTTCCCCCTTGTGGCAACAGCACATCCCCTAGACTCATGTTTCTGTCACTCAAGCTAGTCATCGAGGGGCATGAACCCACAATCGAGCATAACGTTCCCTCTTGGAGTCACTACGTATTACTTGGCCAAAGTAATAAATAACAACGGAGAACATGCAAGAATTACTTATGAACATAAATATAAAAGAGGTAGATCAAATATATTACTCAAGATCAATCTGAACATAATCTCATAATCCATCGGATCCCAGCAAACTCATCATAGCAACAGCATAAGGATTACATATGTGCCTCGATCATGTAGGGCAGCTCACGAGGACTAATTAGTGAAGCACAAGAAGGGGAGGAGAACATCACATAGCTACTGGTCATGGACTCATGGTCCAAGGGAGACTACTCACAACTCATCCGGGAGGCGTCCATGGTGGTGGAGAAGCTCCCGATGGTGATCCTCCCCTCCGGCAGTGTGCCGGGAAGAGTTCTCCTGGTGCTCACGATCTTGGAAGCGGCGGCGGCGGCGGAACAGAGATGAGATCGCGAAAAAGAGTTCCCATCCCGAGGGTTTCGAATGACGCTCTAAATATATGCCGAAGGGGGGCACCAGACGGGGCTCGGGGGCCCAGGCGCCCCCCCGGCGCGGCCCGGGGGG
>LR738715.1:14307988-14396034 GCA_902687465.1 Secale cereale | reverse complement strand
GCCCCCCCCCCCCCCGGCTGCCCTTCGGGCGCAAGGTAGGTTCTGGAACGCTGATTTTTTATATGATTTTTCTGGATTTTTCCTGGCAATTCTCGTAACGTGAAAACCTGAAATACAAAAACAGCCGAAAACAGAAACTGGCACCGGGGTGCACTGGATTAGTAGGTTAGTCCAAATATGATCAAAAGTGTATGGAAGTGTATGAATATCATAGCAACATCACCCAAAAGTGGCATGGAGGAAGCAGAAATTATAGATACGTTTTGGACGTATCAACATCCCCAAGCTTAATTCCTGCTCGTCCTCGAGTAGGTAAATGATAACAAGCATAATTTCTGTGGTGACATGCTATTAACCATATAGGACTTATTCATAGTCATATGACAAAAGCTTACTGAGACAATGATTCTATAGTAATTAAGTTGCCTCATGAAAAAATTACAAATGACTGAAAGTTTTACAACATGACATTGAAGCATCAAAAAGATTTGCAATGAACATGATTTGCAATGAACATGATGTGCAAATATGATAAAGTGATATCTAGCTTGCCCCTTTAGTGAAGCAAAACATAAATGCAGGGACACCTTCAAGGTTTAAGTGATGATTAGATACAATGATTTCAAAATAAACGATATCACAATCATGCAAAAGACAATGCTACTTTGGGACAATGCACATTACACTTAGAATGACAATCGTGCTCTCAGTAGTTGGTGCTTTTAAAAGAAGGTGGAGACTCAACATAAAAGTAAAAGAATGGTTATGTGCTAGAGCTTTTTATTTTGAAAACATAGAAGCAATTTTGTCAACGGTAGTAGTACTTCATATGTGTTATGCATAAGACATCCTATAAGTTGCAAGCCTCATGCATCGAATACCAATAGTGCTCGCACCTTGTCCTAATTAGTTCGGTTTTCCATGGGTTATCATTGCATTACATATGTTTCAACCAAGTGTCACAAATGGGTACCTCTATGCCACCTGTACAAAGGTCCAAGGAGATAAATCGCATTTGATTTCTCGTTTTTGATAGATCTCAACTTGAGGACATCCATACCGGGACAACATAGAAAATAGATGATGGACTCCTCTTTAATGCATAAGCATATTCTCATAAGAGATTGAGGATTAATGTCCAAGCTAAAACTTCCACCATGATACATGGCTTTGGTTGGCGGCCCAATGTTCTTCTCTAACAATATGCATACTCATTCAACCCATGGCAAATCACCCTTACTTCAGACAAGACGAACATGCATAGCAACTCACATGATATTCAACAAAAGTGTGACAGTTGATGGCGTCCCCAGAAACATGGTTACCGCTCAGCAAGCAACTTATAAGAAATAAGATACATAGGCAACATATTCATTACCACAATAGTTTTTAAGGTACTTTCCCATGAGCTATGTATTGCAAGGTTAGTCTGCTTAGTACAGGTGGAGGTTAGCAAAAGACTGGGAGCGACCAACTAAGAGAGCAATGACGGTCATAATCATGCAGAGCGACAAAGCAATATTGAATCAGGCATGGTAGTTATATCGCTACTCAGAAATAAAAGATCATCAAGGCTTGACAGACTTTCTTTACAGTCTTAAATATGCGTGAGCATACGCCAAGTCAATCAAAATAAATTCTCAAAGGAAGATATTACTAAACCATACCACATCATCGGCAAACAAATCAAGTTGGTACTCCAATAACACATTGGGAATCCCCCAGCTATTTGAGACTAACCATAAGAAACCTGAACTACTAAGCACCATTATGCACGTAGCATATTTTGTTGGGGAACGTTGCATGGGAAACAAAAATTTTCCTACGCTCACCAAGATCAATCTAGGAGATGCACATCTACGAGAGGAGAGTTGGATCCACATACCCTTGTAGATCGCGATGCGGAAGCGTTGCAAGAACGCGGATGAAGGAGTCGTACTCGCGGCGATTCAAATCGCGGAAGATCCGATCTAGCGCCGAACGGACGGCGCCTCCGCGTTCAACACACGTGCAGCCCGGTGACGTCTCCCACGCCTTGATCCAGCAAGGAGAGAGGGAGAGGTTGGGAAGACTCCATCCAACAGCAGCACGACGGCGTGGCGGTGGTGGAGGAGCGCGGGACTCCAGCAGGGCTTCGCCAAGCGCTGCAAGAGGCGAGGAGGGAGAGGGGTAGGGCTGCGCCAAGAAGGAGACTTTCTCGTGTGTCTAGCAGCCCCAAAACCTCACATATATATAGGGGGAAGGGAGGGCTGCGCCCCCTTTAGGGTTTCCCACCCCTAGGGGTGTGGCCAGCCCTAGAAAACCCATCTAGGGTGCGGCCAAGGGGGGGTAGAGAGAGGGGGCGCCCTAGGGTGGGCCTTAAGGCCCATCTGGACCTAGGGTTTGCCCCCCTCCCCTCTCCATGCGCCTAGGGACTTGGTGGGGGGGCGCACCAGCCCCCTTGGGGCTGGTTCCCTCCCACACTTAGCCCACGCAGCCTTCAGGGGCTGGTGGCCCCACCTGGTGGTCCCGGTACATTACGGATATCGCCCGAAACTTTTCCGGTGACCAAAACAGGACTTCCCATATATGAATCTTTACCTCCGGACCATTCCGGAACTCCTCGTGACGTCCGGGATCTCATCCGGGACTCCGAACAACATTCGGTAACCGCGTACATACTTTCCCTATAACCCTAGCGTCATCGAACCTTAAGTGTGTAGACCCTACAGGCTCGGGAACCATGTAGACATGACCGAGACAACTCTCCGGCCAATAACCAACAGCGGGATCTGGATACCCATGTTGGCTCCCACATGTTCCACGATGATCTCATCGGATGAACCACGATGTCAAGGATTCAATCAATCCCGTATACGATTCCCTTTGTCTATCGGTATAGCACTTGCCCGAGATTCGATCGTCGGTATACCGATACCTTGCTCAATCTCGTTACCGGCAAGTCTCTTTACTCGTTCCGTAACACATCATCCCGTGATCAACTCCTTGATCACATATTGTGCACATTATGATGATGTCCTACCGAGTGGGCCCAGAGATACCTCTCCGTCATACGGAGTGACAAATCCCAGTCTCGATTCGTGCCAACCCAACAGACACTTTCGGAGATACCTGTAGTGCACCTTTACAGCCACCCAGTTACGTTGTGACGTTTGGTACACCCAAAGCATTCCTACGGTATCCGGGAGTTGCACAATCTCATGGTCTAAGGAAAAGATACTTGACATATAGAAAAGCTTTAGCATACGAACTACACGATCTGTGCTAGGCTTAGGATTGGGTCTTGTCCATCACATCATTCTCCTAATGATGTGATCCCGTTATCAACGACATCCAATGTCCATGGTCAGGAAACCGTAACCATCTATTGATCAACGAGCTAGTCATCTAGAGGCTTACTAGGGACATGGTGTTTGTCTATGTATCCACACATGTATCTGAGTTTCCTATCAATACAATTCTAGCATGGATAATAAACGATTATCGTGAACAAGGAAATATAATAATAACCAATTTATTATTGCCTCTAGGACATATTTCCAACAGTCTCCCACTTGCACTAGAGTCAATAATCTAGTTCACATCGCCATGTGATTAACACTCACAGGTCACATCGCCATGTGACTAACATCCAAAGAGTTCACTAGAGTCAGTAATCTAGTTCACATCAATATGTGATTAATACTCAATGAGTTCTGGGTTTGATCATGTTATGCTTGTGAGAGAGGTTGTAGTCAACGGGTCTGCAACATTCAGATCCCTATGTTCTTCGCAAAACCTTATGTCATATCGTAGATGCTGCTATCACGTTCCACTTGGAGCTATTCCAAACTGTTGCTCCATTATACGTATCCGGTATCTCCACTTAGAGTTATCCGGATAGGTGTTAAGCTTGCATCGACGTAACTCTTTACGTCGAACTCTTTATCACCTCCATAACCGAGAAACATTTCCTTACTCCTCCAAGGATAATTTTGACCACTATCTAGTAATCCACTCCTGGATCACCTTTGTACCCTCTTGCCAGACATGTGGCAAGGCACACATCAGGTGCGGTACTTAGCATGGCATACCGTACAGAGCCTATGACAAAAGCATAGGGGACGACCTTCGTCCTTCCTCTTCCTTCTGCCGTGGTCAAGTTTTGAGTCTTACTCAACTTCACACCTTACAACTCAGGTAAGAACTCCTTCTTTGACTGATCTATTTTGAACTCCTTCAAAATCATGTCAAAGGTGTGTGTTCTTTTGAAAGTATCATCAAGCGTCTTGATCTATCTGTATAGATCTTGATGCCCAATATGTAAGCAGCTTTATCCAGGTCTTCCTTTGAAAAACTCATTTCAAACAACCCTTTATGCTTTCCAGAAATTCTACATCATTTCGGATCAACAATATGTCAATCACATATACTTATCAGAAATGTTGTAGTGCTCCCACTCACTTTATTGCAAATACAAGTTTCCAACAAACTTTGTATACCCAAAAACTTTGATCACTCCATCAAAGTGTATATTCCGACTCCGAGATGCTTGCTCTAGTCCATGGAAGGATCGCTGGAGCTAGCATATCTTTTAGCATCCTTAGGATCGACAAAACCTTTCTGATTGTATCACATACAACCTTTCCTTACGAAAACTGGTAAGGAAACTTGTTTTGTCATCCATCTGCCAGATTTCATAAATGCAGCTAATGCTAACATGATTCCGACGGACTTAAGCATCGCTACGGGTGAGAAAATCTCATCGTAGTCAACTCCTTGAACTTGTGGAAAACTCTTCGCCACAAGTCGAGCTTCATAGACGGTGACATTACCGTCCACGTCCGTCTTAGTCTTAAAGATCCATTTGTCTCAATGGCTTGCCGATCATAGGGCAAGTCTACCAAAGTCCATACTTTGTTTTGATACATGGATCCTATCACGGATTTATCGGCTTCTAACCATTTGTCGGAATATGGGCCCACCATCGCTTCTCCATAGTTCGTAGGTTCATCGTTGTCCAACAACATGACCTCTAAGACAGGATCACCGTACCACTCAGGAGTAGTACACATCCTTGTCGACCCACGAGGTTCGATAGCAACTTGATATGGAGCTTCATGATCACTATCATTAGTATCCTCTTCAACTGTTGTAGGTTCCACAGAAACATCTTTCTGTGTTGCACTACTCTCCGGTTGAAGTGAGGGTTCGACAACCTCATCAAGTTCTATCTTCCTCCCACTCAATTCTTTCGAGAGAAACTCCTTCTCGAGAAAGGACCCATTCTTAGCGACAAACATTTTTGTCCTTGGATCTGAGATAGAAGGTATACCCAACCGTTACCAGTGGGTATTCCATGAAGATGTATTTGTCCGCTTTGGGTTCGAGCTTTTCCTGGCTGAAGCCATAAGCATCGCAGCCCCAAACATTTAAGAAAACGACAACTTTGGTTTCTTGCCAAACCACACGACGTCGTCTAAACGGACTTAGACGGTGCCCTATATAAAGTGAATGCAGCTGTCTCTAATGCATAACCTCAAAATAATAGCGGTAGATCGGTAAGACACACCATAGATCGCACCATATCTCATAAGGTTCGATTACGATGTCCGGACACACCATTACGCTGTGGTGTTCCAGGGGACTTCAACTGCGAAACAATTCCACAATGTCTTAAGTGATTGCCAAACTCATAATTCAGATAATATCCCCTTGATCAGATCGTAGGAACATGATCTTCTTGTTATGATGATTCTTAATCTTCACTCTGAAATTTTTGAACCTTTCAAACGTTTCAGACTTTTGCTTCATTAAGTAAATATACCATATCTACTCAAATCGTCAGTGAAGATGAGAAAATAACGATATCCACCACACGCCTTAATTCTCATTGGATCACATACATCAACATGTATGATTTCCAATAAGTCACTTACCCGTTTCATTGTACCTGAAAACGAGATCTCAGTCATCCTGCCCATGAGGCATGGCTCGCATGTGTCAAGCGATTCAAAATCAAGTGACTCCAAACGTCCATCAGCATGGAGTTTCTTCATGCATTTTATGCCAAAATGACCTAAGCGGCAGTGCCACAAGAAAGTGGTACTATCATTATTAACTCTACATCTTTTGGCATTAATATTATCATTATGTGTATTACCATGATCGAGATTCAACGAACCATTGGGTGCATGACCATAAAGGTATTATTCATGTAAACAGAATAACCATTATTCTCTAACTTAAATGAATAACCGTATTGCGATGAACATGATCTAATCATTTTCATGCTCAACGTAGACACCTGATAACATTTATCTAGGTTCAACACTAATCTCGAAAATAGAGGAAGTGTGCGATGGTGATCTCATCAACCTTGGAAACACTTCCAACACACATCGTCACCTCGCCTTTAGCTAGTCTCCGTTTAGTCCGTAGCTTTTGCTTCAAGTCACTAATAATAGCAACTGAACCGGTATCCAATACCCAGGTGCTACAAGGAGTACTACTAAGGTACACATCAATAACACGTATATCAAATATACTTTGTTGAAGTTGCCAGCTATCATATCTACCATGTATTTGGGGTGGTTCCGCTACCATGTGACCGTTCCCCTTACAATAGAAGCACTTAGTCTCGAGGTTTGGGTTCAACCATGGGTTCCTTCATCAGAGCGACAACAGGTTTGCCATTCATGAAGTTTCCCTTCTAGCCCTTAACCTTTTGAAACCAGTGGTCTTGTTAAACCATCAACACTTGATGCTCCTTCTTGATCTCTACTTTTGCGGTACTAAGAACCGCTGACAGCACCGGGATCATCTCCATCCTTTGCATGTCATAGTTCATCACGAAGTTCTAGTAGCTTGGTGATAGTGTCTAGAGAATTCTGTCTACCACTATCTCACCTGGAAGATTAACTCCCACTTGGTTCAAGTGGTTTTAGCACCCAGACATTCTGAGCACATGCTCACCAGTTGAGCCATTCTCCTCCATCTTTTTGGCAAAGGAACTTGTTAGAGGTATCATACCTCTCAACACGGGCATGAGCCTGAAATCCAAATTTCAGCTCTTAGAACATCTCATATGTTCCATGGCATTCAAAACGTCATTGGAATCCCGATTCTAAGCCGTAAAGTATGGTGCACTAAACTATCAAGTAGTCATCAGGACGTGTCTCTCAGGTGTTCACAACATCCACAGACAACGTTGTAGGGGTTTGCACATCGAGCGGTGCATCAAAGACGTAAGCTTTCTGTGCAGCAGTGAGGACACTCCTCGGACTACGGACCCAGTCCGCATCATTGCTTACAATATCTTTCAACTTAGTCTTTCTCTAGGATTGTATTAAACAGGGAGCTACAACGCAGTTATTGGTCTACAACATAATTTGCAAAGGCAACTTAGACTATTGTTCATGATAAGTGAGTTTAACTAATCAAATTACTTATAACTCCCACTCAAATTGACATCCCTCTGGTCATCCGAGCGTGACATGATCCAAATCCACCAACCCAAGTCCGATCATCACGTGAGATGAGGTGGTGTCAATGGTGAACATCTTCATGTTGATCATATCTACTATATGACTCATGCTCGACCTTTCGGTCTTCCGTGTTCCGAGGCCATGTCTGTACATGCTAGGCTCGTCAAGTCTAACCTGAGTGTTCTGCATGTGCAAAACTGGCTTGCACCCGTTGTATGCGAACGTAGAGTCTATCACACCCGATCATCACGTGGTGCTTCGAAACGACGAACCTTCGCAACGGCGCACACTCGGGGGGAACACAATTTCATCTTGAAATTTTAGTGAGGGATCATCTTATAATGCTACCGTCGTCCTAAGCAAAATAAGATGCATAAAAGGATTAACATCACATGCAAATCATAAGTGACATGATATGGCCATCAACTCGTGCTTTTGATCTCCATCTCCAAAGCACCGGCATGATCTCCATCGTCACCGGCGTAACACCATGATCCCCATCATCATGATCTCCATCATCGTGTCGCCATCGGGGTTGTCGCGCGCCCACCATGCTCTTACTACTATTGCTACCGTTTAGCGATAAAGTAAAGCATTACATAGCGCTTAATGATTGACACGCAGGTCATACAAAAATTAAAGACAACCCTATGGCTCCTGCCGGTTGCCGTATACATCGACATGCAAGTCGATATTAACTATTACAACATGATCATATCATACATCAAATATATCTCATCATGTCATTGGCCATATCATATCACAAACATACCCTGCAAAAACAAGTTAGACGTCCTCTAATTTGTTGTTGCATGTTTTACGTGGCTGCTATGGGTATCTAGCAAGAACGCTTCTTACCTACGCAAAGCCACAACGGTGATATTTAAGTTGCTATTTAACCTTCTACAAGGACCGCCTTTGTCGAATCCGATTCAACTAAGGTGGGAGAGACAGACACCCGCTAGCCATCTTATGCAACAAAAGTCACATGTCTGTCGATGGAACCGGTCTCATGTACGAGGACATGTAAGGTTGGTCCGAGCCGCTTCATCCCACAATACCGCTGAATCAAGAAAAGACCAAGGAGGGAAGCAATCTAAACATCAACGCCCACAAACTCCTTTGTGTTCTACTCGTGATTGCATCTACGCAAAGACCTAGCTCTGATACCACTGTTGGGGAACGTTGCATGGGAAACAAAAATTTTCCTACGCTCACCAAGATCAATCTAGGAGATGCACATCTATGAGAGGAGAGTTGGATCCACATACCCTTGTAGATCGCGATGCGGAAGCGTTGCAAGAACGCGGATGAAGGAGTCGTACTCGCGGCGATTCAAATCGCGGAAGATCCGATCTAGCGCCGAACGGACGGCGCCTCCGCGTTCAACACACGTGCAGCCCGGTGACGTCTCCCACGCCTTGATCCAGCAAGGAGAGAGGGAGAGGTTGGGAAGACTCCATCCAACAGCAGCACGACGGCGTGGCGGTGGTGGAGGAGCGCGGGACTCCAGCAGGGCTTCGCCAAGCGCTGCAAGAGGCGAGGAGGGAGAGGGGTAGGGCTGCGCCAAGAAGGAGACTTTCTCGTGTGTCTAGCAGCCCCAAAACCTCACATATATATAGGGGGAAGGGAGGGCTGCGCCCCCTTTAGGGTTTCCCACCCCTAGGGGTGCGGCCAGCCCTAGAAAACCCATCTAGGGTGCGGCCAAGGGGGGGTAGAGAGAGGGGGCGCCCTAGGGTGGGCCTTAAGGCCCATCTGGACCTAGGGTTTGCCCCCCTCCCCTCTCCATGCGCCTAGGGACTTGGTGGGGGGGCGCACCAGCCCCCTTGGGGCTGGTTCCCTCCCACACTTAGCCCACGCAGCCTTCAGGGGCTGGTGGCCCCACCTGGTGGACCCCCGGGACCCTCCCGGTGGTCCCGGTACATTACCGATATCGCCCGAAACTTTTCCGGTGACCAAAACAGGACTTCCCATATATGAATCTTTACCTCCGGACCATTCCGGAACTCCTCGTGACGTCCGGGATCTCATCCGGGACTCCGAACAACATTCGGTAACCGCGTACATACTTTCCCTATAACCCTAGCGTCATCGAACCTTAAGTGTGTAGACCCTACGGGCTCGGGAACCATGTAGACATGACCGAGACAACTCTCCGGCCAATAACCAACAGCGGGATCTGGATACCCATGTTGGCTCCCACATGTTCCACGATGATCTCATCGGATGAACCACGATGTCAAGGATTCCATCAATCCCGTATACGATTCCCTTTGTCTATCGGTATAGCACTTGCCCGAGATTCGGTCGTCGGTATACCGATACCTTGCTCAATCTCGTTACCGGCAAGTCTCTTTACTCGTTCCGTAACACATCATCCCGTGATCAACTCCTTGATCACATATTGTGCACATTATGATGATGTCCTACCGAGTGGGCCCAGAGATACCTCTCCGTCATACGGAGTGACAAATCCCAGTCTCGATTCGTGCCAACCCAACAGACACTTTCGGAGATACCTGTAGTGCACCTTTATAGCCACCCAGTTACGTTGTGACGTTTGGTACACCCAAAGCATTCCTACGGTATCCGGGAGTTGCACAATCTCATGGTCTAAGGAAAGTATACTTGACATATAGAAAAGCTTTAGCATACGAACTACACGATCTGTGCTAGGCTTAGGATTGGGTCTTGTCCATCACATCATTCTCCTAATGATGTGATCCCGTTATCAACGACATCCAATGTCCATGGTCAGGAAAACGTAACCATCTATTGATCAACGAGCTAGTCATCTAGAGGCTTACTAGGGACATGGTGTTTGTCTATGTATCCACACATGTATCTGAGTTTCCTATCAATACAATTCTAGCATGGATAATAAACGATTATCGTGAACAAGGAAATATAATAATAACCAATTTATTATTGCCTCTAGGGCATATTTCCAACAGTCTCCCACTTGCACTAGAGTCAATAATCTAGTTCACATCGCCATGTGATTAACACTCATAGGTCACATCGCCATGTGACTAACATCCAAAGAGTTCACTAGAGTCAGTAATCTAGTTCACATCAATATGTGATTAATACTCAATGAGTTCTGGGTTTGATCATGTTATGCTTGTGAGAGAGGTTGTAGTCAACGGGTCTGCAACATTCAGATCCCTATGTTCTTCGCAAAACCTTATGTCATATCGTAGATGCTGCTATCACGTTCCACTTGGAGCTATTCCAAACTGTTGCTCCATTATACGTATCCGGTATCTCCACTTAGAGTTATCCGGATAGGTGTTAAGCTTGCATCGACGTAACTCTTTACGTCGAACTCTTTATCACCTCCATAACCGAGAAACATTTCCTTACTCCTCCAAGGATAATTTTGACCACTATCTAGTAATCCACTCCTGGATCACCTTTGTACCCTCTTGCCAGACATGTGGCAAGGCACACATCAGGTGCGGTACTTAGCATGGCATACCGTACAGAGCCTATGACAAAAGCATAGGGGACGACCTTCGTCCTTCCTCTTCCTTCTGCCGTGGTCAAGTTTTGAGTCTTACTCAACTTCACACCTTACAACTCAGGTAAGAACTCCTTCTTTGACTGATCTATTTTGAACTCCTTCAAAATCATGTCAAAGGTGTGTGTTCTTTTGAAAGTATCATCAGGCGTCTTGATCTATCTGTATAGATCTTGATGCCCAATATGTAAGCAGCTTTATCCAGGTCTTCCTTTGAAAAACTCATTTCAAACAACCCTTTATGCTTTCCAGAAATTCTACATCATTTCGGATCAACAATATGTCAATCACATATACTTATCAGAAATGTTGTAGTGCTCCCACTCACTTTATTGCAAATACAAGTTTCCAACAAACGTTGTATACCCAAAAACTTTGATCACTCCATCAAAGTGTATATTCCGACTCCGAGATGCTTGCTCTAGTCCATGGAAGGATCGCTGGAGCTAGCATATCTTTTAGCATCCTTAGGATCGACAAAACCTTTCTGATTGTATCACATACAACCTTTCCTTACGAAAACTGGTAAGGAAACTTGTTTTGTCATCCATCTGCCAGATTTCATAAATGCAGCTAATGCTAACATGATTCCGACGGACTTAAGCATCGCTACGGGTGAGAAAATCTCATCGTAGTCAACTCCTTGAACTTGTGGAAAACTCTTCGCCACAAGTCGAGCTTCATAGACGGTGACATTACCGTCCACGTCCGTCTTAGTCTTAAAGATCCATTTGTCTCAATGGCTTGCCGATCATAGGGCAAGTCTACCAAAGTCCATACTTTGTTTTGATACATGGATCCTATCTCGGATTTATCGGCTTCTAACCATTTGTCGGAATATGGGCCCACCATCGCTTCTCCATAGTTCATAGGTTCATCGTTGTCCAACAACATGACCTCTAAGACAGGATCACCGTACCACTCAGGAGTAGTACACATCCTTGTCGACCCACGAGGTTCGATAGCAACTTGATCTGGAGCTTCATGATCACTATCATTAGTATCCTCTTCAACTGTCGTAGGTTCCACAGAAACATCTTTCTGTGTTGCACTACTCTCCGGTTGAAGTGAGGGTTCGACAACCTCATCAAGTTCTATCTTCCTCCCACTCAATTCTTTCGAGAGAAACTCCTTCTCGAGAAAGGACCCATTCTTAGCGACAAACATTTTTGTCCTTGGATCTGAGATAGAAGGTATACCCAACCGTTACCAGTGGGTATTCCATGAAGATGTATTTGTCCGCTTTGGGTTCGAGCTTTTCCTGGCTGAAGCCATAAGCATCGCAGCCCCAAACATTTAAGAAAACGACAACTTTGGTTTCTTGCCAAACCATACGACGTCGTCTCAACGGACTTAGATGGTGCCCTATATAAAGTGAATGCAGCTGTCTCTAATGCATAACCTTAAAATAATAGCGGTAGATCGGTAAGACACACCATAGATCGCACCATATCTCATAAGGTTCGATTACGATGTCCGGACACACCATTACGCTGTGGTGTTCCAGGGGACTTCAACTGCGAAACAATTCCACAATGTCTTAAGTGATTGCCAAACTCATAATTCAGATAATATCCCCTTGATCAGATCGTAGGAACATGATCTTCTTGTTATGATGATTCTTAATCTTCACTCTGAAATTTTTGAACCTTTCAAACGTTTCAGACTTTTGCTTCATTAAGTAAATATACCATATCTACTCAAATCGTCAGTGAAGATGAGAAAATAACGATATCCACCACACGCCTTAATTCTCATTGGATCACATACATCAGCATGTATGATTTCCAATAAGTCACTTACCCGTTTCATTGTACCTGAAAACGAGATCTCAGTCATCCTGCCCATGAGGCATGGCTCGCATGTGTCAAGCGATTCAAAATCAAGTGACTCCAAACGTCCATCAGCAAGGAGTTTCTTCATGCATTTTATGCCAAAATGACCTAAGCGGCAGTGCCACAAGAAAGTGGTACTATCTCTACTACTATTAAACAAGCAAACATATTCAACACTAAACGCACCCAGCCTAATCTACACACAACATTCCCGACCAATCAGAGCCTCACGATTAGGCCGACTAATTTAGATCTAATCGTTAATATAACAACTAATTCTCATCAAAAGTACGTCTAGCGATTTAATGTGGCGGACGAATACTCTGCCGTAGTCCGCACCCGCATTTGTTCAACGAAAGGAAAAAAAGGCACAATATATACACGGGAAACAAACCCGTCCGATCCGCACGAGCGAGGGGCGGCTTCGTCGCACGACGGGTCGCCTGCGCTGCGCCGGTCACGTGCAGCGGCAGGGCCAGCCGATGGCTGCGGGTCAAGCCGACAGCGGCGGCGGCTTATCTTTGGGAGAGGAGGAGAGGGGAGAAGGAGAGGCCGGGAAGAGGTTGAGGAGGTGCTACGCGCCGCCACCTCCACCTCGACGCTCCGCCAGATCTCCACCTCGACGCGATGCGGGTCCTCTGCATCCACTCGCCGTCGAAAACTCCCCCTTGAATTTCGTTTTTGTGGTATGGATCCCTTCCCCTCTCCACCAAATCTTGCTACGTGCCTTCACTGACGCCTCTCAAGCAACGTGTAGCATTGCCTTGCTGGGCGTGTTGTGCTCACATGCTCATCTGTCGCCTCTCCAGCCCAATCGCAGGTGTTTCCCTCCAGTTCGTCATTAACCACCAAAGGACGCACGCGAGCAGCAACTGCCATTCAGAGCCTCACAGGTTTCATGATTGCACACAAGAGATAGATCAAAGGAGCCTACGAACTATGTAACCGAGTGTTGTTTCTTTCCGCCAAATCATCTATTCTTAATTTCCTTATTTCATATTCTGATAAATCATCCTTTGATGTTGATAGGTAAGAGAAACATGTTTTACAGTCTTTCAGATTTCGGTCATCCAAGGGAATTTGGATTCTTTCTCTATCACCATACGTAGAAATGTATGTCAGTGCTAATTGAAATGGTTTAGGAAAATTGAGTTTTCTTTTATCTGTACTGCATTATCAGTCTACGGCAGCCCGTCATGGACCAAGTTTGACCGAGATTTCAAAATTTTGTGGCTTCGTTAAATTGAAAAAAAGGTACTTATATTTCTTGAGGCTCTCGACTGCTCATGTACTATTTCACATTGCCATCTTTCTTACTCATCGCTTACTTGACAGAGATACAAAAGATGGAAAGAGAACACTGCACAACACATACTAATAATGTCGTGTCTAGCGTAAAGTCATACAAACTTTCTGGATAGTTATGCTAATCCAGTCTTATTTGATGAATTTAGTAGGAAATATTCAGTTATGGATCCATTCTATGGGTAGAAATAGAGAAGACATGTGTGCGTGTATGTTTATTCTTGCTTGAATTTGGTGCTGAAGGTGTGAACAGGTGAGTCCTGCTTACAGGTTTCTCTAAAGAATAGTGGCCCCTGTTGTATTAGCCCTTCCTTGCTAGCTTGTTTCCTTTTAGATTTTTGGGGTTTACATGGGTATGTCTATTTTTGCCTCAAGGGCTAAGTGACTGAGGTTGGTGAGCATGTGCAGTGCAGAAGGTGTTAGCTTTCAGATAAACACTAATTGCTATCTTCTCATGGCAGAAATGTGCAGGAAGACGATCCCGTTGGAGGAGATCCTGACGATCATTGAAAGATTAGCTTGGTCTTTTTTAGAAAAGTTGGGTAAAGCAACTACCAAACTATGAATGGATTAAGTCTAAAAGGAAAGCTATTCCAAAACATGATGAGAAGAGCCTCAAGGATCTAAACAGTAAAATACTAACCTGAATGCAGTCATAGAATGTACAGACCATAGGCCGGCCAGAGGCTTCTTTTGAATCTCCTTGTCTTCTTAAGTTTCGCTACTTGCAAGTGCCCTTTACTATCTAAGACAACTAGCTAGAAATTTTGGGTGCCTTAAGTTTGTAAGATAAGGTCTCTCTGGTTGTGGTACAGTTTAGCCATTCTACATATATATATTCTGGCAATATGCTCTTAGTAGTTCATTTTTCCTGTGATGCATTGTATCTTTTTGGTTGATGAATATGATGGTAGTAGCCCATCAAAAAAATACGATAGTCAATTGACTCTTCCTAAAAAGTATAGTGACTGGAAAGCCTACATGGTCTTCCTTTTTTTTTACAGAAGACAGTTCTAGAGATGTTGGTATTATTTGAATATTCGTCTTGCTGCTGAGCACACTACAATTGATCATATCTCTTAATGAGAAGTGAAACACCTTCCATGGTTATTAAAAGGTAGAAGTATGGGAGACGGCACACACATTTGCATAGTACTGGCTGAACCAAATAGTTATCTGAAACCATTACAATTTCGTTCATGGTGACACTGAGAATCCTACAACATTAGTGGCGTGAGATATTTTGTAAGTGTTATATTGATGTGCATTTTTGTAGATTTAGTGACTCCATTTGGTTTTCTAAGTGTGTTAACCAATACAATTTGAATGTGAATTGCTTGCAATTTTGTATAAAACAATTTGGTTGGTGCCGCTAACTCTGCCACACCTAAATTTTGGTCCTAGGTTCGCCACTGCTTGTATGACGGCCTGAGATGCCATGGCCGGCGTGGTGTGACAGTGGTTTACAGCGGCATCAAGATTGTTGGCAAGGACTTCCCACTGAGGATGAGAGGCCGGTGACCAGTGGTCCATGATTCTTCCTCTCTCCCATGTGGAGATGGCATGCCACTCTGTTATGGATGTCAAGGCCTTCCCAATGAGTATTTCAGTTTCCCCAAGTCTCTTTCTGATGGCAAGGTAAAGTTCAGTTCGTTGTTGACCATGTTCATTATATATTTTTGTTAGAGTCCTCGATTCTAAGCTTACATTATAATGTGTTTTAGCCCAGAGATACGATTTTCAAAATGTGTCTGTTGTAGCCAAGGCCATACATCCCCTTCCACCGTTAGTAAATTTGAAGACCCATATTTTAATTCTAAAACCGTAAAATTTTGTACTCACTTGGCAATCCAAGATCTGTTCTGGACTCTTGGTATTCAATCTAAATTATAAGCAGACATGATGCTCAATATTGTGGCACTGAACATCAGGGTGTGTACTAAGTTCCAACTAAGAAAGTTCATTTTGGCCTTTTGCCTTTTTTACGCAGATCAGACTCTGCAAAAGAGTTCCATAATTTTGAGTTTTGTGTAAGAGAAGGTACGCATAATATGATATAGATAGCTTCAAACATGTAGCTATCCCATTAGCTTGAGTTATATTACTAAAGTGGGGATCTGTATGTATAAGTGTAAAAATGTCCTATAGTCATTTTTTTGTGGGGGGGAGGGTATGATTTTCTAAGTGTTGCCTTTGTTGTCTTTACCTAATGATTAACCTGTTAGCAAATAAAAGTAAATAAGTTGTTCCTTATTTTAGTACCTAATTTGACTGCATTATGTTGTTAATCATACCATTTTTTGTTCAAATTTACATCCCCTTGTGAGTCTGCATACCTTGTTTCTAATTATTAAGTTCAGACTGTCCCTTCAAACGCCATGACTCAAGTCTAGGATATGTTAGCATGATGCGTCCACTCCCAACATGATACCAACTTATTTTAATTTCAGGTAGGAAACTATCATGGTTATTATTTTACTCTCTGGATGTTGCACAAATGCTTGAACAATTTCACCCCCTTGTAGATTTCAGTGTAGTGGTTGTGAAATTGTTGATGGAAATGGCTTATTGAGTTGCCAATTTTGAATTGCAGGGACTGGTGAAGCACAAACATGTGATATATGGCTTGGAGTAGACACCAGCTCCATGGTTCCGTTATGCAAGACGTGGCTTGGATTCCCATGCTGCTGAGAACAACCAACGGTGGTCACGCTTGGTTTTGAAATTGGGAAGGTTTAATTCAAGATTTTTATATTTCCCCCCTGTTTTTGCAAGGACATACCATTTTAGGCACTTTGCATCAGAATGCAAGAGCTATGATTTTGCATTAATAAGGGGGAATATTGTAAGTGTACTACATAGCTTACATGGCTAAAGAAAGGAAACTACACTTATGATTTAATTTTGATACTCTTTGACACGTTCGTGAAGTACTGAGTTAAACTTTCTAGAGTATATGTAGGATCACAATTATCAATATGATTGGAATAATCAACTTCAAGTATCCAAAATTTAAACTCGAATTAGACGTGCATTGCACGGGCACGCTTACTAGTCATTATTAACTCTACATCTTTTGGCATTAATATTATCATTATGTGTATTACCATGATCGAGATTCAACGAACCATTGGGTGCATGACCATAAAGGTATTATTCATGTAAACAGAATAACCATTATTCTCTAACTTAAATGAATAACCGTATTGCGATGAACATGATCTAATCATTTTCATGCTCAACGTAGACACCTGATAACATTTATCTAGGTTCAACACTAATCTCGAAAATAGAGGAAGTGTGCGATGGTGATCTCATCAACCTTGGAAACACTTCCAACACACATCGTCACCTCGCCTTTAGCTAGTCTGCGTTTAGTCCGTAGCTTTTGCTTCAAGTCACTAATAATAGCAACTGAACCGGTATCCAATACCCAGGTGCTACAAGGAGTACTACTAAGGTACACATCAATAACACGTATATCAAATATACTTTGTTGAAGTTGCCAGCTATCATATCTACCATGTATTTGGGGTGGTTCCGCTACCATGTGACCGTTCCCGTTACAATAGAAGCACTTAGTCTCGAGGTTTGGGTTCAACCATGGGTTCCTTCATCAGAGCGACAACAGGTTTGCCATTCATGAAGTTTCCCTTCTAGCCCTTAACCTTTTGAAACCAGTGGTCTTGTTAAACCATCAACACTTGATGCTCCTTCTTGATCTCTACTTTTGCGGTACTAAGAACCGCTGACAGCACCGGGATCATCTCCATCCTTTGCATGTCATAGTTCATCACGAAGTTCTAGTAGCTTGGTGATAGTGTCTAGAGAATTCTGTCTACCACTATCTCACCTGGAAGATTAACTCCCACTTGGTTCAAGTGGTTTTAGCACCCAGACATTCTGAGCACATGCTCACCAGTTGAGCCATTCTCCTCCATCTTTTTGGCAAAGGAACTTGTTAGAGGTATCATACCTCTCAACACGGGCATGAGCCTGAAATCCAAATTTCAGCTCTTAGAACATCTCATATGTTCCATGGCATTCAAAACGTCATTGGAATCCCGATTCTAAGCCGTAAAGTATGGTGCACTAAACTATCAAGTAGTCATCAGGACGTGTCTCTCAGGTGTTCACAACATCCACAAACAACGTTGTAGGGGTTTGCACATCGAGCGGTGCATCAAAGACGTAAGCTTTCTGTGCAGCAGTGAGGACACTCCTCGGACTACGGACCCAGTCCGCATCATTGCTTACAATATCTTTCAACTTAGTCTTTCTCTAGGATCGTATTAAACAGGGAGCTACAACGTAGTTATTGGTCTACAACATAATTTGCAAAGGCAACTTAGACTATTGTTCATGATAAGTGAGTTTAACTAATCAAATTACTTATAACTCCCACTCAAATTGACATCCCTCTGGTCATCCGAGCGTGACATGATCCAAATCCACCAACCCAAGTCCGATCATCACGTGAGATGAGGTGGTGTCAATGGTGAACATCTTCATGTTGATCATATCTACTATATGACTCATGCTCGACCTTTCGGTCTTCCGTGTTCCGAGGCCATGTCTGTACATGCTAGGCTCATCAAGTCTAACCCGAGTGTTCTGCATGTGCAAAACTGGCTTGCACCCGTTGTATGCGAACGTAGAGTCTATCACACCCGATCATCACGTGGTGCTTCGAAACGACGAACCTTCGCAACGGCGCACACTTGGGGGGAACACAATTTTATCTTGAAATTTTAGTGAGGGATCATCTTATAATGCTACCGTCGTCCTAAGCAAAATAAGATGCATAAAAGGATTAACATCACATGCAAATCATAAGTGACATGATATGACCATCAACTCGTGCTTTTGATCTCCATCTCCAAAGCACCGGCATGATCTCCATCGTCACCGGCGTAACACCATGATCCCCATCATCATGATCTCCATCATCGTGTCGCCATCGGGGTTGTCGCGCGCCCACCATGCTCTTACTACTATTGCTACCGTTTAGCGATAAAGTAAAGCATTACATAGCGCTTAATGATTGACACGCAGGTCATACAAAAATTAAAGACAACCCTATGGCTCCTGCCGGTTGCCGTATACATCGACATGCAAGTCGATATTAACTATTACAACATGATCATCTCATACATCAAATATATCTCATCATGTCATTGGCCATATCATATCACAAACATACCCTACAAAAACAAGTTAGACGTCCTCTAATTTGTTGTTGCATGTTTTACGTGGCTGCTATGGGTATCTAGCAAGAACGCTTCTTACCTACGCAAAGCCACAACGGTGATATTTAAGTTGCTATTTAACCTTCTACAAGGACCGCCTTTGTCGAATCCGATTCAACTAAGGTGGGAGAGACAGACACCCGCTAGCCATCTTATGCAACAAAAGTCACATGTCTGTCGATGGAACCGGTCTCATGTACGAGGACATGTAAGGTTGGTCCGAGCCGCTTCATCCCACAATACCGCTGAATCAAGAAAAGACCAAGGAGGGAAGCAATCTAAACATCAACGCCCACAAACTCCTTTGTGTTCTACTCGTGATTGCATCTACGCAAAGACCTAGCTCTGATACCACTGTTGGGGAACGTTGCATGGGAAACAAAAATTTTCCTACGCTCACCAAGATCAATCTAGGAGATGCACATCTACGAGAGGAGAGTTGGATCCACATACCCTTGTAGATCGCGATGCGGAAGCGTTGCAAGAACGCGGATGAAGGAGACGTACTCGCGGCGATTCAAATCGCGGAAGATCCGATCTAGCGCCGAACGGACGGCGCCTCCGCGTTCAACACACGTGCAGCCCGGTGACGTCTCCCACGCCTTGATCCAGCAAGGAGAGAGGGAGAGGTTGGGAAGACTCCATCCAACAGCAGCACGACGGCGTGGCGGTGGTGGAGGAGCGCGGGACTCCAGCAGGGCTTCGCCAAGCGCTGCAAGAGGCGAGGAGGGAGAGGGGTAGGGCTGCGCCAAGAAGGAGACTTTCTCGTGTGTCTAGCAGCCCCAAAACCTCACATATATATAGGGGGAAGGGAGGGCTGCGCCCCCTTTAGGGTTTCCCACCCCTAGGGGTGCGGCCAGCCCTAGAAAACCCATCTAGGGTGCGGCCAAGGGGGGGTAGAGAGAGGGGGCGCCCTAGGGTGGGCCTTAAGGCCCATCTGGACCTAGGGTTTGCCCCCCTCCCCTCTCCATGCGCCTAGGGACTTGGTGGGGGGGCGCACCAGCCCCCTTGGGGCTGGTTCCCTCCCACACTTAGCCCACGCAGCCTTCAGGGGCTGGTGGCCCCACCTGGTGGACCCCCGGGACCCTCCCGGTGGTCCCGGTACATTACCGATATCGCCCGAAACTTTTCCGGTGACCAAAACAGGACTTCCCATATATGAATCTTTACCTCCGGACCATTCCGGAACTCCTCGTGACGTCCGGGATCTCATCCGGGACTCCGAACAACATTCGGTAACCGCGTACATACTTTCCCTATAACCCTAGCGTCATCGAACCTTAAGTGTGTAGACCCTACGGGCTCGGGAACCATGTAGACATGACCGAGACAACTCTCCGGCCAATAACCAACAGCGGGATCTGGATACCCATGTTGGCTCCCACATGTTCCACGATGATCTCATCGGATGAACCACGATGTCAAGGATTCAATCAATCCCGTATACGATTCCCTTTGTCTATCGGTATAGCACTTGCCCGAGATTCGATCGTCGGTATACCGATACCTTGCTCAATCTCGTTACCGGCAAGTCTCTTTACTCGTTCCGTAACACATCATCCCGTGATCATCTCCTTGATCACATATTGTGCACATTATGATGATGTCCTACCGAGTGGGCCCAGAGATACCTCTCCGTCATACGGAGTGACAAATCCCAGTCTCGATTCGTGCCAACCCAACAGACACTTTCGGAGATACTTGTAGTGCACCTTTACAGCCACCCAGTTACGTTGTGACGTTTGGTACACCCAAAGCATTCCTACGGTATCCGGGAGTTGCACAATCCCATGCAACGGAAGCAAACTCTTTTAATAAGGTGAGCATGGTAATTAAAGAGAGTTCAAGCAACCAACTAAATAAAAGCTCTTGAAAAGAATAAGCATGAATACTAAGAGCAGAGCACGATAGTAGCTATTAAAAGACAAAGAACACACACAACATAGATAGACATGAAAATTCTATGTAATGTTCTAGGTAGAGGTGGAGCGTGTTTCTCTCCCACATAAAGGAATGCTGGGTTCCGACTCGTTATGAAAAACTAAAAAGAAAACTAAAAGCAAGACGCTCCAAGCATAGCACATAACACATGAAGTGATAAAAATATAGTGGAACGAAAGACGAACTGATAATGTTGATGGAGAAGGGGATGTATGGGGGCATCCCCAAGCTTAGACGCTTGAGTCTCCTTGAATATTTCTTGGGGGTGCACGGGGGCATCCCCGAGCTTGAGCGCTTGACACTCCCGAATCTTTTTATCATCTTCCCTCGCACACTTGAAAACTCCCTTCATACATAACTCATCATAATCTGATTAGCGAGGTTAGTACCCTTAATATAATAATTATACCTTGCTGGAAATAAAGATATTCTTGAAGTTCTACTGTTTCTCAAGATTGCCAAAAGGTTTTTGCAAAGAAAAAGCAAGCTCTTGGTTTGCAAAATGAAGGAAAGGCAAAACATGACATAATCTGTGAAAAACAGAACAGCAGGTTGTAATTGATTTGTTCGGGGCACTTCTGCAACTCAAATCAAAAAACTCAGAACAGACGCACGAAAGAAAATTATATAGAGAACGCTGTCGAAACAATTCAGACCAAAAAGATGATCTGGTGATTTTATACGAATTTTTCTATCCAAGGACAGAATCTGTTTCCTGGACAGCACCTCACAACTTTTGAACTTTCTAGCAATCAGAGGCTATACTTGGCACAAATATGAAAAGCAAAGATACAATGATGATGCTACAGTAGTAAACAACATCAAGACCACTAAAAACTGAAAGAACAAACCGAAAGTAAAGATAACAAGGGTTGTCTCCCTAGAGCTCTTTCTTTATAGCCATAAAGATAGGCTTAAGACTTTAATGATGCTCTCGTAGGAAGAAGAACAAAAGAGAGAATCAAGAAGCAAATACCAAACACATTTAAGCCCAACATGCTTCCTATGCATAGGAATATTGCAATAGAATAATTCATTGAAGCATAAATCAATAAGCATAGGAAGACAAAACAAGTGCAGCTTCAAAACCTTCAACATAAAGAGAGGGAACTTAATATTATTGAAATATCTATAAGCATATGTTCCCTTCTTATAATAATTTTTAGTGGGATCACGAATAAACTCAACAATATAAGCATCACATAAAGCATTGTTACCATGATCCACATGCAAAAAGGTACTCTTACTCTCCACATAGGCATGAAGAGGATAAAACTTAGTATAAAAGAGAGACATAAGCTCTTGCCAATCAAGCAAGTGCGAGTTATCGAGAAGCTTATACCAATCTGAAACCTTATCTATAAGTGATACGGCGAACAATTTCCTCATGACAAACTCCCTTGATACACCTGCAAGCTTAAATAATGAACATAATTGTGACAGATATAGCAAGTGTTCACCGGGATGTCTGTCTCCTGCATAACGATTAGCCAAGATATAATTGATGATACCAGCTGGTATTTTATAGGGCACAATTTCAGTAGGGGGAGGAGCAACCACCACAGGTGTGGGGCGTCTTCCCGCAAGCAACGATCCAATAACAAGGTTGTCCATAAGCATAACTGGTGAAAAGACATAAAGAAAACTGAAAGGTAAACTAACAAGTCTAAAAGCAAAGGTAAAAGATAGCGTGCAACTCCCCTATCCTGAAGAGTGAAGTCCCCGGCAACACTAATAGCTATTCGGCGAATTACTCTCTTGTATTGATCGGCAACTAATAGCTATTCGGCGAATTACTCTCTTGTATGCTACATCTCTCGTTATTGTGCGAACACCCAGTTATGCCTCCAATACTAATTAATTTCTACAACATAATTCGGTTAGCTTGTTATGCTATATGCTTGGGCTATAAAAGATAGATTCACCTAGTCATTACTCGACGTTTGCTAATATTTGTTATCTGGAATGCATCACACATCTTGTACCTGTAAATAAGATGTAGAAGATTGCATCAGTGATGCAGCCAACTGTCAAGAAGCATATAAAAGGAATGCTAGTGATAAAGGTTGCCAATTACTGTGGCAGGATTGCAGCAAATATACCATGCCCATGCCGCTGAGGCCTTCTGCGCACAAACACAAGGCTCGTTGTCAAGGTAACCACATATATGTTTTTCATTGTGCATGTACGTTAGCAAGGTGGTTACCTGATCTCCGGACCTATGAATTCTGTTGACCACTCGAATGAATGAAACGACAGCAGGTCCAGCATGGCTGCCTGGGGTATGGTAAGAGGTACTTGGGTAGCCAGGATGACTTGCCCATGGAACCGGGTGCCCGATAGCCCAGCTCTCAGGGGAGGTTCACAGGCAAATCATCCTTGGCTATCGAAGATGTCCTCTTACCTCCATGTAAGACCTCACTTGTTCCTAATGCTGACTAACAGATTTACTGATGGTACCTGCATGACCTGCCTCGCCATGTATTTATAAGCTAGGAGGCCAGGAGCCATGGTGGTGAGGTAGAGCTATGACTTTTGCATGGCAGCGTGTTTGACACACTAGAGTGGGAGAATCTTTGCCTTTGACAAGTAGAAAGCGCGGATCGATCAACCAGGCCAGATAACCAAATGGGATGTGAAAGATTTGTGTATCTTGCTGGCTTTATTTCCTTTTCGGCGAGCATCCAGGGATTTGGATTTGAGATGGAGCTACTGAGGTTGGTTGACCAGTGCAGTGCAGACAGACAAGCCCGGCCGGCCCAGGTTCCAGTTGGGTTCCCTATACCGACATGGAATATGTGCATGTGGAGAAGAACATTACCACGGTCTGGCCGGCCGATTCGGATAGGGCGGTGATAAGGATGAGGTGAAGGGTGGTCGCTGTGGAAAGGGACGATTGAGCAGTATTAATTCGGACACTCTAGGAGTCGAGTCTTCCACTGGTCCCGTGCAGTGCATGCCCCAAACTCGACACGTTGCAGGCAGGCCACTAGTCCAACACCGGTGTTCAGTTGCCGTGGGATCGCATCGAGCTCCATGAGATCAGATACGTCCGTGTGAGAGTGAGGTCCTAGCAGAGCACATGGTTCGTACGGCGGGACACGTGATGAGTCGAATCTCGTTTGACGTACTAATTTCTTATCAGGTTTGCTATTTCACATCTAGATGTAAGATATTATCTCACATCTAACCCTCTCGTTCTTGATTTTTTTTAAAGTCTCCCATGAATTTTTAAGGATAAGAGAGTTAGATGTGAGATAATTTCTCACATCTAGATTTGATATAGACAGACCCCTTAGTTTTCACCGCGCGGTAGAACGGAGCTTTGAAATTTTTATTATTAGTTTGGAGAAGAAGTACCGGGACTAGTTGCAGTAGCTAACACTAGCAGGCGAGGGGAGGAACGAGTGGTGAACATACACAAACACAAGAGGAGATGCCTACGATAGTAAAAATCGAGCTATGTGCTATTCACGACGAGTGACTTTGTATTGTTCATCTCTCGGACTCGGTGGGTTTGAATTTTTCTGATGCAATAGATACATACTGTGTCAATGTTGCTACAAAAATTCAGTTTTTTGCCTTAACACTCTTTGTAGCACGGTAGCATTTGAACACTCTGGAGTTTTCAACCTAATTCCAATTTTTTTAAACCCTTAAAAGATTTGGGTTTTGCGGTCTAAGCTTTTAGCAATTACAGGTCTGGTACTTTTTTTTGACGCGTCAACGGCGGGCTCAGGGCCGGTCCTGAGATTTTGGGGGCCCGGGACGAACATAAAACTGAGGACCCTTTCATATAAAATAGCATAGCAGTAATAATTTATATACATATGAAACGTTAGCAATAAACTTGTGCATGCATCTAAAAAACAATTTTTATGTCGAATAATATTTCTTTTTCTATTTTTCGCTACCAGACACATATACTTTTTAAACTTCATATGAAAGCTTGAACAATGCAAGCTATATATGCATGAATGAATATGAAGAAAAAATACTTAATCATCATAGATTCAGGTTTCTAAAATCCTCGCAGTACACTTAGAATGCTAATATAGGACAATTGTCGGCGCTGCATGCATGGAATAGGGGCAACGCCAGTTATGGGGTTCTTCTAGACCTATGTTTGTGAATCTTACAAGATGCATCACGATCAAGTGGCGGAGCAAATCGCATCACGCAATGCAACAGACCAGCGACCGTGAACTCATAAATCTAGACAGTACAAGGAGAGAATGAAAAACTGTAGATATCACAAACCTTTGATCGGTCAGATCTCGGCAATAACGCGATATGGATTTTTGTCTGGCTCCGGCAGGAGGCGCTCGGCGACGTGCGTGTGCGTCCAGCGACTGGAGACCCGACAGCGGAGCGGAGTTCGTCGGCCTACTCTGCACCCTGGCAGCGGTTCGTCAGGCGGCAGCACCTCGCCTCGCGATCGGGGGCGTGGGACAGGGAGCGTAACGACTCGCCCTCAGAAGGAAACTCACGGCTGCAGAAATTTCTCGCGATCCTCGTGGACTCGCTGCATCTCAGCGTGTACGTGGGTACTGCCAACCCCTGCGTGGCTGCTAGGCCCTTGCGGCTGATACAAGTCCTAATTGATCAGGTCTAATACGAATTAGCGTCCATGCCTACCAGGCCCATAGGCTATGTGCGACCTGACGGGGCCCCCTGGACCTTGGGGGCCCGGGGCGGTCGCCCCCCCTGCCCCCCCTTAGGGCCGGCCCTGGGCGGGCTTACGCCTGCCTGAACCTTTATTTCCAACCGTCAAGGTGTTACAGATCTTAAGGAGAACACAGGGTACATGGGGGGGGGGGACAAAATTACATGCAACGGATGGCTAAATTCTCCCGGCAAGGTGGAACAACATGGAGCTCCAGTCCCGGAGCCGAATTTGCTTTTGAATATTATTACAGCGGTGTGACCATAGTTTAAGATCGTCCGTAGCGGAGCCTGCCACATCATGAAGCTCAAGTTGTATATTCCGAAAAACCTTGGCCTTCCGTCGCTTCCAGATATTCCAGAGAACGGCCAGAAGAACTGTTGATCTAGTTTTGTTGTGCCATTCGCCCTCCCATGCTTGGGGCAGCCCCCGCGGCGCATCCGGACAGAGGCTGTCTAGCTCCCCCCAAAGTGGAGCGAGGTGCGGACATCCGGAAAGGAGGTCGTTGATGGATTCACATTGGTAGCAGAAGGGGCACGCGGCGGAAGTGGCAATGCCCCGTCTGAAACGTCGTTCATTCATGAAGATGCGGTCCTTGCAGGCAAGCCAGAGGAAGAGTCGGCATTTATTTGAGGCGTAGTTTTGCCAGATGGCCGGGGCGAGCGTGTCTGTGGGCTTTGACCTCCAAACCGCTTGGTAAGCCAGCTTAGCGGTGAAAGGTTTCCGAGCGTCCCTTGTAGTTCTCCTGTCAGCAACCTGCAAATTCAAGTTTACCGTGACCAATATAGTGCGTAGTTCAAGAAATTCGCATTCGGCTGCGTGAGACAACCTAGGTGCTAGATCGAAGGTTAGGTTGTTCGATGCCAAAGCGCGTGCCACTGAAATGTGGACTCGGTTGGAGTGTGAAAACAGGGCCGGAAATTGTAAGGCTAGGGTTTGAGATGAGTGAGGGAGCCAGAGGTCGAGCCAAAAGGAGGTAGTGACTCCATTACCGATGCTGACCCTGGTGGTGTCACGGAAGAGGGCAAGGCCTTTCATAATTCCAGGTCTAGTACTTAGCATTTTTGCCTTCTCATGAGCTTTATCTCTTTTTTCTCCCTGAGAATCTTCGCAGCAAAAAATAAAAATAAGAACACTACTAATAGTATGACTTTTCTAGCTTCCTTCAAAGTGATATGCATCCATAACAATATAGAAATACAAATCTTCCTTTTGTAAATGCCGTCTGTTTTCTCTCCTTTTGTTTTTATCGTGCGGACTTGTCATCAATAATTATTTCTTCTTCCATGGAATTAGTTATTTAAATCATGAATGATACAGTCTCACCATTAAGACACATTTAGATGGAAAGCCAAGATACATTTAAACAAATCATCGTCGATGCATGAGCACTGGATTGCTCTACGGCATCAGAATGGTAGTATAAAGTATGTAATGGTTTTGTATGGTGGACTTGTACGAATGATGTGGTTATCGTGCTACTGTATAAATGCATGCTTACAGTAGGTACACAATTTCTCAACCTATAACTATTTCGAAATGTCTACTAAGAACCCTTTGATCAAAATATTTGGCAGAACCTCGTCAGCGGGCAGGGAGCTCCCGCATTGCATCATGAAGAACAGAGTTGGTCCAGTTAATGAAGAAAACCGGTCCAAAAACCATACATGGCATCGGTTAATTATGGGAAACCGCCAAAGACCACACACACCGGACTAGCACTCGAGGGACGTCGTCCGAGCCAGATACAAGGGTGACGAGGCCCGGCGCCATCGTCAACAAAACATACCCGACCAAGACAACCTCTACAACCTCAAAAACATGCCTGCAGCTAGATGTGCGCTCGCATCTACCCTGTAGAAAAATGAGATCAACCATTGACCTCCACCAATGCACGAATTGCCTGGATCATCATCGGTGTAAGCGGTTTCTTGTACATCCGTAGATAAGAATTCATCTTCTCTTGCACATCCTCCTCGGAGACTTTTTTAGATGTCCCCCCCTTCGGTAGTTCCCTATAAGCCTCCGCCAACCTATATTCAACGCGTTTGGCAATAAAAATGTTGCAACTTCTGTTCTTCTTATCCAAACGTCCACTACGCCTCTTGAAATAAGTAAGTGCCCCTTCAATCTGCACATGAACCGGTTCTTCGAGCAAGGACCACGGCGCTGCGCAACTAAAACTGCTTAGGAACTCATCCATCAAGGTGGTTGATTGCATGCCAATGTCACCAAGTGGCTCCTCAAACCTAGAAGACATCCTATTGGTAGTGCCCCCTGAATCAAGCGTCACTGAAGAGGAGACAAAGGGATGCACCTCTCCAACCAAATCAACAGGCAAGGCCACCTCAATCTGCTTCAAACCATTACTCGATATGACTATCTCAGCAACCTTCGCTTGCTCCACATCACCCTGAATCACCGTCTCGTGCAGAACTGCATCCGATCACTCTTCAGTGACGCTATCAATTGGATGGCTATCAATGAAAATGATTATTTTCAAGCCAATTGGGTTGTACTCACCGCAAACAATATGTGTGCACACAAACCTACTTCAGGTGGAGATCGAGGTGATCTCGGTTCACATCACGGTGACAATCGACCGAGCTATATTATTTTCCAACAATATTTTTCCGAAGACATATTAGATGGTCGCGGCTTGGTAGAGGTGCACCGGAAGACGTGGCTTGGCATGCATGACCAACGGCTTGGCCAGAAACACGTCATGCTCTGACTCGCAAAGATCTATAGCCGCCAATCCTACTGGCTTGCTCCAAGTGAACCCTTGCAGAAGCCTGCCGAAGAGCATCATGCACATGGCCGTCCCAAGCGATGTCGCCACGCACCCACGACGGCCGGTGCTGAAGGAGATGAACCTCAGCTCATTCTCCGTGAGTGCCACATCATCCGTGGTCGTATGAATGTGGCGCTCCGGCATGAAGCGGAGCGGCTCATCCCAGATGGCCGGGTTCCTGCCGAGTCCAGTGCGGCTGAGGATGACATGGCTTCCCTTGGGTATATGGTAGCCGGCGACGTTAGTGTCGGCGAGCGCAACATGCGGCACATTGAAAGGCGCGACGGGGTGCAGCCGGAACACTTCTCGGATGCACGCCTTGGCGTAGCGGAGCTGGGGGATGTCAGACTCCTGCATCAGCCGCTCCCGGCCCACCACGCGGTTCATCTCCTCCATCGCCTTCGCCATCACCTCCGGCGCATTCGCCATCTCTGCCAGGGCCCACTCCACCGCGTTCGATGGGTTGTCCACCGCCGCAAAAGTTATGTCCTACCATGTCAGCAATGCATCAATTAGTTAGTCAACTCTTTTTTGCACCTTGTAAATGTTTGACATGCGCTGACCATCCATGCATTTGTGACTTCATAATATTGTGAAGTGGTTAGCAACCTGAGACTGTGCTTTGATCTCCTCGATGGTGAGCAGCGGCTTCCCCTCGGCGTCTTTGAGCGTGATGAGCACGTCGAGGAAGTCATCAAGCTCCTTCCTCTCGCCGGACTTCCACTGCCCCCACCGCTCATCGATGACGGCGTCGTGCAGCCGGTTCATGGTTGCGTTGGCCTCCATGACCATCTTTTCATGGCCGTCAAGGTCGAAGCCGCGCAACCAGGGGAGGTAGTCGGAGACGCAGAAGGCGTAGAGGAGCCCGAGGGAGGTGAACAATGCGTCCATGTGCTCCACCTCCATGGGCCCCGGCCCGCCATCGCGGCGTCCCGGCTCGCCGAAGTACCGCTTGCCGAATAGGAGCCGGCGGATGACGTTGCCGCAGTAGTGTCTCGCCACGTGCCTCACGTCCACGGCGCCGCCGGCCGACGAGAGCACTTTGGTGGTGGTGTTGGCAAGGTTGTAAACGTAGTGGGTGAGGTTGTCGGCCTCGTCGGCGCGGCGGTCGTGGAGCCACCGGTGGCGGGAGGGGCAGATGATCTCGGAGGTGAGCACGCGGCGCATCTTCCTCCACTGATCGCCGAACGGCGACAGCACGGCGTTCTTGTAGCCGAGGCTGAAGGCGGCGGAGGCGAAGGTGAGCGGGCGGGAGGCGAAGGTGGCGTCCTGCTTCCGGAGCACCTCGCGGGCGATGGTGGGGCAGGCGACGGCGACCACGTGGACACCGCCAAGGCGGACGCAGACGATGTCGGTGCCCAACTCCTCCATCGTGCGGTGGATCCAGCGGAACGCGGGCTTGTTGATCATCATCTCCGGCAGGCTGCCCACCACCGGCCACGGCGCAGGGCCGGGCGGGAGCGGGAGCGTGTGCGGCTTGCTGGTCTTGCGCCTGAGCCGGAGGACGAGGTAGATGAAGGTGAGCAATAATAGCACCAGCATTGTGGAGGCTCCCAGCTGCTCCATTGCCATGCTAGCTAGCGAGCGATGTAAGTTGGAGCAAGGCAACTAGCATGCACGCATGGCTTTATTGGACGCAGAGATCTGACCAGTAGTGGCCACAAGATCAGACACAGCTACGACGCGCATGCACATCCTAAACGCGCTATCCCAAGGTGGCCCGCTAGGTTTCTCACTCTGATAGCAAGTTTACACCCCATGAGACATTTTAGGGAATACATTAAGTGCAGTGTGGCTCCAAGAGAAGGGACAGCTTAATTCTGGGACTTAAACATACAACGGGAAACAGGCGTGCAGCAGGGTGGCTAGGATCCAAGACGCTCAAACGTGACGACGTACTCTCAAACGTCACAAGACGCCATCAACAAGGAAATCAAACCTTGTACTGCTCCGACAAACTTAGCTTGCTCCGCACGAACTTAGAGCATCTCCAATAGATGATTAAAAAATATCATCAAAAAATAATTTTTACATAATAAAAAACGTCCAACTCCAACAGATGATGTAAAAATAGCTAGTGCTCCAATGGGTGATGTAAAATTAAAGATGGTGACGACCGGCGTCGACGGCTCCTCCTCCATGGTTGGCGACCGGGCGGGAGGTGGTGGGGGAGGAGACGCAGCACGAGCAGCAGCCGTGGACGACGATGTCGAAGCAACAACAGCTGCGGCCGCCTTCGTCTTCTTCGCCAGGGACGAAGCCACAACAGGGTCGGAGGAGGCGTCCATGGGGATCCAGTGGCGGCAGGTGGGCAGCCTTCTTCCTCGCCGGTGGCACCATTCCAACGGCGGCCGAAGGACATGGGGCTGCAAATCCACTCGCCAATTGGGGCAAGCATGGCAGCGACGGCAAGACCGACGGCAGACGCGGAAGTGGCCATGGTGCGGAGTGGCGTAGGCGGCCGAGGAGTCAGAGGACGCATCCATGGGGATCCAGTGGCGGCAGACGGGTAGTCAGGCGTGGCAGTTGGGGCTGCAGGCGTTTTGGTCGAGTTTTACTAGACAGGCCCAAGTGATGCGAATTTGCATCAGCGGGTGATGTATTTTACATTTGGAGCAAAAGCTAAGTAAATTTTTTTACACCAGCCCAAACCCAGCGCAGTGGAGGGCTGTTGGGGGCGTCGGAGGAAGCAACAGCCAATCCTATTCCCTCACGTATCCTTTTTTCCACCCAATCACTTTTGCCCGGCGACTGTCCTGTGAGCACCATCGGCTGGAAAAACGTCCTCGCGTTTCATTCGGCCAAAGATTTTCTACTACCTAGTTGAGTTGTTGTCCTTGTAGCTGGAGGCTGCTCGATGTATGCATGCATGCACGCATCAGCCCTATCACCACCCTGATCACCATCATGGTCCACGCATGATTTGCGGACCCAACCACACGACATGGCCGGCCGGGAGCAATGTATTTTTATGCGAGTTTTTCTTTTGTCAAAGTGAACATTCTTATGCTGCACCATTGGTTATGAGAACAGTTACTTAATTGAATGATTTGGGAGTTTCTCCTCAGTTTGTCCATATGGACGTAATGGCGTGCGCGAAGCCTTTGTCATCTTCCCTGCGTCCGGTACGGGCGTAGTACTGTCCACAGTACGTACGAAGCGATACACACATGGATTGCTTACAGGCCGTGGCGGGATGGACGGACGACAACTAAATTAGATCGATGATCGTGGACAGCATCCAGCAGGGGACAGACGTACGTACGTACTTACGTATGTATGACATCTTTATCGAAAAATGTAAGTATGACATTCTCTCATTGCTGAAATTCGGTCAACTTTACATGGAACATATTCTTTCCAAATTTATGCATAAATTCGGGTAAGAAACATTAGCTTGTGCATAAATGTGCTCTTTTAGATTTTCCATAACGAGCATGCAGTTATGCTAGCGTCATTTTTCAACAAATAGGAGTATTGTGTCATGCAGTCATGCTAGTGTATATGCTACCATTGCATGGTAGAGCAATTTATTTTCAACAAATAGGGACCAACCACACACGCTATGTTGTGGTGCAATGTCTATGCCCAACATTGAAGACATTTCACGAGGGAAGAATGTGTGCAATACCCGCCCGTCACACACACTATACTGTGGTGCACATGCCCGTCGAGGGGCATGTGTGAACGTTGCGACCGCACAAGGCCCCCAAAATCATGGGGCCCCGATCGCAGCAAAAATAGAAAAACCAGGAAAGCTCATCCCCATCAAGCGAAAACCAGATAAAACCTCCTCCGTACAAGTTCATATTTTATCCCCAACACAGACTTGTACGTAGCGTCTTCTCCGCCTGTACTCACATTGTCATTAGGATTCAGGAGCACAAGGGCGCCTGGGGTTCCAACTTCCCCTCCTGCCACTCCAGCAGTCAGTCCCGGCCAAACGTGCCCCATGCCAGACTTCCACCTCCCCATCCAGAAATCTCCCCCGTCTCCCGCGAATTCCCATTGCCCCGACCAGGTAAAATCTCTACTCTACTCCTTCTTTCTTATGATTTTTTATTTCTATAATTGTGCAATTGTCGCATATAGTGAGATTATATGCTTTTCTTGCATATTTTGTTTGGGAATTATGAAGATTTCTTGCTTTGGACTGTATATTGTGACTGAATTAAACCTGGAATAGAATATGTTTGCAAGTTGTTAGTGACAATGCCCGTATGAAAAAAATTATTTTTTTATTCTAGGGAAAATGACAGTACAAATTTGATCTGTCACATTATGTGTGATCTGCTGCTCACGCCTGACAAGTCAACACCTGATGAATGTCGTATACAATCGATCACCGTTGGCATGACGTCAGACACCGAAGGAGCTACCACTCCGCGCTTGTATCCGCCTGCTGACTCGACTTGGATTCAAATAATTCTTTAGTTATATGCTCGAGTTATATTGGTTCTTTAGTAATATGGAGTTTTTAAGGCTTTAGGGCCTTGCTTTCTATTTCGCACCGGGGCCCCAAATTCTTGGAGACGGCCCTGGTGGTGCATATCATACACGTTTAATAACAGCAAACTATGTGCGGTGTTGTATCTGTCGCACACGTTTTGTATAAACAAATGTGTGATAGGGTGCCTATCACACACTGCAATAGCGCACTAATTGCAATGTGTTCATCATCACACGCGTTTGGTGACAAAGAAATGTGTTTCCTGTAGGGATACATTGCACATGTTTTGCTTTCTAAAACATTGGAATCATAATGACGAATATAACTGGTTTTCCCCCATAATTTAATCCTTGCAACTAAAAAATTCTTCAAAATTTAAATTTGAAAGTAGGCCATCAACATATTTCATATCCATCATACGTACCAAATTTACATAGGTTCAACAATCATTGCATAATTCGGATCACGGTAGCGTATATTCAAGCATTACAGAAGAATCAATTAATAGAAGAACCAATTAATAGAAGACGATAAAGAGAGAGGTGAAAGACATTCTTTTTTTTTCTTTTGACGTGAGGTGAAAGACATTCTGGTTGTTGGTGTAGGTGAAGAAGTGTAATGTCAATAGTTTGCCCTCTTCCCTGCCAAAGGCACGCAGAACTTTGGTCCAACCACTTGTGATGACCACCTTCCATGCTTCACCGTCTTGAGGAAGGCTTCTAGTTTATCATAGTAGTCAAGGTGAAATATTTTAATTTACGTTGCATAAACACCATTGACGTTGTTTGCGAGGTAATCTTCAATAAACTTCTCTGGGAAGCACTGAAAATGAAAATATTTTGATATTGCTGCTGAAATAGTTATTGTGGGCAGGAAAAAAGGCTTTGTAGTTCTTATGATCCTAAATTTCATTGTTATCTTGGATAAAGCATAAATAAAAAGTTTAATGTCATCACCCATCTCTTTATCCTTATGATCATTCTTATTTCCTCAATTGATATTGGTTCATGAATATCTCCTTTTTGTCATATGAAAAAGGATCTAAGCGTGGATCTATACCCCCTAACATACGCACATACATGCAAGAACTATACATTATAAAGTAAACTGCAATTGGACATTCTGTAATACTAGGACAATGCACGTGTGTTGCAACGGGATATAAATATTTTAGTACGTTAGCTCGTGATTTACCTGTCCATATAGATGCAAGTGTGTAAATAAATGTTTATCAAATGCTACACGTATTTATCTTCAATTAGTTTGACGACAAGTTTGATAAGTAAAAGTTGGATAGTTAAATTTAGATGGAATTGATCAAGAAGGTAAGTAAATTAAGATGGTTGATTAGTATGGGGGAAAGCTACGGACAAAGGGCATGGTGCGGTCAAAAAATCGACTGGACGAAAAAAAAACGATGAAGGTACGTGGTGCGACCAGAAAGAACCGGTTGCGAAAGCATTCTCCCAGCAGGAAACGGGACGCTTCTCTTCTTGTAAGTAGTATACTATGTAAACTAAATTAAAATGTATTAGATCACTACTACAAAGGTAGGTAACAACCCCTTGTGTTGCACGGGGTGAACATTATGTATGGGTGGATGATGTATTCATGTTGTGCTATCAAGAATGAACAGAACCAAAAATTTCAATGTGATTAACCTTACTTTTGTTAAGCATCATGTAACGCATGTATTTTTTTTCCAATATACAGATATATAGTTGGTATATGGTTAAATGCCTCATGCTATATGTCATGAGAGCCTAACCCAATTTCCTTTCCGCCAATAAAAACAATATAATATGTTGAATATGTATCACAAAATATCACTACAAGTCCACATATCAGGAGCAACCTCTTGCAATATTTACCTGGCTATTTTGAAGGCCGGCCTATAATCTGACATGTCACGTTGATTTTGCATCCATTTCACAAAAGTGTTCGCCGCTATTACCTGAATGTATGCGTGATAGAACATGCCAAAAAATAATAAAATTATGCAACACAGAATGGTCTCAAATTTATGAATCCCTTGCTCGGAATTCAATCATTTACCCCTGGAAAGATGTGAGGAAGACGAGCCAATCGAGGAGATGTGGATCTACAGTAGAGAGGTGCAGAAGGAGGCGGAAAGGACGTGCCGACAGGTGCTCTCCGTCCAGACCCATCCACGACCGACTATGAAACAACAAGAGACTGTCTATTTGACATTTGACTGTTTTTCAATTCGAAAACAGTCAAATTTCCTGGCCAATCAACACAGTACACATGTATTAGCAGTAAAATCAGAAAATAGAAAAAGAACGCCTAAACGGGTCGGGTAAACATCCCACCCGGTTCGTCCTGGACAAACAAACCCCCCCTCTTGATCCAGGGACACATAGCACATGCCAGCAAGCTTGCAACACACGCAGAGACCAAACCCCTCCACAAAACACGCCCCTCCCCCTCAACCACTAGACAGATCTCACCTAACAGAGCTAGAACAAATCTGGGAGCCGCCCATGGGAGAGGCGACCATGGCAGATCGGGGAGGAGGAGGAGAAGTAAGAGCAAACATAAAATTCAGAGAGGGGGATGTACCTGATGAGGAGCAGCAGGGAGATCAACAACACGATCATCTACAAGTCAGCAAAAACAGTTGAACACCAACTCCCTCATCCATCATCTCTCTTCACCTCTTGCAAGAACAAAAAACTGAAGGAGTTTCCTGCATGTACAAAACAAATAGATCAACATCAGAAAACATCCCAGAAAAATCCACAATGTAAAAAACCAGAAAATTACAGTCTAAACCCCCATGTAACTAGTCTTTCCTACTCCATCCGTTCCAAAATATAAGAACTTTTTTGACACTATAGTATTAAAAACGCTCTTATATTTTGGAACGGAGGGAGTAACAGTTTACACTGTAAATTCCCCATAAATTCCAGTGTAAGCATGTAGACAAACGATGCAATTACAATGTAAGTACACAAATAACTACAGTGTAAATCATAGACATCAGAAAAGATGAACATCAGAAATTACAGTGTCCATTTCTAGTGTAAGTCCTAGAAATTACAGTGTAAATCCTCATGTAAACTAGTCAAGTTCCAGTGTAAATCCTAGAATTTTACAGTGTAAATCCCCAAGTAAACCCAGTCAATTTCCAGTGTAAAACCCAGAAAATTACAGTGTCAAATTTCCAGTGTAATCCCCATGTGAACTAGTCAAAAATTCCAGTGTAAAATCCATGACAATTACAGTGTAAATCCCCATGCGAACTAGTCAAAAATTCCAGTGTACAATCCCAGAAAATTACAGTGTAAATCCACATGTAAACTAGTCAAATTCCAATGTAAATCCCAGAAAATTAGCGTGCAAATCCCCATGTAAACTAGTCTTGCACCTCAAAAATTCCAGTGTAAAATTCCAATAAATTCCAAAGAAAAGAAATGATGGAATTACATTGAAAAGTATACACTGTAAAATCCCCATAAACTCCAGTGCAAGCATGTAGACAAAAGATGTAGTTACAGTGTAAATCGTAGACATCATAAAAAAATCCCCATGTAAATCCAGTGTATATCTAGTCAAAAATCCAGTGTAAAATCCTAGAAAATTACAGTGTAAATCCCCATGTAACTAGTCTTGTACCTAGAAATTTCAAGTGTAGATTTCCCATAAATTCCAGAGTAAATAAAATGGTGTAATTACATTGAAAGAACACTTTAGAGAGTAAAAAATGCAGCGAAGACAAATGATGTACTTGAAGTGTAAATCACATAGTAAACTAAACTGTAAATGCAGACTTACATTGTAAAAAAAAAATTACATTGTACCTACCTGGAAATTTTCCACTGTAAACCCCCTAGAAATTCCCCTGTGAAATTAAACATGTAAAAATCCAGTGCAAGACTAAAGGGTTTTTACACTGTAGTTACCTAGTAAATTGGAGTGCAAAACCCCTAAAAAATTACAGGGACTATCTCCTGCCCCTCTCCCAATAGAAAGAAGCATTTCAAAAAAACTTTCATCTATTACTAAATGTTTTGCTGCTCATGATTATGTTAACACTGGCATTCTACTTTCCAAATGTCACAGGGGAGGAGCGTGATGAGCGTAGTTACTGAAGAGGATCTACTAAGATTGTCACAGGAAGAACTCATACGTCTGGACAACACCCCGATACCTAGAAGACAGTCCATCAACAACACCAGAGAAGAACTTTCCAGAATATCTAGTGAAAGTAACACAGGAAGGGTAATCACTAGGTCGTTTCTGTCTCTACAAAAACAAGAAAAGTGAAACACATATCAAATTAAGCTTTAAAAAAGACGAGGAAGAACACAAAATAATAACATATCAATCACTCAAATAATAACTCAGATTACTACATATTAATTAGTAAAATACACTCTGAAAACCCTACTACTTACATATGAATAACAAGAGCAAGAAAAAAAGAAAAAACATAAAGGAAAATCATAGGAATTGCAGAGCAAAAACTCTGACGGTAAAATTACACTGCAAGTATATCAGAAAATACATTGACTAAGAATTGGAATTAAACTGGAAAATCACATGAATATTATAAATGCAGTGAAAACATAACAAAAAATTGAGGGCAAGCACACGAACTACAGTGTGAGAACATGAAAAAAACATGATTAAGCACGCAAATATTTACGGATGAAAAAAGTACTGAAACTACACATTAATAGCTAAGCTTACAACACAAAGCAAACTGAAAAAACTGTGGAGGGATGTAAAGACTGACTGCATAGCTCGGTTGCAGGGCTAGAACATCGGGGATTACATAAAAAACACAGTCAGATAGATAAAATATAGCAGTACTAATCTCTAAAATTATGATACACTGAGAAAAAACCTAAACCAGAGGAAAGAAACATCTACTCCCCAAATAAAACATTCTCTGAGAACACGCATTAAAAGAACAACAAAAGTAATTAGGAACTGACCACATTCCTCCTTGAAGCAGATGATAATTTCCTCTTCAAGCATTTTACTTTCTAAAAATAACAAAAATACAACCATCACCCAAAGGTCAATACGAGAAATGAAAATAAAATGAGAAGTGCAAGATAAAGTAAAACACACTCGATTAAGATAGAACTTAGGAAGATCTATGTCAAACCCTCCTTCGTCACCAGATAATTCCTGTAAAAAGAAAAGACAAACCAACATAAATAAATCAACCAACAACTAAAATAAAAGAAGCAGAAATAAAAAATTACCAGAGACATAGGATAAGAACCATCTTCTGCAAAATCATTAGGCACGAAAGGTTCACCCCCAGAATCTGCACTCTCTAAAGAAGATACTAAAGGAACATCCCGATGAGAGGCTTTCCGTAGCTTACCCATTTAAACCTATGAACAAGAAGGAGGACAAAAAGGGAAAAGGAAGTTAAATAACAGTGAAAGGCATCCAAATTAAAAAAATCACTGTAATCTAACTGTCAATGATAGTACTGAACCATAGAAACTATAGAGTAAAATTGGCGAAAAATAAAGTTAGTTGAAGCATTTGAAAAAGTCCTATAGTACCAATCCAAGCAGAGTAGAGTGAAATTGTTGGGTAAAACTACATTCAAATTACACTTTCAATCCACTGTAATTACACTAGGACAATTCACACTGGGATAAAATTACACTGTAAATAATGTGTAGCTGACGCTGTAAAACTTGGGACAAATTACATTGTAAAAATTGGATACATTACACTAAGTGCAGAACAAATTACACTATAAATTTGGGACAAATTACTCTGTAAACATTGGGTACATTACACTGAAAATGCAGGACAAATTACACTGTAAACTTGGTACAAATTACGCCACGATTACACTGTAAAATTTGGCTAGAATACACTGAAAAGTGCTATACATGAAGGGGGGCATGTACATAATCCCCAACTTCCTTTAGAAAATTACACTGAATGCGCTGGCACAAATTACACTGAAGTTAAAATCAAAAATACATGCCTGCTTGAACTCAAAACATCATACAAAAACATCTGAGGTCAATTACACATCAGCATGAGAAAAACCTAACTCTATATAGGCACAAAAGCAAGCTACACAGCTGCATACAGCAGCAATCACCAGGACATAATAGACCAGAACACAAAAGTCCATGGAATTACGGACCTAAGGGGGTCACATCTACAAAAATCCCCCAAAGTACAACAACCCATGGACAAGAGATAGGAAAAAAACCACCGCATCTACAACTACATCAGCGGCGCGGGGAGGCGCACAAATCACGCACCACCACCTCCATCAGGGGGTCAACCATAAAATCATGCAGCTATTATGCATCTCCAACTACAAAACGGGTGCTCGGGAAGACACACAAATCACGCATCTCCAACTCCGGCAGGGAGTCAACAAAAATCATGCATCTACAACTACAACCACGGCATAAACAAATCAGGCATCTCCACCTCCAGCAGGGAGTCAACAACATCATGCATCTACAACTCCAACAGCGCGCGAGACGACAGGGGCACGACGACAGGGACGACATGAACTCACCTAGGTTTAGAACCAAAAGCAAGCAAAAAGCACACGGGCAGAGAGTGGAAGAGAGCGGGAGAGAGGAACAACCAACCATGACACCGGGGATTGGAGAGAAAGGGAACCAAACTCAAAATCGAGCGGCGAGAATCGCCATGGACGGAGAGAATCGCCTGTTGTGCTGCGCCGCTTGAGCTCACCCTCGAGCTTATCGAAACAGAGCATCCAGAAGGGGGAAAGAGGAAAAGACACTCTCCCAAATTCAAACAAGACAAAACCCGAACAGAGCCGAGCCAGCGATAACGGGCAGACAGAAAACCGCGCCCGGTAAAAAAGCGGACCCGGAAACGAACCCGAACAAAAAAAACCAGCGCGAATCTCCGCGCAAAAACGGACGGAAAACAATTCGAATGATGACGAATTGCAAAACACTCAGCTGTAAAATAGCAAATCCGAACAACAAACGTTGTATGCATATATCTCTTCAAGTGCCAATACTAAATGGGAAAGAAAATACCATCTCCGTCAGCTTAACTTTGTCACGCACGGCCGGGCCATCCACCACCTCTCCTTGCGGCAGTGGCTCGCCGGACGTCAGGGCCAAGTCCACTTACCTAAAGGGGTTCTACAACGTCTCGATTATTTTAGATCTAGATTTTTTTGGCAGTGTGATAATGAATCCAAGAAATATCGGCTAGCTAGGTGGAGTATATTATGCCGACCTAAAAGTCAAGGGGGCCTTGGAATTCAGGATCTTGAGATTAAAAACATCGCTCTCTTGAGTAAATGGGTATACAAACTACTCACTGAGAATGAAGTATGGCAGGAAATCATTCGTAACAAGTATGTGGGGTCTAAAGCCATTTCTCAAGTTCATTGGAAACCCGATGATTCACATTTTTGGAGTGGTTTAATCAACGCATTTCTATGCACATACGGACGTTTCAAAAGCTTTGAAGGACCACGCATCCACACTTTCCATGTCGAAGTAGTGTTGATAGTAGAACCGCCCGGCTTTGAGCCGCTCACCTGGTGGTTCTTCGTCAGTCGTGAGGGTCCATCCCCACCCTCAGAAACCTGATGAACAACCAGCCTCCTCTCGGTGTTGTCATCCTCAACCGCCTCCGCATCCTCCTCCCGAGGTTGGCGAACCACTGCATCAGAGGGTCTAGGAGAAGAAAGGGGTGCTCTACGTAAGGATGCCCCTCCTTGTCCACCTCCTCCAGTTGTCTCCCCTCCTACGTGTCTACCTCCTCCGTCGACCACCACACCTCCTCCTCGTCCTACTCATCCTCCTCACCCCCCCCCCTCTTGTCCTCCTCGTCTGCCTCCTCCTGTCGCATCCTTTCCTCATATGCCTCATACTCCCGTCTCATCTACTCCTCCTCGTCCGTCTCCTTGAGCTGCCTCCTCTCCTCCTCCTCCTCCTTCGCCTCCTACTCCACCTCATCCGCCTCCTACTCCTCCTCCCCCACGTCCTACTCGACCTCGTTTCGCTCGGTTTTTCACGGAATGGGGTCTACACCCACTGGTCGTTTGACCTTCTTGGCGGCTGTGGCAACCGACGCAGGAGCGACCACCTCTTTCACCGGTCGAGAGCAAGTTGATCATTGTAAAGAGCTACCACAATTTTCAAACATTCCTTTGGATTCTTGTTTCCACCTGTCATGTTTCAATCACCTGATATGAAAAAGAACAAACCATTTAGTACAGATGACACAAATTGATGTAAATACATTAAATATATCACATATGAAGAATACATGGAGTTGTTACAATAATACATATAGTTGGTGCACACACGAATACATAGAGTTGTTGCACACACAAATACATAGAGTTCGTACACACACGGATACATAGAGTTGTTGCACACAAGAATACATAAAGTTGTTACACACACGAATACATAGAGTTGTTGCACATATGAATACGATGAGTTGTTACATGAATACATTGAGTTTTTACACGAATACATAGAGTTCTCACACGATTACATGGAGTCAATATTAGGTGCCACATTTGGGTCAGGATTGTCATCATGACTATCACACATGTTCCTACATTCATCCTCGAAGTGTTCATGGGGACCCTCATCATCATCATCTAGCCCCATTTGGCATTGCAGAAGTAATGCCAAAACTTGAGGGTCAAAAACATCCGCATATATGTCATCTGCGTTATCTACTTCCATGTTATCCATAGCCTCATGTTACATAGCATCATCTTCGTGATGCATGTCCTCATCTTCCTCCGCATCATCTTCGTCTTCTTCATTGTCTACTTCTTGATAGAACTCTCCCTCGTATGTGTCAGGGTTTATGTGGTAATCATCCTTTTTTTGGTAGCTACCTTGGTATGCGGGGTACCTTGACACAACATCCCAAAGATCAATATGTTCCATAGATGTGCAGATGTACGAGAGATAAAAACACTTTTGTAGCCTGTTGAGCCATAATATAGACATCATTTCCTGCATATTTCATTGGTCGTTCAAATTTGACCTAGCCAATACTATGGGTCCGTCCCACTTTCTCTGGATTGAGCCAGCATTTGAATACGATGGGCTTCACACCTTGTAGACCACAGTATTGCAGCTCATAAATTTCTTCGATTGTTCCATATAGTACTAACGTCCATCTGTCCCTAGACAATAGACCCCGCTATTTATTGCCCTTCGATTGGGCCTCTCACATGTGTGTTTATCAGTGTGGAAGCGATACCTATTCATGTCGTAAGCCTTAAATGACTTGGCCTTGAAACCTTTGACAATGTATTTTGTGCTCCCTTGAGCGTGTTGTTCGGGGTTTTGTCCAAAAATAGGATGATGGATCTTTATTATAAATATTAATATTAATAAAATAAAAATACCTATTTCAAAATGTTAACCATGTAGTTTAAAACACATTGCTCTTAAAACATCAGCGTGTATTTCAACAATGTTCGTTATGTATTTAAAAATTTACAAGGTATACTTAAAATTCAATGTCTATCTAAAAGGTGTTCCCGTCATATTTGGAGAATGTTTATTCTACATAATAAGTTATAAAGGTGAAATGAAAAATATGAACGAATAAAACCGTGGGTAGAAAGCAAAAGAGCCAGAGAAAAGAAGAAGAAAATAATAGTAAAACAACTAAAAACCAAAAAAATGGAAAGGTCAAGAAAAGGAAATATAAAAATGTGCGGATAATATGAGCAGAAAACCAGCACAAACTTGTTGAGATAAAACAAACAATAAGACCAACCAAAAAGTCAGCAGAGACAAGTAGAAAGCATTATGGCAGATCGTTCTTTTTTTCTATCTCTGCTTATTCTTTTCGTCTTGTTTTTCACTGTTTCGGTCAGTTTTTTGTTTGTGGTTTTTCTATGTCCGGTTTTCACTCTTTGGTGCTAAGTTTTTTTTTCTTGTTTACCGTTTTCTTTGGTTTTTTTCTTCTTCACCTGTCTTCAAATGTTTTCAAATTTTTTGTTATATTTTGATTTTCGTTTTTCATAGATTTTCTTTGGGTGTTTTCTTTGTTATATGTTGGTTGAACTTGTTCCTTTCTTAGTTTCCTTGAATTTTTTTCTTTGTCCATTTTATTAATTTTATTTTTGCTAACACATGTCTACTTTTTCCAGATACATGTAAAACATTTTTTATACACATTAAACTTTCTTGAAATACACGATGTACATTTTTGTTTTAATATCTGTTTTGAAGATATGGTCAATATTTTTCAAATAGACCTTGAATCATGTATTACTGGCATTAAATATTTTTCTAAAACTATTCACACATTTTTACATAGGGTAATCATTTTATATTGTTATAAACTCTATTTAAAATAGTTGAGCATTTCTTTAAAATGTTGCATACATTGTTTTAAATCATGAAACATTTTTTAATACTACGCAAACCATTTTCTACATTGTATTGGCCTTTTAAACAAATTCACATACATTTCTTTGAAATGCAGGAGCATTTTTCCATTGGCACAAACATATTTTTGAAAGTTATCAATATTTTTTAAAATAGCGCTAACTTTTTTAATACTGTGGTAATGGTTTTTCAGATTTAAGGTTTTCAAATTTTCTTAAGTAATGAAAATAAAAAAGTAAAAAAAAAAGGAAATAGTAATGTGACGTTTAACGTGATGTCATCGCCTCAACCTATGTCTCCGCTGGACGGGCCAAATCGACTCCCTGCAGTGTGTGCACTTAGTAGGCAAGGACCTAGAAGCCATTTACCATGGACTGCGACCGTCAATAAAAAAATCCATCTGAGAGAATCTGTGAGGGAGAACTCACTGTTTACCTACAGAAAAATCTCCGTTAGCTACGGATGCTTTCCCGCATGTTTCATACCTCTGATCCGAACACTAATTCATACGTATTTCCTCTGTTTATTCAGTCCTATGTTTTGCGTAGACTTTCCTTTCCCATTCCTCTCTATTGCTCCCGATTGCTTTGTTTTCTGAACAGGCCCAAAGTCTTAAGTGGGTTGTCGGCCCATTATCTCTTCCCCAGATTATTTAGGGAACATTCTATATGGTTCCCTCCGGTTTTCCAGGCTTGTGTCTTTTTGTATTTGTATTTGTATTGTTCATTTTTTTTCCTTTTTCATTTTATTTTTCCCATTTCTGTATTTTTTTTCTATTTATTTGTTATCGCTTTATTGTTTAATATTTCAAATTTCATGAGTTTTGTTTCAATTTTGTAAACTTTTTGAAAATGTGAATTATTTTTAAATTTTCACATTTTTCTTTTCTTTGAACATTTTCCAATCCATGAACTGTTTCAAATGCACGATTTTTTCATAACTCGTGAATATTTTTTTAAATTGAAAAACGTTTTTGAAGTTTGGCAAACATTTTTCAAGATTTATGTTTTTTTAATTAGCCGGTATTCCCAAATTTATGAAGTTTTCGTATTTGAGATTTTTCAAATTTATGAACTATTTTCCAATTTATTTATTTTTTAATTCTTGTTGTTGCTAAGTCAACGGTTCCTTATGGTCAAGGGTCAATGGCTAGAGGTCAGCAATCGCTGGTCAACAGCGATTGTGCACCGACATAATTAGCGCACCTGACTTATTGGCCCTTTGATTCAACCTCTCTAGGTTCCAACACTTCGAATGCATCACCGTAGATGTTTTTGTATGTACACACATATTTAACAACGAAAAACAAGGCACTAGTATCAATTAACCGGGTAGCAACAAGACATCAATAATCTAGTTCATGATGTGGAAATTTCAACATAAATTGATCGGATATATACAACGAAGGGAATACAATTGGCATAAGAAGTACAATTGTTGCATCTCACATTGGCATACAAAAATTAAGGATGGCTTAGCAAAAAAAAACCTTTTAGCACTAGATCTTCAAGTTTTTCTGAATCTTCAAACCTTGTCTTATTTCTCACCTCATTGTAAACGACACGACCATTATTTGAGAAATAAAGTCCTCTTATTGTATAAAAAACAAAACGGCACGCTTTACATGGAACATCATGTGTTGAAATCTAAAAATGTGTTTAAATGATTAGTTCCTCTCACGACATACATGTATTTTTAGCAAATGCCAATACTTTTTTTTAGAACGAAGGCTCGCGGAGAGCTTAAGAGAGCCATCAACCGGCCAGGAAATACAAACCCACACAAACCACCTCGGCCAAACGATACAGGGGGCACTCTAGGAAGTTTACAACTCTACGGAGCGCACAAGCTCAAAAGGAAAACAGGAATAGCTCAATGCTTGTACTAGCCGAAGACTACAGCCAAACAGACATCTAGGGAAGGGACACACAAGCACGACGAGGGCCTGCTTACAGCAGAGTGTAGAAATGAGCCCGACCAACGCCCAGGGAGAAAGACTACACACATCCTCCGTCTCTCTCGCCGCAGAGGGACCCTTCCCTCTCGCCAGAGACGCTCACCCTAGACAATGCTTCATAGATAGGCCTAGACAATGCATTACCAGCATCCATACCACAAAAGGTTATTTCAAATTTTGTAACACAAGATTTTGAAATCATGGAATATGGAATGTCTTGTTCTCTCTTGGCGTCCCCGTTGTTGGATTTATAGATGTTAGACACCCATGTTGGTCCGGCCTACCTCTATAGGCGTGAGCGTCTAGGGGTAATGCACAAGGTCGTCGGTGCTTCCCCCACTACTCCCACATCCAACCCAGGAAGGTCCTGCAGCCCACTTGTCGGTTTCTAGATGTTATTGATGGGGGTATGTTTATCTAGTCGGATTTGGACGTGACAGCGCGGTAGAGGTGCCTCATGATGGTTGTGACATGGTTTGGGTATCCCGAGTCTGGTCTCCTCGCCTTCCATGGCTGGAGTCTGGGCTAGGCAGGTTTAGCTGTGTTGTAGATCATCATTGTCTCTCTCTGCTCCGACACCATACTCATGTCTTTTTGCGTTCATGTCATGTGTTGTATTCTTTCTAGTACTCATAGACGCGCTGAAACTCCAAGTTTGACCTCACATTCTGGCAACATGGGCAAGTGCCACAAACAACAGTGTGAAGAGAGTCAAGCTGGCACCAGATAGCAGAACTCTGAGTGTAGTACTCGTCAACAGTGGAGTCTCCCTGCTGAAGGGCATGCTCCTGGCGGACCACAGACAAGTAGAGAGCATCACCATAGGGCTGATAACGCTGGGCAAAATGCGTCAACATCTCAAAGACAGTACCGAGGCCCATAAACTCGAAAGGAAACCGAGGAAGAACACTGGAAGTGAGGACAGCCGCAGCACGAGCATCATCATCACACCACTAAGTGTAAGCAGTCAGATCATCACGATAAACGAAAAGAGCATCCGAATAATCCAAGACATGTTGGTCATAAGCAGCAGTCGCATCATCATCAGCAACCCTGGCTGCAACCTTATCAGCATCAGAAGCATCTACAGCAAGAGCTGGTGGCGTCGACGGTGGAGTAGGAGCCACGGGAGGGACTGGGCGCGGAGGACAGGGGACCTCATCGGCAAGAACGCCCCAGAGACGACGGGCACGCATGTGAATGCGCAGGAAGGCAATAAACTCAGCATAGTTAGCCCCATCAAATATAACTAGGCAATTAGGCATGGCGACATAGCCTAATGATGATGAAGACATGCTACTCCTTTTCTATCTCTCTCTTTATCTTCTTTTTTAATGCAGAGGCAACCTGAAGTGGCAAATTTTCGTGTTTTGACCATTTTTTCATTTTATTTCGATATCTGACCCCTGTTTCGAAAAATTTCGGGATCTGACCCTTTTGAATACCGCCGGACGGTCTGGCGGTAGGCACAGACGTCCTACTGCCAGGGGTCCGGCGGTAGGCGTCGGCACGCCGTTAGCTGGGCTGACGGCTAGGCTGACGTGGAAAAGGGCCCTACCGCCAGAGCCCATGGCGGTAGGGTACTAGTGTTGGGTAACGTAGTATTTTAAAATTTTCCTACGATCGCGCAAGATCTATCTACCAGATGCATAGCAATGAGAGGGGAGAGTTTGTCTACGTACCCTCGTAGACCGAAAGCGGAAGCGTCAAGTGACGCGGTTGATGTAGTCGAACTTCTTCGCGATCCAACCGATCAAGCACCTCCGCGTTCAGCACACGTTCAGCTTGATGACGTCCCACGAGCTCTTGATCCAGTTGAGCTTCACGGGAGAGTTTCATCAGCACGACGGCGTGGTGACGGATATGATGAAGTTACCATCGCAGGGCTTCGCCTCAGCGCTGTAATGATATGACCGAGGTGTGTTACTATGGAGGGGGGCACCGCACACGGTTGGAAGAGATCAACTGATCAGCTTGTGTGTTCTAGGGTGCCCCCCTGCCCCCGTATATAAAGGAGCAAGGGGGGAGGCCGGCCGGCCCTCTATGGCGCGCCAGGAGAGGCAATCCTACTAGGAATAGGATTGCAATCCTATTCCTAGTAGGAATCACCAAGAGGGGAAGGAAAGAAAGGGAGAGAAGGAGAAGGAAAGAGGGGGCCGCGCCCCCCTCCCCTAGTCCAATTCGGACTGCCCTTGGGAGGGGGCGCGCCACCTCCTGGCTGCTGCCCTCTTTCTCCCCTATGGCCCACTAAGGCCCAACTTTTCCCCCGGGGGGTTCCGGTAACCCCTCCGGCACTTCGGTAAATTTTGAAACTTTCCAAAACACTTCCGGTGTCCGAATATAGTCGTCCAATATATCAATCTTTACGTCTCGGACATTTCGAGAATCCTCGTCATGTACGTGATCTCATCCGGGACTCCGAACTACCTTCGGTACATCAAAACTCATAAACTCATAATACCGATCGTCATCAAACGTTAAGCATGCGGACCCTACGGGTTCGAGAACTATGTAGACATGATCGAGACTTAACGGAACCTGGATGCTCATATTGGTTCCTACATATTCTACGAAGATCTTTATCGGTCAAACCGCATAACAACATACGTTGTTCCCTTTGTCATCGGTATGTTACTTGCCCGAGATTCGATCGTCGGTATCTCAATACCTAGTTCAATCTCGTTACCGGGAAGTCTCTTTACTCGTTCCGTAATACATCATCTTGTGACTAACTCATTAGTCATTTGCTTGCAAGGCTTATTATGATGTGTATTACCGAGAGGGCCCAGAGATACCTCTCCGACACTCGGAGTGACAAATCATATTCTTGATCTATGCCAACACCACAAACACTTTTGGAGACACATGTGGAGCATCTTTATGATCACCCAGTTACGTTCTGACGTTTGATAGCACACAAAGTGTTCCTCCTGTATACGGGAGTTGCATAATCTCATAGTCATAGGAACATGTATAAGTCATGAAGAAAGCAATAGCAGTAAAACTAAACGATCATAGTGCTAAGCTAACGGATGGGTCTAGTCCATCACATCATTCTCCTAATGATGTGATCCCGTTGATCAAATGACAAATCATGTCTATGGCTAGGAAACATAACCATCTTTGATCAATGATCTAGTCTAGTAGAGGCATACTAGGGACATACTGTTTTGTCTATGTATTCACACTTGTACTAAGTTTCCGGTTAATACAATTCTGGCATGAATAAAAGACATTTATCATGATATAAGGAAATACAAATAACATCTTTATTATTGCCTCTAGGGCATATTTCCTTCAGTCTCCCACTTGAACTAGAGTCAATAATCTAGATTACAAAGTAATGACCCTAACACCCATGGAGTCTTGGTGCTGATCATGTTTTGCCCGTGGAAGAGGCTTAGTCAACGGGTCTGCAACATTCAGATCCGTATGTATCTTGCAAATCTCTATGTCTCCTTCCTTGACTAGATCGCGGATGGAATTGAAGCGTCTTTTGATGTGCTTTGTTCTCTTGTGAAACCTGGATTCCTTCGCCAAGGCTATTGCTTCAGTGTTGTCACAAAAGATTTTCATTGGACCCGATGCACTAGGTATTACACCTAGATCGGATATGAACTCCTTCATCCAGACTCCTTCATTTGCTGCTTCTGAAGCAGCTATGTATTCTGCTTCACACGTAGATCCCGCCACGATGTTCTGCTTGGAACTGCACCAACTGACAGCTCCACTTGTTCAATAAAAATACATATCCGGTTTGTGACTTAGAGTCATTCAGATTAGTGTCAAAGCTAGAATCGACGTAACCGTTTACGACGAGCTCTTTGTCACCTCCATACACGAGAAACATATCCTTTGTCCTTTTCAGGTATTTCAGGATGTTCTTGACCGCTGTCCAGTGATCCACTCCTGGATTACTTTGATACCTCCCTGCTAGACTTATAGCAAGGCACACATCAGGTCTGGTACACAGCATTGCATACATGATAGATCCTATGGCTGAGGCATAGGGAATGACTTTCATTTTCTCTCTATCTTCTGCAGTGGTCGGGCATTGAGTCTTACTCAATTTCATACCTTGTAACACAGGCAAAAACCCTTTCTTTGACTGATCCATTTTGAACTTCTTCAAAACTTTATCAAGGTATGTGCTTTGTGAAAGTCCAATTAAGCGTCTTGATCTATCTCTATAGATCTTGATGCCTAATATGTAAGCAGCTTCACCGAGGTCTTTCATTGAAAAACTCTTATTCAAGTATCCTTTTATGCTATCCAGAAATTCTATATCATTTCCAATCAACAATATGTCATCCACATATAATATCAGAAATGCTATAGAGCTCCCACTCACTTTCTTGTAAATACAAGCTTCTCCAAAAGTCTGTATAAAACCATATGCTTTGATGACTTCATCAAAGCGTATATTCCAACTCCGAGATGCTTGCACCAGTCCATAGATGGATCGCTGGACCTTGCACACGTTGTTAGTACCTTTTGGATCGACAAAACCTTCCGGTTGCATCATATACAACTCTTCTTTGAGATATCCATTCAGGAATGCAGTTTTGACATCCATTTGCCAGATTTCATAATCATAAAATGCGGCAATTGCTAACATGATTCGGACAGACTTAAGCATCGCTACGGGTGAGAAAGTCTCATCGTAGTCAACTCCTTGAACATGTCGAAACCCTTTCACAACAAGTCGAGCTTTGTAAACAGTAACATTACCGTCTGCGTCGGTCTTCCTCTTGAAGATCCATTTATTTTCGATGGCTTGCCGATCATTGGGCAAGTCAACCAAAGTCCACACTTTGTTCTCATACATGGATCCCATCTCAGATTTCATGGCTTCAAGCCATTTTGCGGAATCTGGGCTCATCATCGCTTCCTCATAGTTTGTATGTTCATCATGGTCTAGTAACATGACTTCCAGAACTGGGTTACCGTACCACTCTGGTGCGGAACGTACTCTGGTTGATCTACGACGTTCAGCAGAAACTTGGTCTGAAGTTTCATGATCATCATCATTAGCTTCCTCACTAATTGGTGTAGGAATCACTGGAACTAGTTTATGTGATGTTCCACTTTCCAATTCGGGAGAAGGTACAATTACCTCATCAAGTTCTACTTTCCTTCCACTCACTTCTTTCGAGAGAAACTCCGTCTCTAGAAAGGATCCATTCTTAGCAACGAATATCTTGCCTTCGGATCTGTGATAGAAGGTGTACCCAACGGTCTCTTTTGGGTATCCTATGAAGACACATTTTTCCGACTTGGGTTCGAGCTTATCAGGTTGAAGCTTTTTCACATAAGCATCGCAGCCCCAAACTTTAAGAAACGACAACTTTGGTTTCTTGCCAAACCACAGTTCATAAGGCATCGTCTCAGCGGATTTAGATGGTGCCCTATTTAATGTGAATGCAGCTGTCTCTAAAGCATAACCCCAAAACGATAGTGGTAAATCGGTAAGAGACATCATAGATCGCACCATATCAAATAAAGTATGGTTACAACGTTCGGACACACCATTACGCTGTGGTGTTCCGGGTGGCGTGAGCCGTGAAACTATTCCACATTGTTTCAAATGAAGACCAAACTCGTAACTCAAATATTCACCTCCACGATCAGATCGTAGAAACTTTATTTTCTTGTTACGATGATTCTCTACTTCACTCTGAAATTCTTTGAACTTTTCAAATGTTTCAGACTTGTGCTTCATTAAGTAGATATACCCATATCTGCTCAAATCATCAGTGAAGGTCAGAAAATAACGATACCCGCCGCGAGCTTCAACACTCATTGGTCCGCATACATCAGTATGTATGATTTCCAACAAATCTGTTGCTCGCTCCACATTTCCGGAGAACGGAGTTTTAGTCATCTTGCCCATGAGGCATGGTTCGCAAGCACCAAGTGATTCATAATCAAGTGATTCCAAAAGTCCATCACTATGGAGTTTCTTCATGCGCTTTACACCAATATGACCTAAACGGCAGTGCCACAAATAGGTTGCCGTATCATTATTAACCTTGCATCTTTTGGCTTCAATATTATGAATATGTGTATCACTACAATCGTGATCCAACAAGAATAGATCACTCTTCAAGGGTGCATGACCATAAAAGATATTATTCATAAAAATAGAACAACCATTATTCTCTTATTTAAATGAATAACCATCTCGCAACAAACAAGATCCAGATATAATGTTCATGCTTAACGCTGGCTCCAAATAATAATTATTCAGGTCTAAAACTAATCCCGAAGGTAGATGTAGAGGTAGCGTGCCGACGGCGATCACATCGACTTCGGAACCATTTCCCACGCGCATCGTCACCTCGTCCTTAGCCAATCTTCGTTTAATCCGTAGTCCCTGTTTCGAGTTACAAATATTAGCAACCGAGCCGGTATCAAATACCCAGGTACTACTACGAGCATTAGTAAGGTACACATCAATAACATGTATATCACATATACCTTTGTTCACCTTGCCATCCTTCTTATCCGCCAAATACTTGGGGCAGTTCCGCTTCCAGTGTCCAGTCCCCATGCAGTAGAAGCACTCAGTTTCAGGCTTGGCTCCAGACTTGGGTTTCTTCGTGGGAGTAGCAACTGTCTTGCTATTCTTCTTGACGTTCCCCTTCTTTACCTTGCCCTTTTTCTTGAAACTAGTGGTCTTGTTAACCATCAACACTTGATGCTCCTTTTTGATTTCTACCTCCGCAGCTTTGAGCATAGCGAAGAGCTCGGGAATTGTCTTCTGCATCCCTTGCATATTATAGTTCATCACAAAGCCTTTATAGCTTGGTGGTAGTGATTGAAGAACTCTATCAATAACACTATCCTCATCAACTTTGCAACCAAGTTGAGTCATATGATTGTAGTACCCATACATTCTGAGCAAGTGTTCACTGGTAGGACTATTCTCCTCCATCTTGCAGCTATAGAACTTATTGGAAATCTCATATTTCTCAATCCGGGCATTTGCTTGAAATATTAACTTCAACTCCTGGAACATCTCATATGGTCCATGACGTTCAAAACGTTGTTGAAGTCCCGGTTCTAAGCCGTAAAGCATGGCACACTAAACTATCGTGTAGTCATCAGACCGTGTCTGCCAGACGTTCAAAGCGTTTATATTAGCGGGAGGGGGCTTGTCACCTAGCGGTGCTTCAAGGACATAATTCTTCTGTGCGGCAATGAGGATAATCCTCAAGTTACGGACCCAGTCCGTGTAATTGCTACCATCATCTTTCAACTTAGCTTTCTCTAGGAATGCATTAAAATTCAAAGGAACGGTAGCACGGGGCATTGATCTACAACAACATAGATATGCAAAAACTATCAGGACTAAGTTCATGATAAATTAAAGTTCAAATTAATCATATTACTTAAAGAACTCCCACTTAGATAGACATCCCTCCGGTCATCTAAATGATCACGTGATCCAAATCAACTAAACCATGTCCGATCATCACGTGAGATGGAGTAGTTTCAATGGTGAACATCTTATGTTGATCATATCTACTATATGATTCACGCTCGACCTTTCGATCTCCAGTGTTCCGAGGCCATATCTGCATATGCTAGGCTCGTCAAGTTTAACCCGAGTATTCTGCGTGTGCAAAACTGGCTTACACCCGTTATATTTGAACATAGAGCTTATCACACCCGATCATCACGTGGTGTCTCGGCACGACGAATTTTCGCAACGGTGCATACTCAGGGAGAACACTTATACCTTGAAATTTTGTAAGGGATCATCTTATAGTGCTACCATCCTACTAAGCAAAATAAGAAGCATAATAAGATAAACATCACATGCAATCAAAATATGTGACATGATATGGCCATCATCATCTTGTGCTTTTGATCTCCATCTCCAAAGCACCGTCATGATCACCTTCAGCACGGGTACGACACCTTGATCTCCATCATAGCATCATTGTCGTCTCGCCAACTATTGCTTCTACGACTATCGCTACCGCTTAGTGATAAACTAAAGCAATTACATGGCGATTGCATTTCATACAATAAAGCGACAACCATATGGCTCCTGCCAGTTGCCGATAACTGTACAAAACATGATCATCTAATACAAAACCGTATAACTCATCATGTCTTAACCATATCACATCACAACATGCCCTGCAAAAACAAGTTAGACGTCCTCTACTTTGTTGTTGCAAGTTTTTCGTGGCTGCTACGGGCTTAGTAAGAACCGTTCTTACCTACGCATACAAAAACCACAACGATGTTTCGTCAAGTATGTGATGTTTTAACCTTCACAAGGTCCGGGCGTAGCCATACTCGGTTCAGCTAAAGTGAGAGAGACAGACACCCGCCAGTCACCTTTAAGCAACGAGTGCTCATAACGGTGAAACCAGTCTCGCGTAAGCGTACGCGTAATGTCGGTCCGGGCCGCTTCATCTCACAATACCGCCGAACCAAAGTATGACATGCTGGTAAGAAGTATGACTAGTATCGCCCACAACTCATTGTTTTCTACTCGTGCATATCATCTACGCATAGACCTGGCTCATGATGCCACTGTTGGGTAACGTAGTATTTTAAAATTTTCCTACGATCAAGCAAGATCTATCTACCAGATGCATAGCAACGAGAGGGGAGAGTGTGTCTACGTATCCTTGTAGACCGAAAGCGGAAGCGTCAAGTGACGCGGTTGATGTAGTCGAACTTCTTCGCGATCCAACTGATCAAGCACCGAACGTACGGCACCTCCGCGTTCAGCACACGTTCAGCTTGATGACGTCCCACGAGCTCTTGATCTAGTTGAGCTTCACGGGAGAGTTTCGTCAGCACGACGGCGTGGTGACGGATATGATGAAGTTACCGTCGCAGGGCTTCGCCTAAGCGCTGTAACAATATGACCGAGGTGTGTTACTGTGGAGGGGGGCACCGCACATGGTTGGGAGAGATCAACTGATCAACTTGTGTGTTCTAGGGTGCCCCCTGCCCCCGTATATAAAGGAGCAAGGGGGGAGGCCGGCCGGCCCTCTATGGCGCGCTAGGAGAGGCAATCCTACTAGTAATAGGATTGCAATCCTATTCCTAGTAGGAATCACCAAGAGGGGAAGGAAAGAGAGGGAGAGAAGGAGAAGGAAAGAGGGGGCCGCGCCCCCCTCCCCTAGTCCAATTCGGACTGCCCTTGGGAGGGGGCGTGCCACCTCCTGGCTGCTGCCCTCTTTCTCCCTTATGGCCCACTAAGGCCCAACTTTCCCCCCGGGGGGTTCCGGTAACCCCCCCCCCCGGCACTCCGGTAAATTCTGAAACTTTCCAGAACACTTTCGGTGTCCGAATATAGTCGTCCAATATATCAATCTTTACGTCTCGGACATTCCGAGACTCCTCGTCATGTCCGTGAACTCATCCGGGACTCCGAACTACCTTCGGTACATCAAAACTTATAAACTCATAATACCGATCGTCATCAAACGTTAAGCGTGCGGACCCTAGGGGTTCGAGAACTATGTAGACATGATCGAGACTTAGCGGAACCTGGATGCTGATATTGGTTACTACATATTCTACGAAGATCTTTATCGGTCAAACCGCATAACAACATACGTTGGTCCCTTTGTCATCGGTATGTTACTTGCCCGAGATTCGATCGTTGGTATCTCAATACCTAGATCAATCTCGTTACCGGCAAGTCTCTTTCCTCGTTCCGTAATACATCATCTCATGAGTAACTCATTAGTCATTTGCTTCGAAGGCTTATTATGATCTGTATTACCGAGAGGGCCCAGAGATACCTCTCCGACACTCGGAGTGACAAATCCTATTCTTAATCTATGCCAACACCACGAACACTTTTGGAGACACATGTAGAGCATCTTATGATCACCCAGTTACGTTGTGACGTTTGATAGCACACAAAGTGTTCCTCCAGTATACGGGAGTTGCATAATCTCATAGTCATAGGAACATGTATAAGTCATGAAGAAAGGAATAGCAGTAAAACTAAACGATCATAGTGCTAAGCTAACGGATGGGTCTAGTCCATCACATCATTCGCCTAATGATGTGATCCCGTTGATCAAATGACAACTCATGTCTATGGCTAGGAAACATAACCATCTTTGATCAATGAGCTAGTCTAGTAGAGGCATACTAGGGACATACTGTTTTGTCTATGTATCACATGTACTAAGTTTCCGGTTAATACAATTCTAGCATGAATAAAAGAGATTTATCATGATATAAGGAAATACAAATAACATCTTTATTATTGCCTCTAGGGCATATTTCCTTCAACTAGAACCTACCGCCAAAGGCCCTGGTGGTAGGGTCGTGTGTGGTGGATAAGGTGGGGAGGGGCTGGTTTTTGGGCCCCACCACCACTCTTCTTCCCCACTCACCTTCTTCCCCGAGCTCAGCTCCTCTCCCCTCTCTCCCCCTCACAAACCCCCCTAGATCCCCTCCATTTGCTTGAGATTTCACCGGTGGATCCGGAGCATTTTCATCACCCAAGGTACCTCCCCCACTCCCCCTCCTTTTGATTGGTTGAGATCATGTATATTGGTCATTTTGTTGCAAATCTAGTTCATGTGTTTGTTGTGGTGGAATCAATGTATATGATGCATTTAGGGTAATAATGTTTGGGCTTTGACAATGTATTGTGTGACTAACATTCTTTGGGGTAATAAGAAGTAGCATTTAGTTTTTTGTTATGGTTAGGTTTAATGTCATGGTTAGGGTCAAGGTTATGGTTAGGTTTATGCTTAAATATTTGTCAATAATGACCGTTTTTGGCAAGAAACGGTTAGGATTTTTGCCTTGGGTGACCGTTATAGTAATCCTCGACTTGTAGGATGGCACGGGTCATCTATGTTGAGACTTCTACGTAGGCGGCGGCGAAGTGTGAACGTGCGGTCATCGAGGCAAAAATGGACACGTGGGTCCAAGCCGTCGATGCGTTGAACGCGGCTTGTAGAGACTTTTCAAAGTACTATGTGTCTAAGTGCAAGGATCGGCTTTTGAAGTTGTATGAGGCTAAGGAGAGATTGATAAATAAGCTCAAGAAGGACGAGCAATTTCATCGCCGTGCTCTTGCAAGGCAAATTGCATTGTGTGGAACAAGGGATGAAGTGCGTGAGATGGACTTGAAAAATCCTGGCCAGATCATTGACTGGCTAGTTAGGCAACCGTCATTGCCGATAGCTAGTCAGGCTTCTTGTTGGGTTCGGGTTCGTGAAAGAAATGATGTCACTTGTTGCAACTCGGGACCGTATGACAAAGATGTCGTGTTGATGGTCGAATAAAAGTGGTTGAACAATGCTAGTGTCGGCAGTGTTATTTGCACCATAATGGCATGTACCCTTATCATTTATGTAACTTATGTCATTCAAACTTATAATTTGGTTGCAAAACCTAGTTCATTATTTTGGTGTGCTCAAATCAATTACTATGATCCATTCCAGGTTATGTTTGTGATGAACATTCAATTACATAATAATCCTCCCGTATATTAATGTAGGATGGACGTTCAATCCATGACTATGAAGATAGCGTGTGAGAAGCTCATGTCGGAGCGACACCGTTGCTTGAAGAGGGAATGTGAAGCATGGTTGAAGAGTTGTGATGAGGCAAATGTGGCCATGAAGGATTTCAGCAAGTATCACTTCGTCGAGGAACCTTCTGATGCTAGGGAGAAAAAAGTTTTCCGAAAGCTTGCAAAAGAAAAAGAGGGGATGCTTGATGAGGTGCAAGACCGGGAATATGCTTGCAGACACTCTTTGGCAATTGAGATTGCGTTCACCGCCAGCAAAGAAGAATTCCTTGAGATGGACTTGACGAAACCCGGCCAGGTCATAGGATGGGCAATCAAATAAGGAGTGTCAGAGAATCTGGCCCGCCGTGCTGCATGGGCCTGGTTGCGCGAAACGAATGGTGTGTTGGGTCATTGGGCAGGATCCACCGACTTTCAACTGAAGAGTAATCAAGCGCGTGAGGAACAAGTTGAATGTCTGATAAGTATGAGACTTATGTTACCTGTTTAGAAAATGCGTCGTCGAGCTTGAGCTATTAGTTTAAACCGATGTCGTTCGAACCGGGTCATGTTTTAATTAATTTGAACATGTGTTATTCGTGGATGTAATGAACTATGTTGAGTTGAGTTATGTATGTGCTTGCTAGTTGATCATTCTAATATTTGAGTTGGTATATTTTTAGATTTGGCCTTAGATGAGGGGCAGAACAGAGGTGGTGCTTTGTTTTTAACCCTACCGCCACATCCCCTGGCGATAGGGTGCTGAAACCTACCGCCAGATCCCATGGCGGTAGGGACGCGACACATGGATGTTTCGGTCTTGTTACGAGGAAAAAAACACCGACCCTACCGCCAAGGGATCTGGCGGTAGGATCAAACCCTACCGCCAGGGTGCTCGTTTTTTTGGTTACAGAAGGTTTACACAGTAGGTTACACCCTACCGACAGGGACACTGGCGGTAGCATCCTCCAACCTACCGCCAGCTGCTGTGGCTGTAGGGTTTGATCCTACCGCCAGGTGGGTTATTTTCTTCGTCACAGTAGGTTTGCCCACCTTACCGCCACGGGTTCTAGCGGTAGGGTACTCTTTAATCGAGACTTTACTCCCAAGCCAACGTCATACCTCCCAATCAGCTTAACCTCGACATTTGGGTCATTCCAATGTAAGACGCTTCTCACTTTAACTACAAGATCATCAAAGCTTGGGCTTGTGTCAAAAACCATAGTCACTTCCCCTTCATCGTCATTTCCAAGCATAAATGTTGACTTGTCCAAATAATGAACATTTACGACCTTATGCATCTAAGAAATTGGAAACAATATAATCAATCCATATATGTCATCCAACCAACTCAAATGGACAAATAAACTAAATTTTGCACAAATTGGACAAATAACTACTATTCATACTCAACTTAACCTAACCATTAACCCTAACCCCCAACATAACCACTATAACCCTAACCCCCAACATAAACACCATAACCCTAACCCTAACCATAACACTAACCCCTAACATAACCATAACACTAACCATAAATGCATCATAAATGCACACAACAAGATCAACACCTAGGGTTTGCAATAAACTGACCAAATCCACGCAAAACATAGATCTCAACCAATCAAAAGGAGGAGGAATGGGGGAGGTACCTTGGGTGATGAAAATGCTCCGGATCCACCGGTGAAATCTCAAGCAAATGGAGGGGATCTAGGATGGTTTGTGAGGGGGAGAGAGGTAAGAGAGGAGCTGAGCACGGGGAAGAAGATGAGTAGGGAAGAAGAGTGGTGGTGGGGCCCACAAACCAACCCCTCCCCACCTTATCCACCACACAGGACCCTACCGCCAGGGTCTCTGACGGTAGGTTCCGGTACCCTACCGCCAGGGTCTCTGGAGGTAGGTTCTAGTACCCTACCGCCATGGGCTCTGGCGGTAGGACCCTTTTCCATGTCAGCCTGGCCATCAGCCCAGCTAACGACGTGCCGACGCCTACTGCCGGACCCCCTGGCAGTAGGACGTCTGTGCCTACCGCCAGGGCCTCTGGCGGTAGGCAAAAGGGTCAGATCCCGAAATTTTTCGAAACAGGGGTCATATATCAAAATAAAATGAAAAAAAGGGTCAAAACACGAAAATTTGCCACCTGAAGTGCCCACTTCAGTCAACTGAATGAACCCGTGATGCAGACGGACAGAGAACCAACAAAAATTAGCATAGGAGCACGGGAACTACCGGACCAGCCAGCCAGAGAGCAGGCAAAGAGATCACGACCTGGAGAAGGCAGCCGCAGTGATGGGCGGGTCGATCCGGGATGGCGGCCGAAACAGAAGCAAGTGCAGCGGCCGGCGTCCCGAGCTGGAGCGAATGCAGCAGCAGACGTCCCGTTCAAGAGCCGGCTACGACGGCGGATGTGCCCTCGCGTCCCCGCGTCTGCGTCGGGAGCCGGTGGCGGCGGCGGATGTGCCCCCTCGAGTGGCGGATGTGCCCCCGCGACCCCGCATTGCAGCTCAGCGGCGGGCGTCCCGCGTCAGGAGCCGGAGGTGCCCCCGCGACCCCACGTTGCAACACGGGCGGCCCAGGCGGACTCGATCCAGAGGAGTCCAGCTACCAGGTGGGCAGCGTGGCCCGATGCAGAGAAGTTGACCAGGCAGATGACTCGAACCAGAGGAGTGGATTTGGGGCGGCACGAGCGGCATCTCGGCGTAACGGGACGAGGAGTAGCCGGACCGGCAAAGGGGCAGATGGATTGGAAAGCGGCATGCAGCAGCCGGTGTAGAGAAGGAGACTACGGCGGCGGGTCAAGCACGAGTTGCACGTGCTAAAAAAACGTAGGCTATAATACCATGATGTGAATATGCAACTTATATTATTAGAAGGACAAAGCCAACATATGTACACATATATTAGGATGCCAAAAGGCTACAAGAAGATGGCAAGAGACTAGAATACAAAAGGCCAAAAGATATCACTAAGATAACTCAACAATTATTTCTTGTATCAATGGAAAGATCCACAAGATTTATGTGTATAAGAGTAAGACAAAATAGAGATCATCCTTTCAGGTGGGGAGCCTTTCCCCACGTGACCATTTCAAAAAATTAATTCCTATAAAGACCAGGCCCCGTTAGATTTTCTTCCCCGGTTCGCCGTGCCGTGCTATCTGCTACAAGAACACACACATCTTGCTTCCCCGGCAGGTCGGTGCGTCCACGACTACCACGTAGACCACCATCATCCTTCATCGCGCTCGTAGCAAACTGAGGCCGTTTGGCTGGAGTCCAACGCCAACGAACAAGCAGGGCGTTTTGGCCACGGCGTTGGTTGGTTCCGTGGAGAAGGCCGCACGGACACACTGACAAACACTCACCCGGTCGCTCACGCTGCTAATTCATAATGCGACGACGGGCTGAGACCGACGGCCGGCCTACTCTATAATTGAGTAGTTAATTACTAAGAACAAGCTAGCCCATGAGCAACTAGGTTAGATTCTCCAGGATTAGTCCACAGGCGAGCATAGATTATTAGTTAGCACGTAATTAATCAGTCTCTGTGGGCATGAGGGGGCAGGGCAGGGCGGGCTTCCTGTCGCTATGCTTGGCCTCTATCCGCAACGCATCTTCTTCCTCCTCCTCCTCCATGTTCTCTTCGTGTTTATCACGGGGAATCAACGCAGGGGGAGTAATACTAGGATTCTTGCCGACAACCAGAACTCGATCGAGCCCCAAATTTCTTTTCCAGAGATAAATTCCTTGGAGGTGAATTTCTGCTGTGCCCGACAGACGTGTGGAGGAAACGGAGCCGAATCAGCGTGCAGGAGCAGAGGAGGAGGAGGAGGAGGAATGACCTCGCCGGCGGGGCCGAGCGGCATGGGCATGAACACGGTGACCACGGTGATGGCCTTCTCCGTCAGCGCCTTCTTCGTGCTCTTCGTCTTCACCAGGCTCTTCTGCGCGCGCATCCACCTCAGGGCCGCCGCGGCGGAGCACGCCGCTGCCGCCCAGGCCAGCGACGCCGCCTCTTTCCCGGCCATTCATGTTAGGCATCCTTCCTCACCCCCCTAGCTTGATTCCTCAGTCCCCCTCGTGCTGCATGCGCACTACCGTTCGATTGCAAATTTACGGCTAGTATTTGTTGCGCAGGTGGAGCGCGGCATCCGTGGGATGGAGCAGGCCGTGGTGACCACCTTCCCGACGGCCAAGTTCGTGGCCGGCGACGACTCGCAGCGGCCGCCCGCTCAGGAGGAGTCACAGTTAAGGCAGTTCGTTCGACTTCTCTCTGTTTCAGTTCTGCTACTGCATGTCCAAGAAATAAAATGGTGCGCTGACCGCACGTGAGCGATGCAGGTGCACGGTGTGCCTGGAGGAGTACGAGGCCAAGGACGTGGTGCGCCTGCTGCCCTACTGCGGCCACGCCTTCCACGCCGCCTGCATCGACACCTGGCTCAGGCAGCACCCCACATGCCCCATCTGCCGCTCCACCACCAAGCACCGCGCCGCCGCCGGCACAATGCCGCCCCTGTACTACGCCGTCGCCATGGCCACGCCGTTCCAGGAGCCGACATCTTCGTCAGACCAGAGCGCACTGCATCAGGCAGACGCAGCCACGGCGGCGGCGGGCGCCGAGCACATGGACGTAACGTCCACCCGTCTAGAGATACTTATTTCCGACGAGTCGGCCTCCTCCGGCGCCACCTGTCCGATGGCGACCCTTGCTCCGCCATTCAAGGTCCCGACGTCTTCGTTAGACCACGACGCGCTGCGCGAAGCAAACCCAGCCGCGGCGTCGGCGTCGGCGACGGCGGGCACTGACCATATGGACGTCATGTCCAAGCGTTTGGAGATCGTTATTTCCGACGAGCCGGCCTCCTCCGACTCTCCCTGTCCGAGCGCGGACCCTGCTCCGTCTGCCAGTGAGGAGTATTCTTGTGCCGAGACGAGGAGGCAGAGCTCGCAGGGCAATGGAACGGAGCATTGCCACTGTTGACGCGTTACCTACACACGAATAGTTCAGTGAGATTTCCCTCAAAAAAAAAAAAAGTTCAGTGAGATTAGATAGTGTTGGGAACGGATCCTCAAACATAGAGGAGAGAAGTCAGTTAAGCTACAGTGCAAGTTAGTGCAAAACAGAGAAGGAAAGTCAGGATACTGCAGAAAGCACTGTAGCGGCAGCCTACTGCACGAATTTACTGTTTATAGAAATAAATCTGAAATTACTTTTATTGCACCATAATTTGTTTTTATGTAATTTTTTTAACTGTATATTGTAGATTTGTAATTTGCAAATTAATTCAAATCATTTTAGTCTTAATCGTATGGATGTGAAGAAGGAAAGTTAGGGTTATTGTAGCTTACATGACTTCTCTTCTTCATGTCAGAGGATCTGATTCCGTGTTGACGCTGTTGTAAGGGACTGCGCGACAAAAATAATCTTGAGAATTAACGGTGATGTCGCGCTAATATATTTTTCTTCCACTTCATCGTATACTTGCATCGTACTCCCTCCGTTCGGAATTACTTGTCTCGAAAATGGATGTATCTAGAACTAAAATACGTCTAGATTTTTTTTTGAGGGAACTACGGCGGGCAAAAGCCAGCCTGAACACATTTATTAATTATAAGGTTTAACAGAGAATATATACAGAGGGAGGGGTAAAGGGGAGTAGGGGAACATCAAATTAAAACTACTATGCTACATCTAACTGGGACAACATGATTCCCCAGTCGATCAGAATTTGTTTGCGGTTCGCCTTGCCACATCGATGGGCCCATAAAAAGAGTTCTTGCGATGCTCGCCGAAGGACGCAGCCCAAGTACTCAACTTCTTGCTTGAAAACTTTAGCGTTCCTTCTATTCCACAGACTCCAGAGGATGGACATAATAACCGTATTGCGAATTTTGCAAGCAGGTGAACGCCCAAGCAGGTCTTGGATGGAAGAGCAGTCTGAAGGATTGATGTTTAGCGAGTCCACAGTCATCCAAGCTTGGGCGGCAACATGGCAGTGAATTAGCATGTGGGAAGTAGATTCTGTTTCCGAACAGAACGGGCAGGCGTCGGAGTCTGTTAGGTCCCTCCGGAAGCGACGCTCATTGGTAAACAGTCTTCCTCGATGCGCCAGCCAGATAAACAACCTACACCGATTAGTCGCATAGTTCTTCCTCCAGATGAAATCTGAAGTCTGATCATCCGGTCGAGATGAGAAAGCAGATCCATACGCAGAAGCAACGGAAAAAGGCTTATCATTGCTCCTGCATAAACGGTTATCCGGCACCTGCGGCATCAAGTTAACTGTGGCTAAAACAGTACGCAGGCAAAGAAGCTCGTTAGTAGCAGCGATGGACAGACGAGGCTGTAGCGAAAGACGAAGATCCTCCGCCGCAAGAACAAACGCGACAGAAACATTAGGCTTAGTAGCATGGGAGAAAAGATTTGGGAAGCGAGCAGCCAAGGTATCGTTGCCGATCCAGAGATCTAACCAAAACACGGTTGAGATACCATTACCAATCTTGACGTGTGTAATAGAACGGAAGAAAGGGAGACCAGACACGAGGTCCTTCCAAACTAAGGTGTGAAGTCTATGAGTGTCACCAATGTAGTGCCCACCGTCCCAGCCATACGTGGAGGCAAGCCAAGAGTCCCAAGAGCCAAGACCGGGTTGGTGAATTTTATTGAGGGATTTTAGAAGCAGGCAAATATTGTGAGTACGAAGGCATCTAAAGCCTAGGCCGCCCTTCTTAGTAGGGGCACAGACGTCCGACCAAGCAACTTTGCATTGACCCCCGTTCACGTGGTCATCTCCAGCCCAAAAGAAGGCACGACACCGCTTGTCTATCTCCTGAATAGTACCAACATGAAGCAGCATAACGCTCATAGCATAGGTGGGAAGAGCTCGAATTACAGAATTGACAAGAACTGCCCTACCGGCTGCAGAGAGAAGGTGTCCCCGCCAACCAGCTAACCTCTTGTCAACCTTAGCAATTAAAGGGTGGAAATCAATTAGACGAAGTTTGTGGGTAGACAAAGGGAGACCAAGATAGTTCTGCGGGAAAGTAGCAACCGAGCAACCCAACGAACTTGCCATATGGGCGGCCACAGTAGGGTCGACATGGATCGGAGCAAAAGTGCTTTTAGCAAAATTAATGTGGAGACCTGTGGCGAGGGAGAAGTTGAGCAGGATAGATTTGAGGGAGGCAAGGTGATCTTCGTCTGCCTTTATGATAATTAGAGTGTCATCAGCGTATTGAAGAACAGGGCATGGCGAGTTGGGAACAATTGGATGCTGCAACATCCCCTGACCTGAGGCCTGTAAGATCATGCGTTGTAGGATATCGGCGACAATGATGAAAAGGTAAGGAGAAATGGGGTCACCTTGTCTGAGGCCATTTTTGCATTGAATCCAATGCCCGGGAACGCCGTCGAGAAGAATAGCCGATTGGCCAGAGTCGTTTAGCATCATAATCCAACGAATCCAAGATTCTGAGAAGCCTTTGGCTTTAAGGATACTATAAAGACTGTCCCAAGAGACAGAGTCAAAGGCTTTCCTAAAATCCAATTTTAAGACTAGGGCTGGGCATTTCCTTTTGTGGCAAGCTTGCACAATATCAGCTGCAAGAATGAAGTTTTCCGAGATGCACCGTCCTTTGATAAAGCCGGACTGATCCGCATGGACGAGATCACGAATAACCGGCTGAACTCGAATAGAAAGGCACTTGGAGCAAAGTTTTACCGAGCAGTTTTGAAGGGAAATCGGACGCATCTGGTCAGGATCAGCTGTGCCAAGCTTTTTAGGGATGAGGACAATGTAAGCTTTGTTGATACGCCTAAGGTCTGCAGAGCAAGAGTAGAAACTATTGAGAAGGGATAGAAGGTCGTATTTAACTAGGTCCCAATTGGCCTTGTAGAAAGCTGGCCCAAAGCCGTCTGGTCCGGGGCTGGCGTTATCGTTCATGTTGAAGAGGGCCGATTTAATCTCCTCGAGAGTGAAGGGGCGAGACAAATCGAGAGATTGAGAGGGACTTAGACGAGAGCTGGAAACAAGCTCGTTGAGATTCGTAGGAATAGTACAGGCTATAGGGGTTCCAATGATAAGTTTAAAGTAGTCACGAAGAGCACGATGCTTGCCAGAGTGGGAAGAAACCTCGGTGCCATCGATGTTCAGGAATTTAATATGGTTTTTACGCATCCTGATTGTAGAGCAAAGGTGGAAGTAGTCCGTGTTTTCATCACCGAGCACACAGTCCTTGATTTTAGCCCATTGCCGCCAATAAACAGCGGCTAGGGCGTTATGTCGGTGAAGGGACAAAGAAACCTGCGTGCGAAGAGAGCGTTCCAAGGGGGATAACGAGCGGAATTCTTCAATTTTATCTAGGAAGGTGATGACCGTGAGGCAGTTTTTAGTGATCACAAGAGGAGATCTAGCTTGCTTAGCCCAAGACTTAGCAGCAGCACGCACTCTCTTAAGTTTGAGACAGAAGTGGCCCAAGTGGGTGGAAGGGACAACACTATTCCAATTTTGCAAAATGATGTTCTTGAAAGGTTGTAAGAGAAGAAGGCCGTTGTTGAACCGGAAGACAGCAGGCGTGGGAACTTTGGAAGTAGTAGTGAGAACAAGCGGCACATGATCAGAGGTTGATCGGCAAGCGGACGTGAGAGTGGAGTCCGGGAGGAGGAAACTCCAAGCTGAGTTGACAAAAGCCCTATCCAAGCGCACCAAAACCGGGGAGTCCTGATTGTTAGACCAAGTAAAAAGCCTATCAAGAAGGGGAAGCTCCTGAAGATTAAGACGGTTTAAGGTAGACGAGAAGAGCAAGGCTTCAGAAAGGTTAAAGTTGTCGTTCGAACGCTCGTTGGGCTTTAGAGTAAAGTTGAAATCGCCTAAAAGAGCCCAGGGGCCGGTTACAGAAGAGCCTAAAAGAAGAAGCTCGTCAACAAACGCTTGCTTCTCAGAGCTAACGCAAGGACCATAAATGTTAGAGATCGAGAAATCGTCGTTGCTAGCTCTGGCCGAGAAGTGTAAGGTTAAGGAGAACTTAAGAGCCGTGACAGAAGTGCATGAGAAGTCTTGATCGTTCCAAGCTGTTAGGATTCCTCCAGCAGAACCAATAGAAGGCAGGAAATGGAATGATTTCAACCTGGTAGGTAAGAAGGAGCTAGCCTTGAAGGTAGAAATAACGTCAAGCTTGGTTTCTTGTAAGCAAATAAAAGAGGGATCGAGGCCGAAGAGAGCAGCTTTCACGTCAGTACATTTTTTGATTCTACCGAGACCACGAACATTCCAAGAGACGAAACGAGATTTACGATTCATGGAAACCGAAAAGGACACCGAAAACAAAACGAAACAAGGCCGGACAGGGCCACCTACAAACTGAAAAACCCAAAGGAAAGAGGCTGCGACCAAGCTCGGGAGAGCCAAGACCTATGGTCGTAGCAAAGCTAGAACTAAAACGGGAAAACGACAACAGACTGATACAGGCCGGAGCGCGACGGCAGAGAAGGACCACGAAGGGATCCGGGGCTAACAGCTGAAGACACAACATTAAACACAAACGGAGTCATCGAGGAGAGCCGAGGTTGGCACGTCACAAGCAGCGGCAAGCTCCAGCACGTCCTGCCGAGGGAGGGCCGAAGAGACCTCGGACGCCATGTCGATGAGCTGAACAGGGATGAGCGCCTTTCCACCAGCAGAAAGCTTCCCTTCTTTCAAGACACGCATGCGCTGAGTAGCCTTCTGCAAGATGGAAACGTACTCAGGTGGCTCGATCCCGGCGAGGCGAGCGCTCCGACGGCGGGCGGGGGAGGCCGCCGGAGTAGAAGGCAGCGGCACCATGGGAGCAGGGGCCTCGAAGCCGTCCTCCAGCACCAGAGGTGTGGCGGGCCAGGAGAGGTCGAGGTTGCTGACAGCCGCAGCGGCCGGAGGGCCAGGCAGAGCCCTAGTGTCGCGGCAGATGACGTCCACGGAGGTGATGGGCGTTCTAGCAGGCCCCACTGTGGCCACCTTGGAGAGGTGACCGATGGATGCGGTGGCGAAGTTGGCCACAAGCATGCCGGCAGCCGCGCCCACCTCCTGCATGGGAAGGCGATAGAAGCCGCGATCACCGGAGGAGCTGATGACGACGACGTCGAAGAAACCCGGCCGCATGTAGATGAGGACGTTGGCTGGCTTCTCCAGGAGCGGCTTGGCCTTGACTGCAGGAGCCGGGGAAGCCCACATGGTGAGCCCCCCGGGGAGCTCCGCGACGCGACCACCATCATCTTGGGAGGCAGGAGGCGGAGGGGGAGGAGCGAGGTCGTCGTCCATGCCCGCAGGGAAGTCGGCGTTGGCGTCGTCATCCGAGGGAGGGGCTGAGGCGAAGTCGAAGCCGGCGGCGGGCAGGTTGGTGCAGGAGATGATGGTAACGGAAGCTAGTGTGCCGATACCGTTGAAACCATGCATGGCCAGGGAGTGTGGGACATCGTTGACATCTCTAGCCTTGACAGTGACAAGCACCGCCGAGTAGTCGATGCCAGACAGACAGATGGGGTTGATGTCAAAGGGGTTGGCGAAGGGACCGGTGGTGTGGAGGATGTGTTGGGGGAACCAGTGCTCAATGGGGTAGTCCTCAATGGCGAGAGCGGCTAGGTCACGGTGTGGGAAGAGGAAGCAGTTGTCAGTATCATTGTGGCGGTTGAGGTGGACGGAGTGCTCACGACCAAGGAAAGGTCCTTCCTCGATGGTGCGTTCGCGGTCGTCGGGGGAGGCAAAGACGACCATGCCTACACCATGCGAGGCGGTGACGAGAGCGAAGGGAGGGTTGCCGGCCTCCTCTTGGAAGGCGCGGCGGACGATGTTGGCTGGGTTGGTAGCCGGAGGGTTGACGTAGGCGTAGGCTAGGTTCTCGAAGTGCTCGAGGGGGACGTAGGGCATGAAGACGTTGACGCAGTCGGGGCGAGAAGCAAGCGGGTCCATGCTGATGTCCACCGACACCTCGTCGGATTCCGAGGACTCGTCCCCGGAGGCGAACTCGACCTCCTCCGGGTCCTCCTCCTCCACCTCATCGTCCGAGAGGATGATGACCGAGGCGTGGGAGGCGGAGTGGGAGGAGGTGGCTGGCACGGCTGGGACGTTGCCAGCAGGCGCAGAGGAGGATGGAGAGGCAGGAGATGGCACAGCAACGCCCAGAGCGGGCAGCAGCACCTCCGCGTCCAGGGGGATGAAGTCGGCCATGGCACCTGCGGCAGGGGAGGGCAGAGGAGGCGATGAGGCAAGGGGGTTAGGAGGTCGCGAGGGACGGAGAAAGCCGAAGCGAACAGGGAAACGAGAGGGAAGCTTACAGTCGCGTTGCCGGTGACCCGAAACCCAGCAGTTCCTACAGCGCACTGGGTCTCGACAGAAGCGAACACGGTGGTCTAGGGCTAGACAACGAAAGCAGCGCATGGAGAAGTTTGAAGGAAGAGGATGCTTAAAAGGAGGCGAGGAGGCGGGAGGGGTCACGGGGGGTGCATGGGGGTTGCACGTAGAGCCATGCACCAGAGCGTGGGCGAAGGAGAGGTGAGATGGGGAGATCGAGGTTTGCCTGCAAGTCTCCAGGACGCCAGACGGCGCAGGCAGGGCAGAAGAAGCAGGAGCACGCGTCTGCCCTAGAAGAGTAGTCGAGGAAACCGAGAAAGATAAGGGAGGGAAAAAGGCTTCTGAAAACGCTAAAGAGGGCAAGTCACGGGTTAGCCAAGGGAGAGGCCCTTCAGGGGTAGGGAGGATGCCTGGCGCACGGCAGTCGATGGGGATGGGCTTGCGTCGAGGGAGGCGATGACATACGGGTCGGGCCAAGGCGACAGCAGAAGGAGGGCAAGCTGGGATTGGTTGGGCGGCTGCAGAGGGGGAGCAGGTGGGCCGGCCTTGGGGTGCAGAAGATTGGGCGGAGGGGTGGCTGCATGCGCGGAGAGCGGGAGCGCTGCAGGGCCCGTGCGAGCCCGCCCTAGCGACAGAATCGAGAGTTGACGCGGAGATGGGATCCTGGGCAGTCGCAACGAGCGGCGACTTTGGGATCGAGCGCACAGAGGTCGAGACAGCAGGAGGATTGGAGGAGATCCTATTGGCCGGGCGGACTGCGGCCTCCAGATGAGCAGGAGCACGCGCGACAGGAGATAGCGAGCCGACAAAAGACGCATTTAAGAAGGATACCTCACCAAGGGAGCCCAGCATCGGTAAGAAGACAAATTGGTCGGAAATTTGAATCCCGGAAAACGACGAACCACAGCCGGACGGAGGACCAACGTGAAACGAAAGCCTAATCTGACCGTCACTAATACCTCCAAGGGTAACAATGAACCTAGCAATATCCGGATTAGCCACAGTTAACGAGAAAAGGCCAGCACCGAAGGACCGAATCACAGGAATCTCTGAATGAGACCCTAACCAGAACTTAAGCATAGAGAAGACAGCTAAATCATCAAGAGCAGGAGAGGGAGGAAGCAGCTGAATCCAGACTGAGGTTGGTGAAACCAACATCGAGTAATTACTAGTAGATACCAAGGCTCTAGATACATCCATTTCTGCGACAAGTAATTCCGAACGGAGGGAGTATAAAGGAAAGACTTATAGATACCAAGGCAGAAGTCCATTACCCAACATTCAAACACAGAAAAGGTGTCAGATATACAATTACTAGTAAAGATCCATTATAAATAATTTTAGAACCAAATTAAAGTGTGCTTTGCTGTAATTTACGTGATACATATCTTGTAAAACTACTGTAATGAAAATCAAATGTAATTTATTGAGATAATTTCAGATAAACCCTCGGGAAAAAAAACACGCTTGTTCCGTGAACACTGAGGTCCTTACAGGTGGGATCAGGCGGCAGAGACTCGATACTAATTGCGGCGGTATGGCGTGGGTACGAGCACCAGCGGCGTCTTGCGGTGGAAGGTAAGCTTGCCGGCCTCCTCCATGCTCATGTCCTCCGCCGCGGTCCCTTCCGGCAGCGTCCAGTCGAAGCCGCACAGCATGTTGGCCAGCGTGAACTCCACGGTCGTCACCCCCATGGCCAGCCCGGGGCAGACCCGCCGGCCAGACCCGAACGGCACCAGTTCGAAGTGCGCGCCGCGCAAGTCCACCTTGCCGTGCCTCCCGTCCGTCTCGAATCTCTCCGGCTTGAACTCCTCCGCGTCTTCCTCCCAGCTCGCCGGGTCCCTCCCGATCGCCCACACGTTCACCAGCACGCGCGTCCTCGCCGGCACGTCGTAGCCGCCGATCTCCACCTGCCGCATCGTCTCCCGCGGCAGCAGCAGAGTCGCCGGCGGGTGCAGCCGCATGGTCTCTTTGACGACCATCTTCAGATAGGTTAGCTTGGGCAGGTCGTCCAGCTGGACCGGCAACTCCGACGGCGAGACATCGCGGGCGGCCACCGCGGCCCTGATCTCATCCTGTGCCTTCTTCAGCGCCGTCGGGTTATGGATCAGCTCCGCCATCGCCCATACGATCGTGATAGAGCTGCCGTCGACGCCGCCGAGGAACGCGTCCAGGAGCATGGCCTTCACGTGGTCCCTCGTGAAGCCGTGCTCCTCACAAGCGCCGACGAAGGCATCTACCAGGTCGCCGTCGCCGCTCTCTGGCTTGGGGCGCGCGGGGTCCAGGTGCTGCTCCAGCACCGCCTCGAAGAAGGCGTCGAGGTCCCTAAAGATTCTCTCTCGCCGCGCGATGATGCCGGCGAGCCGGTCGACGAGGCGGCCGGCGGCGTTGGGGAAGAAGTCTTCGGCCGAGAAGCTGGCCGACATGGCCATGGCCTCCTCGAGCACGTGCTGGAACTGCTCGTACTTGCGCGCGAACGCCTCCGCGGCGTAGATGCGCCCGTACGCCACGGTGCCGATGATGCCGTCGGCGACGCGGAACACGTGCTGGTCCATCGCCACCGGAGCCGCCGTCGCCGCCGCCGCGCTCAGGGTGGCCATGAGCGTGTCAACCTGCTGCCGACGCGCGTCCCATACGGCGCGGGCGCCCCGCGGGCCAAAGAGCTCGGCGACGAAGAGCCTGCGCATGTCCTGCCAGTAGGGGCCGTAGGGCGAGGAGGCGATGCTCTTGCCGTCGTAGGAGAGCCGCGCGGGGCCCGGAGACGCGAACCGGCTGCAGCAGTCGGCGTCGCGGGCCTTCATCACGTCGCGCGCCGCCGCGGCAGACGAGACCACCAGCGTCGGCACCGTGCCGAGGCGGAGCAGCATGACGGGGCCGTGCCGCCGGGCCAGGTCGCGCAGGCTGCGGTGCGGCAGCGAGCCGAGCTGGTGCAGGTTGCCGAGCACCGGCACCCGCGCAGGGCCGGGCGGCAGCCTCAGCCGTCGTCCTCCCTCGGCGTCACCCCACGTTATCAGCAGCAGGTACGAGACCACGGGGAGGAGGAGGCCGGCAAGAAGGAGGAGGAGCTGCCATTGCTGGGGCAGCTGGGCGAGAAGCTGCCACTGCGTGTGGAGCAGTGAGATCCCCATTGTTTCGGCCGGGGGTTGAGGTAGCTCGCCGACGAGATGAGGTGCTCTGCTCGTGGACGGCATGGGGTTTCGTTTATAAAGTGGAGTGGCAGTGGCACTGTACGTGGAAAGTTGATGGACGTGGCGGGTGGCACAGTTGCCAAGCATGTGGCATGCATGCATCACTCTGGTGATTAGAGTGAGAGCAAAGAGACGCAAACAAATCATTTTGGTGATACTGCTTCAAAATTTCAAGGTGAAAACATATCAAGCATGCATCACATCAAAATTTTGGGGATTTTTTTTAAATATCAAGTATAGAAAACGTTTTTTTTTTTCTAAAAGTTTCAAACATTTTATGAAGTGCGAGCACTTTTTAAAAATTTCGAATACTTTTTGAAACATATTTTGTTCTGAAACCCGAACAAAATTTTGAAGTGCCGACACTTATTGAAACATAAACATTTTCTAAATCCTGAAATATTTTGTGACATCTATAAAATATCAAAAGTTTTAAAAAATGTACGGGCCAATACAAACAAATGTTTATACTCCCTCCGTTCCTAAATATAAGTCTTTCTAGAGATTCCAACAAATGACTACATACGGAGCAAAATGAGTGAATCTACACTCAAAAAACATGTCTACATGCATCTGTATGTTGTACTCCATTTGAAGTGTCTAAAAAGACCTATATTTAGAAACGGAGGGAGTACAATGTATAGTAATATTTTTGTGATTCAAAAATATGTTTCGTACATTCAAAAAAATGTAACATTTCAAGAATGTTCATGAGTTTTTAAATATATATGTACGATGTAAATAAATGTTTGCGTGTTGTAAAAAAAATGTGGCATACGCTTAAAAGAATATACGTGGCATGTGTTTGAAAAAGCGTATACAAAATTTAAAATGTTAAACCATGTAATAGAAAAGAAAATGAAAAAAAATCATAGCAGTGCGCACGCGTGAGGGACTGCGCTAATGGGCTGGCCAAATTCAGAAAATACCGGTTAAGTCCTCTCAATGTTCAAAATAGGCCGGAATTAGAGAGTTTGGTGTGCTGATTTCAGAGAGACTGAGAGTTCAGTGTTTGATTTAGCTTTTGCCTATAAAGTCAAGGTTTGTTCTGAACTTTTTCTTTTTTTTAGAAGTCGACAACTGCCACACGTGTGGCACAAAGGACACCCAACCACACGACCCTGGATGTCACACCCAGCAGGCAGCCTAGACGACGTTGTGTGCGTGAACATTAAAACTGTCCACACGTGTGGCTGGAAGGCAGCTGGAACGAACGAATCGTTCGGGACGACGGCTCTCACGCTACCACCATCTAAAGGTCCATCCTATCGGCCCTACGGGCCTTTTCTATATTAAGCCCTACAAGCTCAGTAAAGAAAAAGAAGCCTAAATTTTGTTCTGCGACAAAAGAGCCCACGATGCCATCCATCAACTTTAAAAGTAGAAAAGAGATAATATCACTGGTAGTCACTAAACTTGTGTTGGATGTGTAATTTAGTGCTACAGCTTTAGAAATACGGTTTTTCGATCACTTAACTTGCGTTTAGGTTCATATACGGTCACTCTGGTTGACTGCGCGAGTATTCATCAATGGCATGGCATGCCACGCAAGCAGAGGCCAACCGTCAGCGACACAGGCCGTTTCGAGGAGTTGCGTGCGTGGTGTTTTTGCACAGAGCCCCCTACACTTATTTTCTTTTGCGGGAAAAAGTCCCTGCAACGGCGAAAACATGCCAACCGTGCATATTTGCAGAGCGGTACCCCAATATCTCTGGCCATTCATTCTGACCCCCCACTGCTTCGTCTCCCGATCAAACAGAGGCAGAGGTGGAGGAGGCTCAAGATGGCAATGGGGCCCCAAAACCCGCGTCCCTGTGGGTTTTTACCCTATTAGAGGACGGGGATGGGCGTCTTTTCATTCCCACGGGGCTGTTGTTGGGCACATTATACACCCCGACACGTTTCGTGGGTTTGCACCCGTTTCAATAGTCTCCGAACCCGAAACCCAGCAAACCCGACAAAATACATTTTTTTACCAAGCACCGATCCGGCGCGGCCCAACACAAAGCTACCGAGCTTAATCAACCGAGCCCCCCACCTCCCAGCGTCGAAGGCCAAACCAACCCCTCGCTAGGTAGCCAGTATCGTTTGCTCCTTCCCCCCTCCCTATAGCTATTGAAACATCTACTATTGTTTTGTGTTAAAATTTGCTAATGTTATGCTGCTGAAATATGCTCGTTTTGTTGTCGAAACAATATTCTTTGTTGGCTCTATGTCTCCTTATATATGTCGATTTCCCCGTGGGTTTAGAAAACCCGATGGGTTTAGGGGACGGGCGAAAAACTAACCCCGCGCACGATGACGGGGATGGGGACGAGTTTACAATTTTCTCATGGGGATGGGTTTGGGAAGGCAAAACCCGATGGGTTTCATCCCCGTTGCCATCTTGAGAGGAGGCGGTGTGTGACGGCAACGTTGTCAGAGGAGATGAATGAACCGCGTCGTCGACGTTCGGGCGAAGCAGCGCCGTCGTATGGTACGTCTCCCCCTCCCTGCTATCCTCCGTTTCGTTTCTCTCATCTGCTCCTGGCCGTCTTCTTTTTGTCGTGTTTCGCCTACCTAGGGTTCATGTGTTATGGCCATTATCTTTGATAGTTTCTCACATGGATGTACCATTATCTGAACGATAACATGATCGCCATTATCTTTGATAGTTTATCACTAAACACGTTATGGCCATTATCTTCTCATATTGGGGTACCGCCCCGCAAATATGCACTATTGGCCTGTTCCCGTCGTTGCAGGGACTTTTTTTCCGCGAAAGAAAATAAGTGTAGGAGGCTCTGTGCAAAAACACCACGCACGCGACTCCTCGAAACGGCCTGTGTCGCCGGCCGTGGGCCTATGCTTGAATGGCATGCCACGCCATCGACAAATACGCGCGCAGTCAACAAGAGTGACCGTATATGAACCTAAACGCAAGTTAACTAACCGAAAAACCGTATTTTTAAAGTTGTAGCACTAAACTGCACATCCAACACAAGTTTAGTGACTACCAGCGATATTACCTCAGTAAAAAAATACCATGTGAATTTTCAGAAAAGTTGACATCCGTGTGGAGCAGTGAGATGATCCCCATTGTTTCGGCCGGGGTCGAGATAGATCTCGCCGATGAGGTGCTCCGCTCGTGGACGGTATGAGGTTTATAAAAGTGGAGTGGCAATGGCACTGTACGTGGAAAGTTGATGGACGTGTCAGGTGGCATAGTTGCCCAGCATGTGCCATGCATGCATTATTTTGGTGATTAGAATGAGAGCAAAGAGACGCAAACAAATCATTTTGGTGATATTTGCTTTTCCTTGGTGGACCTTGTCTCCTGGCTACGAGAAGACGGGTAATCCAGGAAAAATCACCCCACTCGCTTTATTTTCCTTGTCCTGCTCCACAAATCACAAAGCTGAAAACTCTACGACGAAATTCAGTAGCTCTCGTGGGGCGCTGCTCCGTACTGATTATTATGTTCATTTTTTTAGACGCCGATAACTCCCACACATGTGGCATAATATACACCAGTCTCACGACCCTGTGTGGCGTACCCAGTAGAAAGTCCACACGACGTTATGTGAATTTAGATATATTATAACTGAGCACCTTTCGAGCTCTCCCAGACCACTAGCATTTGTATATGTTGGTTCATCACTATTAGGCATTGTTGGCCATTGGATTGGCTGTGAATCCAATGTAAGCTCGGTTCGTTCCCTTTTAACGACCGTGAACGGTGTTGGGCCGCTGCTCTGGTCACTCTTTTTCGTTGTCTCTGATTAAATTGGGCCTAATGGGTCTATATCAGTCTCTGGTAGGACTATCGCTATCGCCGTTTCGTTTACAAGGTCGCACCCTGATGGGCCTCGAACCCCTCGTTGGTTACCCCAAGTGGAAGGTGTAAGATGCAGTATTGTAGAAGTGTTTTCCCTTAGCAAAGATGCCAAGGATCGAATCCCCAGAGACTCCTAGGTTCAACAAGTAGGTGTCAATTGCCACGGCGCCAGATTAGTAGCAATCAACGTGGACCTGCACACAGATACAAATAACTTTGCTCCCAACGAGTACAGAGAGGTTGTCAATCCCTCCGGCCTTGTAGTTCACAAAGGATTAAAAGCAATGATAGTAGTGATAGATAGTGTTTTGCAATAGTAAATAACGAAAAGTAAATAGCGGATGTGATCAATGATGGTAATATGGACCGGAGTCACATGATGTTCACTAGTGATGTCTCTCTCCCAAAAGACGATAAAACAGCTATGTGAGGTAAACGAATTACAGCTGGGCAATTGACAGGACCACGAACGCAAACCAATGCTGACTACATTGCAAGAAAGGTTGAGGTTCAAAGCATGGGCGGTACGCCAAAGTAAGTAGACCGAAATCCATCAATATCTACTACTAATCATCCACCTTGAGATATCTATCCAGAACATCTCGCTGGTATTAAGTTGCGAGTCCCACCCATAGTGTAAACTCAATGCAACAGACAACTGCATTAAAAGAACTTTGCGTAAAGTAAACAATCCTTGCACCCGCGGGCACAAGCACCGTTGTTTTCCCCCTTGTGGCAACAACACATCCCCTAGACTCATGTTTCTGTCACTCAAGCTAGTCATCGAGGGGCATGAACCCACAATCGAGCATAACGTTCCCTCTTGGAGTCACTACCTATTACTCGGCCAAAGCAATAAATAACAACGGAGAACATGCAAGAATTACTTATGAACAAAAATATAAAAGAGGTGAATCAAATATATTACTCAAGATCAATCTGAACATAATCTCATAATCCATCGGATCCCAACAAATCAACATAGCAACAACATAAGGATTACATAGGTGCCTCGATCATGTAGGGCAGCTCACGAGGACTAATTAGTGAAGCACAAGAACGGGAGGAGAACATCACATAGCTACTGGTCATGGACTCATGGTCCAAGGGAGACTACCCACGAGTCATCCGGGAGGCGTCCATGGTGGTGGAGAAGCTCCCGGTGGTGATCCTCACCTCCGGCAGGGTGCCGGGAAGAGTTCTCCTGGTGCTCCCGATCTTGGAAGTGGCGGCGGCGGCGGAACAGAGATGGGATCGCGAAAAGAGTTCCTGTTCTGAGGGTTACGGAGGACCCTTTAAATATATGCCAAAGTAGGGCATCGGGGGAGCTTCGGGGGGCCCAGGCGCCCCCCGGCGCGGCCCGGGGGGGGGGGGCGCCGCCAGGGCGCCTGGAGCCCTGGTGGCCCCCCCCAGGCTGCCCTTCGGACGCAGTGTTGTTTCCGGAACGCTGATTTTTTATATAATTTTTCTGGATTTTTCTGGGCAGTTCTCGAAACGTGAAAACCTGAAATACAAAAACAGCCGAAAACAGAAACTGGCACTGGGGTGCACTGGATTAGTAAGTTAGTCCAAATATGATCAAAAGTGTATGGAAGTGTATGAATATCATAGCAATATCACCCAAAAGTGGCATGGAGCAAGCAGAAATTATAGATATGTTTTGGACGTATCAACATCCCCAAGCTTAATTCCTGCTCGTCCTCGAGTAGGTAAATGATAACAAGAATAATTTCTGTGGTGACATGCTATTAACCATATAGGACTTTTTCATAGTCATATGACAAAAGCTTACTGAGACAATGATTCTAAAGTAATTAAGTTGCCTCATGAGAAAATCACAAATGACTGAAAGTTTTACAATATGAAACTGAAACATCAAAAAGATTTGCAATGAACATGATGTGCAAATATGATAAAGTGATATCTAGCTTGCCCCCTTTAGCGATGCAAAACATAAATGCAGGGGCACCTTCAAGGTTTAAGTGATGACTAGATACAATCATTTCAGAATAAACGATATCACAATCATGCAAAAGACAATGCTACTTTGGGACAATGCACATTACACTTAGAATGACAATCATGCTCTCAGTAGTTGGTGCTTCAACATAAAAGTAAAAGAAAGGTTAAGTGCTAGAGCTTTTTGTTTTGAAAACATGGAAGCAATTGTGTCAACGGTAGTAGTACTTCATATGTGTCATGCATAAAACATCCTATAAGTTGCAAGCCTCATGCATCGTATACCAATAGTGCTCGCTCCTTGTCCTAATTAGCTCGGATTTCCATGGGTTATCATTGCATTGCATATGTTTCAACCAAGTGTCACAAAGGGGTACCTCTATGCCACCTGTACAAAGGTCCAAGGAGATAAATCACATTTGATTTCTCGTTTTTGATAGATTTTAACTTGAGGACATCCATACCGGGACAACATAGAAAATAGATGATGGACTCCTCTTCAATGCATAAGCATATTCTCATAAAAGATTGAGGATTAAGGTCCAAGCTAAAACTTCCACCATGATACATGGCTTTGGTTGGCGGCCCAATGTTCTTCTCTAACAATATGCATATTCATTCAACCCACGGTAAATCACCCTTACTTCAGACAAGACGAACATGCATATCAACTCACATGATATTCAACAAAAGTGTGACAGTTGATGGCGTCCCTAGAAACATGGTTACCGCTCAGCAAGCAACTTATAAGAAATAAGATACATAAGCAAGATATTCTTTACCACAATAGTTTTTAGGCTACTTTCCCATGAGCTATGTATTGCATGGTTAGTTTGCTTAGTACAGGTGGAGGTTAGCAAAAAGATTGGGAGCGACCAACTAAGAGAGCAATGACGGTCATAATCATGCAGAGCGACAAAGCAATATTGAATCAGGCATGGAAGTTATATCGCTACTCAGAAATAAAAGATCATCAAGGCTTGACAGACTTTCTTTACAGTCTTGAATATGCGTGAGCATACGCCAAGTCAATCAAAATAAATTCTCGAAGGAAGATATTACTAAACCTTACCACATCATAGGCACACAAACCATGTTGGTACTCCAATAACACATTGGGAACCATAAGAAAACCTGAACTACTAAGCACCATCATGCAAGTAGCATATTTATCATAGACACATTAACCAATGCAACGGAAGCAAACTCTCTTAATAAGGTGAGCATGATAATTAAAGAGAGTTCAAGCAACCAACTAAACAAAAGCTCTTTGAAAAGATAGGCATGAATACTAAGAGCAGAGCATGATAGTAGCTATTAAAAGACAAAGAACACACACAGCATAGATAGACATAAAAATTCTATGTTATGTTCTAGGTAGAAGTGGAGCGTGTTTCTCTCCCACATAAAGGAATGCTGAGTTCCGACTCGTTATGAAAAACTAAAAAGAAAACTAAAAGCAAGACGCTCCAAGCATAGCACATAACACATGAAGTGATAAAAATATAGCGAAACGAAAGACGAACTGATAATGTTGATGGAGAAGGGGATGCACGGGGCATCCCCAAGATTAGACGCTTGAGTCTCCTTGAATATTTCTTGGGGGTGCACGGGGGCATCCCCAAGCTTGAGCGCTTGACACTCCTGAATCTTTTTATCATCTTCCCTCGCACACTTGAAAACTCCCTTCATACATAACTCATCATAATATGATTAGCGAGGTTAGTACCCTTAATAAAATAATTATACCTTGCTGGAAATAAGGATATTCTTGAAGTTCTACTGTTTCTCAAGATTGCCAAAAGGTTTTTGCAAAGAAAAAGCAAGCTCTTGATTTGCAAAGTGAAGGTAAGGCAAAACAGGACAGAATCTGTGAAAAACAGAACAGCAGGCAGTAATTGATCTGTTCGGGATACTTCTGCAACTCAAATAAAAAAACTCAGAACAGACGCACGAAAGAAAATTATATAGAGAACGCTTTCGAAAAAATTCAGACCAAAAAGATGATCTGGTGATTTTATACGAATTTTTCTATCCAAGGACAGAATCTGTTTCCTGTACAGCACCTCACAACTTTTGAACTTTCTAGCAATCGGAGGCTATACTTGGCACAAATATGAAAAGCAAAGATACAATGATGATGCTAAAGCAGTAAGCAACATCAAGACACAACAAAAGCAAAAAAAATATTCATGTGGGCTGCCTCCCAAAAGCGCTTTCTTTTATGCCTTTAAGCTAGGCATAATGCATAGATCAAGTTTTATCAAGAGTAAAAGAATAACTAGCCCGTACAACGGACTCAAAAGGTAACTTGATCTTCTTTCGAGGGAAGTGTTCCATCCCTTTCTTGAGAGGAAACTGAAATTTTATATTACCCTCTTTCATGTCAATGACAGCACCAACAGTGCGCAAAAAGGGACGTCCCAAAATAATTGGACATGAAGGATCACATTCAATATCCATAATAGTGAAATCAACGGGCACATAATTATCATTGACAACAATAAGAACATCGTCGATCCTCCCCAAAGGTTTCTTTATGGAAGAATCAACGAGACGAACACCAAAAGAACAAGAATCATAAGGTTTCAATTTAAGCATATCATATATCCTTTTGGGCATAACGGAGGTACTAGCTCCAACATCACATAATGCATAGCAAGAGAAGTCATTCAAATTAATTTTTATCATAGGATCCCAACCATCTTCTAGCTTTCTATGTATGGAGGCCTCTACTCTAAGTTTCTCCTCCCTAGCTTTGATGAGAGCATTAGTGATATGCTCTGTGAAGGCAAGGTTAAGCGTGCTAGTGCGGGGGTCTCTAGACATTTTGTGAAGGAAATCAATAACTTCGGTAAGAGTGCAATTATCAAAATCAAGGTCACGAGCATCAAGTAAAGTGGTAGTAGTATCCTTTAGGTTCACATGTTTGGTAGTTTCTATAGTCATAGCATCACCATTAATAGGTCCATTGGGACCAGGAGTGCATTGGGTGCTAAGAGTTTGAACATCCTCAATAACTTGGATAGTAGCAACAGTGTGGTGGGTAGGAAGGCTCTTAATTCTATCCTCTTCCTCCCTTTCTCTAGCCCATCTTTCTTTAAGTTTAGCCATCATCATAATATTTTCATTAATTTGCACTTGAGTAGCATTAATAGGGATGACTTCCCTCTCCTTAAGAGGAGAAGTTTCAATTTTTAGCAATTTTACCTCATTGGCTAAATGGTCTACCTTAAAAGAAAGATCATCTAGTTTATGTAGTTTCTCTTCTACATTCTTATTAAAGGCTTTTTGGGTAGTGATGAAATCTCTAAGCATAGTCTCTAGTTCAGTAGTGGAGTTCTTGGTACTAGGATAAGCATTATTGTTCCCATAAAAATTAGAGGGGAACGGTCTAGGATTGCTACCAAAATTACTCCTATAAGCATTGTTGTTAAAATTGTTTCTAGAGATAAAGTTCACATCTACTTGTTCTTGAGCGATCAAAGAATTTAAAGGAACATCACGAGGATCAACAGTAGATTGCTTCGAAAGTAGAGACATAATCAAGTCAACTTTTTCATTAAGGGAGGAAATCTCCTCGACCGAGTTTACCTTCCTACCTGTTGGAGCGCGTTCGGTGTGCCATTGGGAATAGTTGGTCATCATCTCATCGAGAAGCTTTGTGGCAGCACCAAGTGTAGTTGACATAAAAGTTCCTCCCACGGCCGAATCTAACAAGTTGCGCGAGGTAAAGTTCAAGCCTGCATAAAAAGTTTGGATAACCATCCAAGTAGTCAAACCGTGAGTAGGGCAGTTCTTGATAAGAGATTTCATACGTTCCCAAGTTTGGGCAACATGTTCATTATCCAATTGTTTAAAATTCATTATGTTACTTCTAAGTTGGATAATTTTAGCAGGTGGATAGTATTTTCCGATAAAAGCATCTTTGCACTTGTCCCATGAATCTATGCTATTTCTAGGCAAAGACTGAAACCAAATTTTAGCTCCTCCTCTCAAGGAGAAAGGAAAAAGCTTAAGCTTAACAATATTACCATCTATTTCTTGGTACTTTTGCATATCACAAAGTTCAACAAAGTTGTTCAAGTGTAAAGCAGCATCATCTCCAGCACCGGAGAATTGTTCTCTCATGACTAAGTTCAGTAAAGCAGGTTTAATTTCATATGAAAGTGCTGAAGTGGCAGGTGTAGTGATAGGTGTGCTGATAAAGTCATCGTTGTTGTGACTAGTGAAATCACACAACTTGGTGTTCTCGGTGGAACCCATAGTAGCAAGCAAGCAAGATAACTATTTTTGTGATTTTCGATAAAAAGGTACTAAAGCAAAAAACGAAAGGTAAACTAACAAGACTAAAAAGCAAAGGTAAAAGATAGCATGAAACTCCCCTATCCTGAAGAGTGGAGTCCCCGGCAACGGCGCCAGAAAATACTCCTTGATGGGCCTCGAACCCCTCGTTGGTTACCCCAAGTGGAAGGTGTAAGATGCAGTATTGTAGAAGTGTTTTCCCTTAGCAAAGATGCCAAGGATCGAATCCCCAGAGACTCCTAGGTTCAACAAGTAGGTGTCAATTGCCACGGCGCCAAATTAGTAGCAATCAATGTGGACCTGCACACAGATACAAATAACTTTGCTCCCAACGAGTACAGAGAGGTTGTCAATCCCTCCGGCCTTGTAGTTCACAAAGGATTAAAAGCAATGATAGTAGTGATAGATAGTGTTTTGCAATAGTAAATAACGAAAAGTAAATAGCGGGTGTGATCAATGATGGTAATATGGACCGGAGTCTCATGATGTTCACTAGTGATGTCTCTCTCCCAAAAGACGATAAAACAGCTATGTGAGGTAAACAAATTACAACTAGGCAATTGACAGGACCACGAACGCAAACCAATGCTGACTACATTGCAAGAAAGGTTGAGGTTCAAAGCATGGGCGGTACGCCAAAGTAAGTAGACCGAAATCCATCAATATCTACTACTAATCATCCACCTTGAGATATCTATCCAGAACATCTCGCTGGTATTAAGTTGCGAGTCCCACCCATAGTGTAAACTCAATGCAACAGACAACTGCATTAAAAGAACTTTGCATAAAGTAAACAATCCTTGCACCCGCGGGCACAAGCACCGTTGTTTTCCCCCTTGTGGCAACAGCACATCCCCTAGACTCATGTTTCTGTCACTCAAGCTCGTCATCGAGGGGCTGTTGGGGAACGTAGTATTTTAAAATTTTCCTACGATCACGCAAGATCTATCTACCAGATGCATAGCAACGAGTGGGAAGAGTGTGTCTACGTACCCTCGTAGACCGGGAGCGGAAGCGTCAAGTGACGCGGTTGATGTTGTCGAACTTCTTCGCGATCCAACCGATCAAGCACCGAACGTACGGCACCTCCGCGTTCAGCACACGTTCAGCTTGATGACGTCCCACGAGCTCTTGATCCAGTTGAGCTTCACGGGAGAGTTTCGTCAGCACGACGGCGTGGTGACGGATATGATGTGTTCACCGGCGCAGGGCTTTGCCTAAGCTCCGCGACGGTATGACCGAGGTGTGATTCTGTGGAGGGGGGCACCGCACACGGCTAAAACAATTCAACTTGTGTGTCTTTGGGTGTCCCCCTGCCCCCGTATATAAAGGAGCAAGGGAGGGAGGCCGGCCGGCCCTTCCTGGTGCGGCTAGGGAGTGGACTCCTACTAGGAATAGGATTGCAATCCTATTCCTAGTAGGATTCACCAAAAGAAGGAAGAGGGAAAGGAATAGGAGAGGTGGCGCCCCCCCCCCCCCAATCCTAGTCCAACTAGGAACCCTAGGTGGGGGCGCCGGCCAGCCCTATGGGCTGCCTCTCTCTTTCCCTTTAGGCCCACTATGGACCATCCCCTCTCGTAGGGGGTTCCGGTAACCCCCTCCGGCAATCCCGATAAATTTGAAACTTTTCCGGAACACTTCCGGTGTCCGAATATAGTCGTCCAATATATCAATCTTTATGTCTCGGACATTCCGAGACTCCTCGTCATGTCCGTGATCTCATCCGGGACTCCGAACTACCTTCGGTACATCAATACTCATAAACTCATAATACCGATCGTCATCAAACGTTAAGCGTGCGGACCCTACGGGTTCGAGAACTATGTAGACATGACCGAGACTCATCTCCGGTCAATAACCAATAGCGGAACCTGGATATTCATATTGGCTCCTACATATTCTACGAAGATCTTTTATCGGTCAGAACCGCATAACAACATACGTTGTTCCTTTTGTCAAATGGTATGTTACTTGCCCGAGATTCGATCGTCGGTATCTCTATACCTAGTTCAATCTCGTTACCGGCAAGTCTCTTTACTCGTTCCGTAACACATCATCTCGTGACTAACTCATTAGTCTTTTGCTTGCAAGGCTTATTGTGATGTGTGTTACCGAGAGGGCCCAGAGATACCTCTCCGACACTCGGAGTGACAAATCCTAATCTTGATCTATGCCAACACCACAAATACTTTCGGAGACACCTGTAGAGCATCTTTATGATCACCCAGTTACGTTGTGACGTTTGATAGCACACAAGGTGTTCCTACGGTATTCGGGAGTTGCATAATCTCATAGTCATAGGAACATGTATAAGTCATGAAGAAAGCAATAGCAGTTAAACTAAACGATCATAGTGCTATGCTAACGGATGGGTCTTGTCCATCACATCATTATCCTAATGATGTGATCCCGTTGATCAAATGACAACTCATGTCTATGGCTAGGAAACACAACCATCTTTGATCAATGAGCTAGTCTAGTAGAGGCATACTAGGGACATACTGTTTTGTCTATGTATTCACACATGTACTAAGTTTCCGGTTAATACAATTCTAGCATGAATAAAAGACATTTATCATGATATAAGGAAATACAAATAACATCTTTATTATTGCCTCTAGGGCATATTTCCTTCAGTCTCCCACTTGAACTAGAGTCAATAATCTAGATTACAAAGTGATGATCCTCACACCCATGGAGTCCTGGTGCTGATCATGTTTTGCCCGTGGAAGAGGCTTAGTCAACGGGTCTGCAACATTCAGATCCGTATGTATTTTGCAAATCTCTATATCTCCCTCCTTGACTAGATCGCGGATGGAATTGAAGCGTCTTTCTCTTGTGAAACCTGGATTCCTTCGCCAAGGCTATGGCTCCAGTGTTGTCACAAAAGATTTTCATTGGACCCGATGCACTAGGTATTACACCTAGATCGGATATGAACTCCTTCATCCAGACTCCTTCATTTGCTGCTTCCGAAGCAGCTATGTATTCCGCTTCACACGTAGATCCCGCCACGACGCTCTGCTTGGAACTGCACCAACTGACAGCTCCACCGTTCAATAAAAATACATATCCGGTTTGTGACTTTGAGTCATCCGGATCAGTGTCAAAGCTAGAATCGACGTAACCATTTACGACGAGCTCTTTGTCACCTCCATATACGAGAAACATATCCGTTTTTCTTTTCAGATACTTTAGGATGTTTTTGACCGCTGTCCAGTGATCCACTCCTGGATTACTTTGGTACCTCCCTGCTAGACTTATAGCAAGGCACACATCAGGTCTGGTACACAGCATTGCATACATGATAGATCCTATGGCTGAGGCATAGGGAATGACTTTCATTTTCTCTCTATCTTCTGCAGTGGTCGGGCATTGAGTCTTACTCAACTTCATACCTTGTAAAACAGGCAAGAACCCTTACTTTGACTGATCCATTTTGAACTTCTTCAAAATCTTATCAAGGTATGTGCTTTGTGAAAGTCCAATTAAGCGTCTTGATCTATCTCTATAGATTTTGATGCCTAATATGTAAGCAGCTTCTCCGAGGTCTTTCATCGAAAAACTTTTATTCAAGTATCCTTTTATGCTATCCAGAAATTCTATATCATTTCCAATCAACAATATGTCATCTACATATAATATTAGAAATGCTACAGAGCTCCCACTCACTTTCTTGTAAATACAGGCTTCTCCAAAAGTCTGTATAAAACCATATGCTTTGATCACCTCATCAAAGCGTATATTCCAACTCCGAGATGCTTGTACCAGTCCATAGATGGATCGCTGGAGTTTGCATACTTTGTTAGCACCTTTTGGATCGATAAAACCTTCTGGTTGCATCATATACAACTCTTCTTTGAGATATCCATTCAGGAATGCAGTTTTGACATCCATTTGCCAGATTTCATAATCATAAAATGCGGCAATTGCTAACATGATTCGGACAGACTTAAGCATCGCTACAGGTGAGAAAGTCTCATCGTAGTCAACTCCTTGAACTTGTCGAAAACCATTCGCAACAAGTCGAGCTTTGTAAACAGTAATATTACCGTCTGCGTCGGTCTTCCTCTTGAAGATCCATTTGTTTTCGATGGCTTGCCGATCATCGGGCAAGTCAACCAAAGTCCACACTTTGTTCTCATACATGGATCCCATCTCAGATTTCATGGCTTCAGGCCATTTTGCGGAATCTGGGCTCATCATCGCTTCCTCATAGTTCGTAGGCTCATCATGGTCTAGTAACATGATTTCCAGAACTGGGTTGCCGTACCACTCTGGTGCGGAACGTACTCTGGTTGATCTACGACGTTCAGCAGAAACTTGATCCGAAGTTTCATGATCATTATCATTAACTTCCTCACTAATTGGTGTAGGAATCACTGGAACAATTTCCTGTGATGTACTACTTTCCAATCTGGGAGAAGGTACAATTACCTCATCAAGTTCTACTTTCCTCCCACTCACTTCTTTCGAGAGAAACTCTTTTTCTAGAAAGGATCCGTTTTTAGCAACGAATATTTTGCCTTCGGATCTGTGATAGAAGGTGTACCCAACAGTCTCTTTTGGGTATCCTATGAAGACACATTTTTCCGACTTGGGTTCGAGCTTATCAGGTTGAAGTGTTTTCACATAAGCATCGCAGCCCCAAACTTTAAGAAACGACAACTTTGGTTTCTTGCCAAACCATAGTTCATAAGGTGTCGTATCAACGGATTTAGATGGTGCCCTATTTAACGTGAATGCAGCTGTCTCTAAAGCATAACCCCAAAACGATAGTGGTAAATCGGTAAGAGACATCATAGATCGCACCATATCCAATAAAGTACGGTTACGACGTTCGGACACACCATTACGCTGTGGTGTTCCAAGGTGGCGTGAGTTGTGAAACTATTCCACATTGTTTCAAATGAAGACCAAACTCGTAACTCAAATATTCTCCTCCACGATCAGATCGTAGGAACTTTATTTTCTTGTTACGTTGATTCTCTACTTCACTCAGAAATTCTTTGAACTTTTCAAATGTTTCAGACTTGTGTTTCATTAAGTAGATATACCCATATCTGCTCAAATCATCAGTGAAGGTCAGAAAATAACGATACCCGCCGCGAGCATCAACACTCATTGGTCCACATACATCAGTATGTATGATTTCCAACAAATCTGTTGCTCGTTCCATAGTTCCGGAGAACGGAGTTTTAGTCATCTTGCCCATGAGGCATGTTCGCAAGCACCAAGTGATTCGTAATCAAGTGATTCCAAAAGTCCATCATTATGGAGTTTCTTCATGCGTTTTACACCAATATGACCTAAACGGCAGTGCCACAAATAAGTTGCACTATCATTATTAACCTTGCATCTTTTGGTTTCAATATTATGAATATGTGTATCACTACAATCGAGATCCAATAAGAATAGACCACTCTTCAAGGGTGCATGACCATAAAAGATATTATTCATAAAAATAGAATAACCATTATTCTCTGATTTGAATGAATAACCGTCTCGCAATAAACAAGATCCAGATATAATGTTCATGCTTAACGCTGGCACCAAATAACAATTATTTAGGTCTAAAACTAATCCCGAAGGTAGATGTAGAGGTAGCGTGCCGACGGCGATCACATCGACTTTGGAACCGTTTCCCACGCGCATCGTCACCTCGTCCTTAGCTAATCTTTGTTTAATCCGTAGTCCCTGTTTCGAGTTACAAATATTAGCAACCGAACCGGTATCAAATACCCAGGTACTACTACGAGCATTAGTAAGGTACACATCAATAACATGTATATCACATATACCTTTGTTCATCTTGCCATCCTTCTTATCCGCCAAATACTTGGGGCAGTCCCGCTTCCAGTGTCCAGTCCCCTTGCAGTAGAAGCACTCAGTTTCAGGCTTGGCTCCAGATTTGGGTTTCTTTGTGGAAGTAGCAACTGACTTGCTATTCTTTTTGAAGTTCCCTTTCTTTCCCTTGCCTTTTTTCTTGAAACTAGTGGTCTTGCTAACCATCAACACTTGATGCTCCTTTTTGATTTCTACCTCCGCAGCTTTGAGCATAGCGAAGAGCTCGGGAATTGTCTTTTGCATCCCTTGCATGTTATAGTTCATCACGAAGCCTTTATAGCTTGGTGGCAGTGATTGAAGAACTCTATCAATAACACTATCCTCGTCAACTTTGCAACCAAGTTGAGTCATATGATTGTAGTACCCAGACATTCTGAGCAAGTGTTCACTGATAGAACTATTCTCCTCCATCTTGCAGCTGTAGAACTTATTGGAAATCTCATATTTCTCAATTCGGGAATTTGCTTGAAATATTAACTTCAACTCCTGGAACATCTCATATGGTCCATGACGTTCAAAAC